>BSBM01000731.1:2400000-3000000 GCA_027924585.1 Larix kaempferi
AGAGACACACATAATGTCCATATAATATTGTTCCTTGTTAGCTTTACAGAAAATGTGCCCAAAGGATATATATCATGATTTACTTTTTCATTAACCTATGGAGCTATTTTCTAGTTCACGTAAATTTATAAGTAATAATAATTTATATTACTTAAGCCTCTAATTAATGACAATAATAATAACTTCTTAGCATTTTTAAGTTAATAATAAATATTAGTAGTTCATTTTAGTTTAAGCAAATAATGATCCATTCGCTTCTCATGCAAATGTTGCGTTCTAATAACGCTCCAAGGTTAAGACTTATCATTTTCGGCATCATGATGACATCCAATAATCATCACTTGGCCCCTCAAGGCTTCACTAGCCTTTACCATTCCCCTTAGTGGATATCGTTGCACCTCGTTTAGTTTCCTTGCACATTCAGCCTCTTGGGTCTATTTTTCATTAATTCGTTGTTTGGATTTTACATCATATACATGACATCACCATGCCTTAGTTAGCGCATGGATCCACCACCAAATCATAACAATGCAAGAACGTTCACTGGCAAGGCCTTGGCCTTGAGCTCGTTGTTAGGAACTAATACATAATCACATTTACATCAGTTACAATCAATTATAATTCTAGGAGTTAAGAACAAGGGATGTTGAAGACCATATCACGAGGAATTCAATCTGTGATTAAAAATATGTCATGCTCACATTCATTCATAAATTTGAGTCAAATCAAAAACTGGCAAACAATAAAATTGATGTACACAAAAAGAAAAGACAATTTAATTAAATTACAAAAAACTAATTGAAATTCGTTAGGTCTTTGCCTTGGCAGCAAGCCATGTCTCAATTTTTTTTTTTCTTTCAAATATCAACATTCTCCACATTTTTTAGACAAACATACATGCTTCTTCATCCAATATAGACTCCAAGAGTTATAGCATATGGATTGTAGCCACATGCTTCTTGGTTCTGGAGACGACAAAATCAACCAAAAATGTTTCATCCTCTCGTAGAAATTCTATTATTTTATTTGAGATCCACGCTCTCATTCTCTCATGAAAATAGCCCAGTCAATGTTGTAAGCAAATGGAGCCTCTTTTGTCTTTGGAATGGTATCAATTAGTTGCTTCGGATCCAAATGCTTCTTGATGTGATGGCATTCAATTCCAAATGCCCGGATTCCAACGAAGATTCTCCCAAAATGCCATAAGATAGTGAGATTGTTAAGGCATTTTGAAAATCATAATTACCATCAAACATTGACTTCAAGACTGATAACATTAGATGCTCTTATGCAAGACTCTTCATCTGCAACTACATTAGATCTCACTACAAAAAAAATACATGTTCATTGGGTGATGAAAATCGAAATGCAAATAACATCATAGGGTGTTGTAGGCGAACCACATCTTGAGCTATTAATCACTTTAGGACTCTTATGAAGATGAGTTTCATTATCAGGTATAACATAAATGCCAACATCGGATCATCTTAAAGTGAAATGATGTGCAATCAATTTTTCTATGTGTATTATGATGATTATATATCTCCTAAGTGATGCAATTGGGCACACAACCCTTGAACACCATTTCCTCGAATATTTGAGTAGATTTATATATATTCTAGTATGCATATTATGATGATTATATATCTCCTAAGAGATGCAATTGGGCACACAACCCTTGAACACCATTTCCTCAAATATTTGAGTAGCTTTATATTTTTTTTTCCAAGGAAAAAATCATTTTATTCATATAGAATAAACATGAACTACCCATAACGAGCTTCATTAGTCGCCTTTAAGGCTACATTAGATTCCTCTGCCATATAGCCTATTATTCACAAAAAAGATACGTCTTATATTCCGGTACTCTGTTAATTTCATAAAATTCCTATCATCCAAGGCCTTACAAATCTTTTAAAACATCATGTATTGATCTATTATTTACCCATTTATGTGCTTTGCTACCTCTATGATGCTTGGTTGCAAATCAAGGGCCATCTTGGACAGTGAATTTGCTTCCATATTTAACTCTCTATATATGTGTGCAAAGGAGACAGATTCAAAAGAAGGAATCAAACTTCGAATTGCAGCCAAAACATATTGAATATGTGGCGCATTAATTTGAATTCTGCCATTGGCCCAATCTATAACTTTTTCTAAATCACCAAACAATTGCAAGCTTGAAACCTGTTTGCGCAAGGCTACCTTGAGAACTGTCCAAAGAGCTGTGAGCTCTGCTCTGTTATTCGAAGCTTGCCCCGGAGCATACTTAATGCTTAGTTTAACCGAATCCAATAGAAATATCACGCCTCCTGCACCACCAAGTGGTGGCTCACCCTAACTGGATCCATTAAACTACACCTAGGGGAAGCTCCTGTTTATGACCGGATGAATAATCTACCACTGCTTGAAATATTTAGGGGTTGAACAATGCTCCTTCATTTTCTGCATAAGCAGTGCCATAGTTATGTCTGGTGGGATCCATATATTATGAAATACCGCTTTATTTCATGCTTCCCAAATACTAAATACAAACAGAGTAGGGAATGCTTTGTAACAACGTGCCCTTGTGTCTTTCCACCAATGTTGTACTCGTTGATCCAGCATAAGGTCCCCTCCTGGAAGTGGTTGACAATTAAGGGTTCTTGTTGCCCTTTCCCACACATAACCTACAAAAGAACGGGAACTAAACAAATGTGAGGACCTTTCATCATTTGATCTACACATTACACACACACCCGGACTCTACATCCCTCTCTTCCTCGAATTTTCCCAAGTTAAAATTTTGTTACTTAGTGCGAGCCACAAGGTAAGAATTGTTTTAAACGGTCCCATAATCTTCCATATTTTGGACCACCACCAGGTCCGTTCACCTTCAAATAGGGTTGTTGTTGCAAACTCATACCCAATTTTGGCTGAGAAGTTGTCATATTGATGTTTCTTTGTCCATATTAAAACATCATGTTCCTCCTCATCCAAGTGAATGAAGCTGGTTACTAGCCTACTCACATAGCGATTCCACTCAACCGCCACCTCTCCACGCAATCCCAACTCCTGAGTCGATTTCCAACCCGATCTACCTCTTAATTGTGACTGTTGCACCTGAGCATCCACCATCACACAAATTCTTTTGTCTCTTAAAAGAGATACTGCTGCTTCTGAAAGTATGAAGTCTTCTCTTGCTCCCATTCACGGATCACTTCCTATTCTGACACATCTACCATTACCAGTTTTCCATGCAACCCAGTTGCCTACCAATGGGAAAGCCAACACAAATGCTTTCCATCCAATTGATCCATTTTTATGATATTTTCTAGGTTGTCTGAACCACTCCACCACCGAGGACACCGGGCAGTATTTGGAGCACATAACCCTTCCCCACAAAGAATTAGGACTCTACGCCAGCCTCCGAAGTGATTTAGCTGCCAATGACTTACAAAATAGCCCCAGATTCTAAATTCCCCAACCTCCCATTTCTTTAGGTAGGGTTAGAGTTGTCCATTTTACCAGAGGGATGCCTTATGCTTGTTTGATTGTTGTCCATAGGAAAGAGAAGCACTACTTCCTTAGTTTTGTAAGTATACCTTTTGGAATATACACTACTGAGGCCTAATACACTGGTATACTCTGTAGCACTGCTTTAAGAAGCACTGATCTCCCACCTCTTGATAGAAAACGATTGGTCCATTGCATAATTCTTGCTTCCACTTTGTTATATAACCATATCCAATCTTGAAAAGCGTAGGAGTTTGGCTTAAGGAAGAACCCTAGATACTTAAAGCCTTATGACATAGGAACTAGGGGATAAGGAATTACCTCTCTGACACTGGACATCAACTCATCCAAGAAATTATTGTACGCCATACTTGATTTCTCTACGTTGATAACCATTACTGTGGCCTTCCTGTAAACCTACAGAATCTCTGCATAAGCTCTGATATTTTCTATTGTACCTTTCCCCATTATAAGAACATCATCCACAAAAAGTGTGCGGGTTAACTCTTCTGTGCTTGAGACTTTAACCCCTCCTATTTTTCCATAAACCCTTGCTCTATGGATTAACCGACTCGGTGCTTATGCTACTAGCAAGAAAAGAAAAGAAGACAGGGGACACCCCTACCTAAGCCCTCTTATTGGTTGGAAAAAAAGGGGAAGGAGCACCATTTATCAATACTACAAATGAAGTGGATTGAGTGCATCCCAATATCCAATCTAAAACCTCCATGGACATACCAATTTGAACAAAAAAAAGTCTTAAGAAAGTCCAGCTTACCCTGTCATAAGCTTTTGACAGGTCCAACTTGAGAGTAAATGCACATTGTTTTTCCTTTTTTATATAATGGATGGCTTCTTGAGCCAAGGATACAACATCATGAATTTGTCTCTCAAACAGAAAACCAAATTGTTCCTCGAAGACAATCCTGCTTAAAATAGGTTTTAGTCTTTGTGCTATTGTTTTTGTTATAATTTTATACACCATATTACAACTTGAGATTGGACGGAAGTCATCAAATGTTTCATCTTTTTGCTTCTTGGGTATTAAGGCGATGAATGTTGAATTGATGGCCCCTATCACTTTCCCCAACCTATAGGATTCTTTAACCACTTTCAGTAGATCCTCCTTTATCAAATCATAGAATCCTAAGAAAAATTCCAGAGTGAAGCCATCTGGCCTTGGACTCTTTCCTTTATGAAAGGAGTGAAGGATCGAGATCAACTCTTCCTCCGTAAATTCTTTGGTTAGATCCTCATTCATCTCTGACGAAATTAATCTTGGAAAGAGTCTTAATACTTCCAGAATCTCGACAATTGGGCAACCCAGAGGTCTAGAGAATAAAGTACTAAAGTGATCTACTGCCGCTTGTGCCTTATCTTTAAAGGACTGAGCCATATTGCCATGAGCATCCTTTACTTCCACAATAGTATTTATGCTCCTTCGATGCGAAGCAAACCGTTGAAAATACTTCGTATTCCTGACTCCTTCTGCCAGCCAAAGGGCCCTACTTTTCAACCTCCATAATTGCTCCTCTTTTTCTAGCAGATTGTTTCTTTTCCTCTCTAAATCCCTTAAGGTCTCTATTTCCCGTTCAGTAAAGACACTAGCACTGTTGGAGCCATAACATTCTTCTATTTTTCTTTCTACACCTTTCAACTCTTCCTGAGAGAAGGCTTTATGCTTCTGGCCCCAATCTTTGGAAGCTTTCTTGACCCTTGCCAAATTGTCTACAAATTGCTGCATGAAGGATACCGGTTGGGGGTTTTCTAACGGCATCATATTTTCCTCGACCAAATATCTATAACCCTCCTCTTCTAACCATAAAGGATTAAATTTGAATGGAGACAAAGGTTTTTCCTCCGGAACCCTTATAGTCAGATTTATTGGTCTATGATATGAGATTCCCCCTGTTTCCACCGTCGATTTAATCACCAGTTGATCATTCACCAAATTCTTCGTAATAAGGAATCGATCCAACCTTTTAGAAATTTCCTGATCACCAGCTCATTTGTTTCTCCGGGTTGGTTCTAATTTCAATGGCCGCACATCAATTAAACATTTCCTGTCCAATAAAGCACAAAAGAACTGATTGAGAGAATCACTTCGAGCATTTTTCCTCCAGAACTCTCCAACTGAAAGGGTAAAGTTCAAGTCCCCCCCTATAATCATATTCGATGACTCCATCGCATTTGAATTACACAATGTCTCCCAAAATTAACATCTTCCCTGAAATGACCCATACACATTTAAAATTGTGAAAAGGAATCCCAGTCTTTGTGTCTTATAATATTGTTTTTATAATCGAGTTGAAATGAGTGGCTGACATGAGATTCATACCAGGACTCTGGGCAGTAAGAAGACCTCCTGAGTGTCCTTCAGCGTTTATGGCTTCCATCCTCCAATCCTTTAAAAACCCACTCGTGATTTCCTTGGCTTTCCTTCCTTCATACATTGTCTATTGAATTAACAGAACTGTGGGATCAACATTACTTATCAACCATTTGAGGGCATTTAATTTGGAGGCCCCCGAAGATCCCTTACATTAAAGGAGAGGGCTAACATTAAGCGCCCTTATTCTGGTATTTTTCCACTCTGTGAGCCTGACCGATCGTTGATTGTTTCCCTTGTTTAATGTATATAGCTACTTGTTTTTGTGCTTTGGATAAAAAAGATTTTCTTCCAGCCTGTGCCTTTTTGGGTTGGTTGAGGGATAACCCCCCAAAGGACACTAGCTCCAGATCCTCCCTCTGTAAGGATTTGGATCTTAAATCATATTCCCACTTTATTGCTTGAGGATTGACTACTTCCTTCCCCACACTAAACTAAGAGCTAGTCCCCAGATTCATTGGGTTCGAATGAGTAATTGGCAAACTCTCCTCTTTTTCACTTTCTTCCTTTCTAGTCTCTCTCTGATTAATTTCTTTAATAACAGAAAATAAGGAATTAATAGATAGAGAAACAGGGTTTGTACCTTGATTAACCAGAGGATCACTGGGACCAGGTCTTGACCCACCTCTGTTCGCAAAGCTGTTCTGACTTGCAACTTCTTCTTCCGTATCTTCTATTATACCCTTCATTTTCGAGCTCGCCACCTTATCCATGCAAATTCCTTCCATGTCCTTCTCTTGTTCTCCTAAACCACTTCCTTTTTCAATATTATCACGTTCAGTTTGAACGTTCACGGAGTTTTTCGGGCTCTTTCTAACCCAAACCTTCTTGAAGCGAGGTCTGTCCAGGATCTTTGTGTAATCCTTCTGCAAATGTCCGACTTACGACAATAGAAGCATCTAAAAGGCAACTTCCAATAATCTAATCGTTGCGTCAAAGAGCTCCTATGCATTTAAATTATTATCTCCTCATACATCCCATCTCTTAAATCAAGTTCCACTAGGATACGTGCACACTTCCTATCGATTTTGGATTCCCAATCCTCCTCCAGAGCGATAAATCTACCCAACTTATTTCCAATTGCCTCCAATATTTGTTCCTGTTAGAACACCATCGGTAGCCCTGGAAGTATCACCCATACCTACTGTACATTACGTGGTTCCCTTCTTGCATTAAATTCTACGTGCCATTTCTTAAGATTTAAACTTGAAGGTCTCCAATGCCATCTTTGTTCCAACTGCTTTAAACCATCCTCCTCATTCTCGACCTCGAATAAAAACCATCCTCGCCGGAGAATATGAAACTTCGGAGTTTAACCTATGCATGGGATCCAATTACTATCCATCCACCTTGTTAAGGTGTCCTTGTCTGTCACCTTCCCGCAGAACCTTCCAACCAGGGCATAAGACAAGTAGGAGGGTATTTCCTCAATTCGAATATCTCTTCCAACATACAATTCTACAAACCCAGCCTTCGCATGTATCCCTTTGGCTTTCTTCTGTCCTTGAAATTGATGCATGCCCTTCCTGCTGACGCCATTACCATCATTACCAGTCGCATCTTCCATATGAATTTTAGTTAAGGGTATACCTTCCATAGCTCCATCATTAAGAGGAAAGATAGTAGATGACCTTTCCTTGCGTGTAGACATTAAACCAGATTTTTCCAACGTCTTTTCTGTACACCGGATTTCGCTGTCTGTGCAAAAAATTGGCTCACATACGAGGTCCTCCTCATAATCTACCTCGTCAATATACATCTTGCTAAGTCTGGTTCACGCTCGGACGTCACCCTGCTCCTTTTCTGAAAAGGCACAAAATCAAATGTTTGCTCCGAATATGATTGTGAACCTGACCCCATGATCAAAGACAAAAAATAAAGACTTCCTTCGCAACTCCGATCTTTTTTGTTGAGATGCAGAGCTCCATTGCGCCATTAAGATATCAAATAGCTTTATATATATATATATATCAACAACTTGGTGACCTAGTTTGTTGATGCCATTGCCATATTGCATTGGCCCCACATCCATGAATGAGGATGAAAGCATGTTTGCCCAGTGATTTTGCCGTTGGAACCTAGCAATGTATTTGTTAACAACATACCTAAACTAAGTAATCAGTTGGAGAATAATTTAGTCAGCCTTACCTAGTTAGTTTAGTTTTGTTAGCCACTTACTTGATTGGTGGTGGCTTAAATATTCTCCACAAATCTAAGAAGGCCTCTCAAGGAAGTTTTTGTTGGGGAAAAATTGAACAACTTCATTGTCAAAATTGCCATTACTAGTCACCCATTAGTAAGTTACGCTAAATAGTCACTGCCCAAATTTCACCTATTTAACAAGTTAATAATGAACTGACTCCGTTAAGGATTTTCTACAAACATGAATTGATTTTAACCACATAATTCATAGTTTTAAACCTTCTAAACCATCAAAAACAATGTTGAATAACATCCCAATATGTGCATACAATAACCCTGATTATGATGTAATCACCAAAACCATACACGTAGAAAACAATTCTTAGAGTGTCTATCTCTCAACTATGAACCCTTCATTACATTCTTCAAGACCTCTTTAGTTTTGAGTATTCTGATGCACAATGCTATCACAACATTTGCTATAATGTTTGTCCTTGAACCCATAAGGCCCGTAGTGTTAAAACTTAAGCTTTGGACCCAAGATCTCTATGTAAATTATTTGCATAAGTTACTAATCATAAATGTGTTAGGATTTATTAAACTTATATTTTTTAATAAAAAAATAGTAACACATTCCACAATTGTTTCAATATTACATCGATAGAAATTTGTCATAATGGATATTCAACTAAACAATCTTATTCAAAATTATAATATTGGGTTGATAAATTCCTTGTTTTTCATAGAAACATGGATTTAGCACCCTCAAATGCCCTATTGATGAGATTGAGCGACTTTCACTCTCCCAACCAGGGAAGGGTAGGCAATGGTCTCAACCCCTGCCGAGTCACAAGTTATTGATATATTTGGTTTGTTGACTGTTTGAACCTGGGCCTAGCCCTGGTAATCTCGACGAGTTACTATGATTTAAAAAACAATTAATATCTATAATCCCACCTATTTAACATATCTTAGCAAGAAAGTTATATCTAAAGTTATTGCAAATAAAATTAAACCTATTATGGTTAGGAGCATTTCTAAAGAGCAGTTTGGTTTCCTCTCAATCAAGAAGATATTGGATGCTATAGGGGTAGCACAAGAGAGTCTTCATTCCATTAATACTAAAGGTATTTTTGCGTTAATTCTCAAAATGGACTTGACTAAAGCCTATGATCGCGTGGATTGGACCTTTATGAGATTGGTACTCCTTTAGGTTGGGTTACCTATAGAAGTGATGAATTGGATTATGGCATGTATCTCATCTGCAAATTTTGCTATTTTGGTCAATGGTTCTCCTATAGCTTTCTTTAAGGGTCACGAAGGGATTAGGTAGGGATGCCCACTATCTCCACTCTTGTTTTTGCTAGTTATTGAAGGCTTGAGCAGGCTAATAGGTGTTGCAAAGAAAGGAAAAAAAGGTCAAGGTATTAAAATTTCCCCTCATCTTCATGTGACTCATCTTCTTTTTGTTGATGATGTTTTGATGTTTGGGATTGGTTCTTTGGATGAGTGAGAGAATTATCTAAATATAATCAAACTTTTTTGTAAAGCATCGGGATTGGATGTGAGTGCCCATAAATCTACGTTTCTGCACAATGGTATTGATAAGGAGATTTGTGAACAATTTCATCATATTTTCCCTTATCTCATGGCTAACATCGATGAGGGATTTAAGTACCTTGGGTACTTCTTAGAACCTAATTGCTATAAAAAAGAGGACTGGTACTGACTGCTCAAAAAAGTTGAAAGAAGGAATAGTAATTGGTCATTCGGATGGGACAATGGTGTCCCTTTGGGGTAGGCTCATTCTTGTTAAGTCAGTGTTAGAAAGTATACCTGCCTATTAGATGTCGTTGGTCAAGATTCATGGGTCTATTATTCAAGGCAATAGAAGGAGAATGTTTCACTTCCTTTGGGCTAGAAATTCTGCTAATCATAAATTCCACTTGCCCAGTTGGGAAAGCTTATCTTGTCCCGAAAAATTAGGTGGTTGGGGCCTCAAAAACTTGGACTGGTTTAATTCGGTTTTAAGCATTAAGAGCCTATGGAGATGTCTTTTTGGAGAAGGTCTTTGGAGCCAAGTACTAAAAGACAAATATATCAAGAATTGCTCGGTTGTGGAATGGATTAAGAAGCCCCTTAAATACTATTCAAATGCTTCTATTGTTTGGAGGGGTTTGGTTAAATCCTACCCAAAGATGGGGGGGTGGCTCTCTTGGAAGGTTGGGAATGGTCATCAGGTGTTTATTGGCATTGATCATTTTGTGGGTTGTGAAAGCAATTACAATTTTTTTGCCCCCTTGCAATATTTCATTAAAGGATTAGATATTAATCTTCTTAGAAGGGGCTTTTGTGGCCCTGGTCACTGTTCCTTATGCAAAGTCGATGATGAACTTGTTTCTCATCTTTTTATTCACTGCTCTTTTTCTGGAAGGTATGGTCTAAGGTTTGCAGGTTGTTGAAATTCAATGAAGGATTGGAAGGCACACATTTTCAAAATTGTATGCATGAATGGTTTAATAAACTACTGAAGTATAAAGAGTTCCCTCTCTTTGTTATTTGGTCTACCCAGAAAGTTAGAGATATGTCCATATTCGAGGATAAGATGCCTTATTTGTATTCTGCCAGTGCCAATTCTACCAGTCTCTTCCTTGATTATGTTAAGGAAAGAAAGCAAAAAGTTGATAAAATACAGACTATGCCATACTTTAATGATTCTATTTCAATTGGTTATTTTGATGGTGCAGAGACTGGTGGATGGTGTGGTGTTGGTATGTTGCTGAAAGTGAATCAAAACATCACATTCACCTTTGGATGGGTTATGGTAGAGGAACGAATACCAAGGCTGAACTTATTGCCTTATGGGGACTATTATGGTTTGCTAAGCTTAGAGGCCTTTTCAGTTACATGTGACAGGAGATTCTAGTGTGATCATAAATTGGGCTGCTGGAAACTCAAGTTTACAAGTTCTACAGCTGGAAGAATGGAACAACATAGTTATTGACTTGAAAAATGGCTTCTCTGATTTTTCTTTTACTCATATCTATAGAAAGTTCAATCAAGTAGCAGATGGCCTTTCAAAAAAGATAGTTGGTGAAATGAATGACTACATTTTCTATGAAGAATTAGTGGATGGTTTGGTAGTTGCTAATGGATCCAGATCAATGTTCTAGTATGTTTTTTGGTTATCTTTGGGACTGATAGTGATCAAGTTATTGTCTATCAGTTTTTGATGTAAATTTTGATTGCAGGCAGTTGATATTAAGTTATCATCACATATCTCATATCTGATAATAACATAATTTTAGATAATAGTATTTTAGTAAGATGTTATGTCTAGGGTGGTGGATTAGGCACTTAAAAAAGTATCTTTGGAACTATTAGAAAGTATATTGTAAACTTTGATTCTCTTATTTTAGATGAATATCAAGTTTATAGGTAGTGTTTTCCTTTCTTAAAAAAAAATAGAAAAATGTTGCTTTCTATTTTCATTATTTTAAATAACGAAAAATGATTAAAAAACAATTTAGGGATATCTCCGAGGTTTTTACACCGATTTGATCCCTTTAATCACACTCCACCGTCGGATCCTCCGCTGGGACTATTGGTTCATCCTCAGCCGTCCACCTCATCATCCATTTTAGGGTTTCCCAAAGTTGCTCATCCTACATTGCTTTGGGTCTTACCTTCGCTTCGCTTTAGCTACAACCAGAAGCTCTGCTGCCTTTGGAGGTCGAGGTCGAAGTCGAAGTTGTTCACTTCATCCACCGTTCCCGCAGCGATACGCTCAGAAAAAGGTTTGAGTCTCACCCCTTCGTTATCTTGTTTCTGCAAATGATACTGTCTCATTACTCTAAGGGAATTCAGGGTGTAGGGTTTTAGGGCATTGGCAGCTTACGCTTGTTGGCGGGGAATTTTACAAGGAAGTGTTAGGGGCTCTCGCGATTGACGCCCGCAAACTGAATTTGTTCGCATGATTTTTCTATTTTAACATCTACATCACACCCTGGTAGTGGTCGGGGGTACGTTGAAACTGTATCATGCTTGCATTTTCATTTTCACCGTTTTCATCTGGTTTTAATCGGTATTCCTCACTTGAACTTATCCAAAGCTTTGCAGATTACTAAAGTTTATGAGTAGGTAAGCTGTGTCAATGGTAGAAATAGGCATTAGCAGCCCTTTACGCGCTCTCTAGTGCGTTGTAAAACCTAAAAGTTTGTTACAATCGAGCTTAAATGTTTGGGGTGTGATGTATACAGTGGAAGCTTATCATGATTCACATGATAGTTGAGTTCAGGCTTTCTGTTTTATCTGGAGTTACTGCTGAGGCATGGATTTGAAACCTTCGAAAAGGGAAGCGATTGAAATCGCCTACTGTATAAACTGTGCGGAAGATTGACATTTGTCGTGTTTCTATTCATTTGTAATGTAATAAATGCGTATGAATTCTCTTTATCCTGAAACCTGAACTAGTTGAAGCATTGTCATTTAAAGGAGGCTTGGCAGTCGGAGTTTAACCGCTCCTGGCCAAGCAAGTTACTACGACCATTGCATTCCTCGCAATCAATCGACAGATGCAACTTTTTCATTATTACCAAATAACAAGTTACCAGGGACTCGATCTAAAAGTAGGTCCCACTCTTTAGGGGATATCCGAAATAGTCACTTAAAACATAAAACTTAATATAGCTCAATACCGCCAAAGCATAAGGCCACTAACAGTATGAAAAAACAGCCCATCAAACATGCCACGGTCCTAGAAAGATTCTATTACAGATCTATACTCCCGGGGGCGGTGTGTCCTCTACCCTCACTGCATTCCACAATTAGTAATGAACCAGTAGGTCTGTCAACAGCTTGCTTGGATAACCAGTTTGATTCCTGCTTATAATCTTTATAAACGTGTTTTAAGGAAATAGATATGAATGATGACGTTACCTCCTCTGTCAGCTGAAGATTGCCATGGATGTTGATACCTTCTCTAAAGACTACAACTAATCATCCAGTCTATGACCAGCTTCGAATCTCAAAAAACATTGAGCTCATTTAACCCATACTCCTGAGCAATGGGCATTAAAAATAGTTTCTGCACTTCTTCCTTGTTATTTGTTTATACTCTGAGGCCACACTCAAAAGATATTTTGAAAGGAGAGATGTGTAAAATATCCCCAGCCTCATAGACGTTGGGATTTCTATTTGCTGCACCATCAAAGTAACTGAAGGGGATGGAAGAATCTATATATGGGGATCAATTCTTTTCTGTTTTATTCTTCTTCTTTGATTCCTTAAAGCTCAAGTACGCTCCTCTTAGATTTCAAAAAGATCCTTGTGGGAGGAGTAGCCTGAAAGAGAGGTTTATTTGTTATGTGCCAAACTGTCCATAAAACAAAAAGAGGGAGAGAGTGCTGGGGCTTGTTTACCGCCTGGTCCTTTAGCCAATCATCAAGGGCCTCTTCAACTCATCAACCCTGCCAAATCCCCATCTAACCATTCACTGATTTGGTTGCAGGACTTGCAGCCCAGATTTCCTTGGGGAAATGGCAAAGAAGGAAAAGATGTTTTACACTTTCTGATGTTTTTTGCAAAGTGGACAATGGCCTGGACCCTTCAAGTACCTTTTCTTTAAATTGCTCAACTGAAGAATTTTATTGTTTAATAAATTAATACTAACCACAAAAATATTATATTTTAATGGTGCCTTGAACTTCCAAAAGAGGAACCATTTCAAGGGAGGGGTTCTACTTATCTGGAGGTTGTACCACGAGGATTGGAATTATCCATTCCTTTTAGTGTTTTTACTTTTGTTGCTGTAAGCTTTCCGTGTGCAATATCTAGTTTTAGAAGAATCATACAGTCCTTTCTCTTAAGAGAACAGCTTTCTGGCAGAAATGTCCCTTACTTTTGAACTTGCTAATGATCAAAATTGTTGCCCTTTTGGTAAGTCTAGTCCTCCATCTATTGTATTGTTTCATAAATATCATTTGGTAGATTGCTTGCATATCCAGTGGCTGTGTTTGCTACTTCCAGTTTTCTCTCATCTGGGTTCTGTCCTTAACTGTCACATGAGAAAATGCATAACTTGTATTTTTCTATGTTTTCCCAACTTCTATTTGTTGTCTAGAGTCCTCATACTGTGATGACACAGAGAACCATGTTTAGTATGACTGTCTTCAAAAGCCTTTTCCTCATCTTAATACCGGAGATTTACTTGGAATCTATTTTAAGAGCATTGAGGTCTTTCATGCTCTACGTACTCCCTTTATCCACATCACGTGCTTGGTCAAGCACCAAGTTATTAACGAGTTCATATTTTTTAATATGGTGTAAATGAACAGTGCATCATTATTGACAAACACCTGCACTGAATTACTGCCAACTTTGCACAGGGTTTAACTTTTTCCCAGTCTCCATCCAGGGTTTCTTGAGTAGTTGGCAACTTGGCACAGTCTGAGTCATGTGACTCTGGGACTTACTCCGGACATCTTAAAAGGTTTTTGAAATTTTGCAATAAGTTGGGGGGTGCTTAGAAGAGGGTGGTCTTATAATTTTGGTGATGGCTGTAACGAGCATATTGGTATGGTGTTAGAGCTAGTGTAATGGTTCTTTATTCTATTGCTATTGTTCAAGAGTTCTCACTTGCCTGAAGTTATACTTATAATCCCATTGGGCAAGCTTGTTTAAGCGAGGAGAAGTTGGACAGAACTAATTGAAATTTTTTCTGGCTGGTTATGTTTAACAAAGTTTGAATGTATTAGTTCTGCCAATAGAGGTGGATGGATTCTGAGAATATTTGGTTTTGAAAGATGCTACTTTCTTTTGAATATTGTATGTCAAAATGCACAATTTCCATGTAAGTTAGATTGTGCTCAAATAAGTTAATTTTTTTGTTGGATCAGACATGGGTGAAGAGGAGGTAAAGGCAGTTGCTGTAGTACCAGAATCTGTGTTGAAGAAGAGGAAAAGAAATGAAGAATGGGAGAAAAAGAAAAAGGACCAGTTAGATGCTGCAAAATCAAAAAGAGCTCAAAATCGTAAACTGATTTTCAAAAGGGCAGAGACATATATCAAGGAGTACAGGGACCAGGTAATATAATTGGACTTGTCAATGAATATGATCTCATCATACCATGTAGAATAGAAGCATGTACCTGGGAAAAATTTGTACACCATGTGACAGCAACTTTTGATGTATCTTGATTTAAATTCTATGTTCTATACATAGAATTGCTCAAAACAATATTGAATAATTTTTCAGGAGAAGGATCTCATCAGATTGAAGCGAGAAGCCAAATTGAATGGAGGTTTCTATGTTGATCCAGAAGCCAAGCTGCTCTTCATTATTCGTATCCGTGGGTAAGAAGGGTGTTAGCATGTTTGATAAAATATAAGCTATCATATCAATGCAATATCTGTACTCTTGTTATTTTTAATTTTGTTGTGTAACTACTTTCTTTACCTGATCTTTGATCTTTTCTTAGTGTGATGTGATATTACGTTCTTTCTATAATTATATTTGTTTTGTAACTACTTTCCTCTCTCCATTTTTGATATTTTCTAAATGTAGTATTAATGATATGCATCCAAAGACCCGGAAGATTTTGCAGCTACTGCGTTTGAGGCAGGTTAGTATTTTTCAGCTTGGCTTGTTATAATTTGTTGGTTTTGAAACTAATAGTGTGCTTATCACAGTTTATTGAAATTTGTTTGTGTAAATGAAAATTTATATTTTCCTCTGTAGATCTTCAATGGCGTGTTCCTCAAAGTGAACAAAGCAACTGTGAATATGTTGCAGAGGGTTGAACCATATGTGACTTATGGGTAAGTTCTAATTAGGTATATCTAGCAAGTAAATGAACTCTGAATATGTTGCATAGGGTTGAACCATATGTGACTTATGGGAAGTTGTAATTTAAATTAAGGTATATCTATCAGACCAACAGAGACGTTACTTGGTAAAAACAACTATGAGCATGTTGCATAGGGTTGAATCATATGCGGCTTATGTGTAAATTCTAATTAAGTATATGTAGCAAATAAATGAACTACGAATAAATATGTTGCTGCACAATGTTGAACTATATGTGACTATTGGGTATGGTCTAATTTGGTATATAGACCAAATAAATCTAGACCTTTCAACTAAGCAAACTTAATAATTTTTTGTTTGTTTGTTCTATTGCCCATCACTTGGGGCTGGTAGCAATGAACCATTGGTTAAGAACCGCAACCCAGGGGCATCTAAGCCGTCAAAGTCACCCGGGGATCGCACCCGGACTGAGCCACACCAACCGTTATGATGGCTGGATTTTTGGGTGTCCTCCCAACTAGCTCACCCCTAAGGGGAATTGAACTCGGGTCGCCTTGCAGACGAGACCCACACCTTAACCGAATGAGCTAGCGAGAATTGACTTGAGTAAACTTCATAATTATTATTCATTAGATATTTCTTTATTTTTGTAACTTTTTTTTATAATTTTTTTGTAGCTATCCTAATTTGAAGAGTATTAGAGAGCTGATTTACAAAAGAGGTTATGGAAAGGTAGACAAGCAGAGGATTCCTTTGACAGACAACTCTGTTATTGAACAGGTATTTCAAGATTCCTTACTTATTTTAACTATTTATTTGTTGTCTTTGTATGCATACTTTCCCAGTGTCTTTTTATCATAACCTGTTGCTTATTGACAGGTTTTGGGTCAGTACGGAATCATCTGTATTGAAGATCTCATTCATGAGATAATTAATGTTGGTCCAAATTTCACAAAGGCAAACAACTTTTTATGGCCATTTAAGCTCAGTGCTCCATCTGGTGGGTTGAAGAAAAAACGGAACCACTATATTGAGGGTGGAGATGCTGGAAATCGCGAGCTTAAAATTAATGAAATGATTAGGAGGATGAATTAGTAACTTGATTATACTGTGTTGTCTAGTGAGTTAATTCAAGGTGCTTCATGCAGCTCTGGTCAATATCTGTAAAGAGTTGTGCAATGGTTTTAGCATCTCAAGGAACAGTTTTATCATTTTACAAATTTTTGGGAGGTAATTTTATGGTTTGAGCTGTTAGACGGCATATATTTTCGAACACCTTTTGTTAGACAATTTTTTAATTTAAATTGATTGCATGCTTTTGAAGGAGCTTGCTTATTACTTTTATTGCCAATACTGTCATAATTACAAGATGTTTTATGTCGTGATCTGTTCTGCAAATAGCTCATTTATCACATGCACTTGAATTTGGTCCGAGTCATTTAAATACCCTTTGTAGTCAGACTAGCCCTTTTTTTGTATAAGTCAAGGCAGTATCACTCCCATTATCTGTCATTGCAGATGAGAATTAAGAATTCCTTCAACCAATCTGCATTGAATAGCCAGTCAAGTATGTCTTTGGATCAAAACTTAGAATGTCTGGCTATAATTCTACCCCACTTTTTGTTAGTAAACCTAACAAATCAAATGCCTCTGAAGTTTTGGCTAAAACCCATAATCTCTTTGATTTCTATAATGCGAAATGGAATTGTTACCTTATATGCATTTGTCATTATCTTGTGCTTTTGACATTGGTTTTAAAGGATTGGGAGAAATTGATTTAGCTTTGGTGATGTTGGTAAGAATATGTGAATCTACTTGCCTCTATCTGCGATTTAAGCTCGAGTAAGTTCATTTCAGACACTTCCCCCGTATCCATAATTTTTCCAGTTTTCTTCAAAATGTCTGCAATAACTACACCGCCATATAGTTTCACTGTGCTAAGCTATGCCTTTTGTTGTATATTGTGGATAATTGAGCAAAACTAGCGTTCTAAATGTAGACGCATGAGCATGCCTGGAATACTTGGCCATTTCCATCCTACTTGATGTGAATGTGTTCTGAATCGGTAGTTTTGACAAGTGAACTTGGCTGAATTCCTGTGAAAGCTCCCATCATGTGCCCTTCTGCATCCCCTCTATACCACATTAGTTGCATCTCTTGATGATCAAGTTATCATAATGGACTTGCCACTGCAGAAGTTTAGGTTACTCGTTCATTTTTGCCTCTGGTCTGCATGCACTTATTGTCATGGAGTTATATTTCAAGCAAATCTTGCTGACTTAAACACCATGCAACACTATTTTTTTTATTGGTTCCAGATTAAGAAAAAATGTATAGGTATATGCCTGGACATAATGATTTATTGCATCACGCCTCACTTTGTTTTCAATAAAGTGTAAGTACACGGAATGAACAGTTTTTTCCATGCATATGATTGCCAAATAAATAGAAAAGATTTTAGTTTTTTTTTCCAAAATAATAAATTGCTTATAAAAAATTCAAAAAATTATTTGAAGTCATTTTTATCTACACCATCTATAGGAATATCATTGTGTTGGGTGGATTGTTCAAGTGGACATAAGTATTTTTTTTCTTCAAAGCTGTGGAGCATACTACTCATCCAAGTTGCTATTTCTTGCTTTATGGCTAATTGTATATGCTCGACTGGAATAACAATACTGTTCTGCAAATGCCCAGTGTCTGTGATTACTTCCTTCATACTATACAATTTTAGAACCAGGAAAGGATTTTGTTTAGCTGAAACTAATGCTGATACTGAAATTAGAAAGCAACCAGAAAGTATAAGTAGGACTATATATATCTTTGCATTGATATGTATACACCTTGCTAGACTTGGATTTTATACTGTTATTGAAACTATAAGTAGGACTATATACATCTTTACATTGACATGTATACACCCTTACTAGACTTGGATTTCAAGTGAAACTTCCTTTAACACCATGCAACATTAAAAAGTGCCATTAGTTCCCACATTAGTGAAAAATGTAGACAGCTATATGCCTGGACATATTAGTTATTGCATCATACCTCAGTTGTTTTCCAATGAAATGTAAGTACATGGAATGAGCAGGTGTTGACATGCACTACATTGCTAAATAAATAGAATAGGATTTTTGTATTTTTTTAAAATGAATAATTGTGTCTAAAATATGAATCGCAGCCACAGCCATTTTTTTGTACGCTATATAATATAGCAAATGTATGTGTTGGGAGGATGGTTTAATTGGACAGTCGAATTCTTTTCATTCTTTGTCTGACTCATAAAACAAGTTGCTATTTTCCCATTTTATGTCTAATGACTATTTTTTTATGTTGCCTCAAATAACAAGGTGGTTTTGCAAATGCCCAATGTCTGGGTCTGCTTTCTTCTATTATGCAATTTTAGAACCACGATTTGCTTTTTATTTTATGTAGAAAGTAAGATTTGTTTCGTGTTCAGCACAGCGAAACTAGCGCTGACCATAAAATAAGAAAACAAAATCAGAAAGTAAAAGTAGGACTAAGGCAGAGATCTTGTCATTGACATCTATACACTTTTGCTAGACTTTGATTTTGTATTACTACTGAAACTTTATGAATACAGAAAAATTGTATAGACCATTGTATTTCTTATATATTGTCACGTGCCATTCAGATTGGTATGTTTTATCTTGTGAAAGGGGATTGGGCAGGTGTGGCATTTGTCATATAGGGTAACATGGTATACTGCCTCTTGACAGGGGTTGGGTTCTCAATACTTCCGAGGAAGCATCTCCAAGGGTTTCCATATGCGAGATGTATAAGAGATTGGATTGATTGATCTTATTAATAAAGATACTTGCAGACAGGTCTGTAGTTACTCTCATTTCCTTTGAATGCATGCATGTATATTACTTTGTTGTATATTATGGTTGAATGATGTAATTGTTTTTACTGCGCAATCCTTTGGACTTGTAGAATGGTTGCATGCACGCATGGATGTTGAATGAGGGAGAGATTCATCACTAGTGGCATAGAAAACTAGAACTATTTGAAAAATTATGCCATAAGAATTTGAGTAACACTTACATAAGTTGGAGGCATTTCCACAAGCTTGGGTGCAATTCTTCAGTCTTGGAAGAGATTTTTGGAATCCATATTTGTGGAGAGAGAAGTTTGTAGGCAGAGTTGCACATGAACCAACGAGATGAGGACAATAAACTATCGTTGAAGTTGATCAATGAAGGGTGAGCGAACTTGTATCAATGGGTCAAGAAGATTGTTGAATTTCTTTGCAAGGAACAAGCAATTGAGAAAATAATGTTCTTGGATCATGTCGAAAGGATAATCTACAATTATGTGCATGATAGTTTCTTATGCATGATACCAATTCTGCTACACAAATTGTTAATTGACAAAGGAGTTGGAACTAGAATGCAAAAAATTAGTTGAATGAACCTAGTGAAATCACTCCTACGCTGATTTGATGAATCATGGGGTTGTCGAGCATGGAGAAGGCATTCCAAAGAGCATTGAACCATTTGTCTGGATTGAGAAGTTTATCGGGAGAATTATACAATGAACTCGAAGGGTTTGGTGATAAGTCAACTCAAGGGGGGATTAGGGTGAATGGATTTACATTATAGTCTTCCTTTGATTGACCAACTTTGGTTAAGCATTCGATTTAAAGCTAAAAATGTTGGAAGCAATTAGACATTAACCATTGGGTACGCATGTTGAGGGTTTGCTTAGTCGAGGAGGTGATTTTTATTTTGCCAACTCACATTAACCATGCGATACTTCTAGTTCTTTGCCTCAAGTTGGAGGGGTAAACTTGATGTTATTGTGTAATATATGTTCTCAGAATTGTGGACATTGACATGCAACATATGGGGAGTGCCACAAAACATTAGAAGACGCTTGTTGTCAATGGTATAGTTCAGTGGTATCTTGACTTCATCCAAGTTTGGTATGCACAAGGAGTTGGAGTTGAGCCTAAGTAAATTGACCGGTATAAAAAGTCTAGTTTTTTTATAGAAATTATGACACAGTGGAACATTGTTCACCCAATGTTAGGAGCAACTAGAGGGGCCACAAAACAAATAATTACACCCTTCTTATATAGTGAATTGGAGGAGGAGAATGAAATCATCTTATTTAGCAAACCCTTTGGAGGTGCAACAACCTTGATACTATTTCTAGTGAAGAAAACAATAAAGAAATCGACCAAGAAGACAACAATGTTGGGTTAGACAATTAGTGGATTGAAGACAACCTAGAAGGTCCTCATTCAAGGGATGGGCGAGGTTTGTTTTGAGGAACATCAATTGAAGAATAAATGGGAGGAAGTAGTGAAGATGGTGTTGACCATATGGGAAGAAGAAAAGGGGAAGCTACCAAGAGAATATGCAAAATAGAGAAAGTAGGTCTTGGAGTGGAGTGTAAAGTAGGACTATATTGAAATAATTGAAAGAGAAAATAATCATAGTTAGAGCCGCTAAGAACAAAATCACCGTCGAAGAGCAATTTAGTCTAAGTGGAATGACTTTAACAACAAGACCCCAAAAAAAATGAGATAAAGAAAAATTAGATAGATGGACCCAAGATTATAGTTAAGTTCATGACCATACCATCAATGTTGTTTGGGGGTAGTTCAAGGGCAAAGCCAACATAAGACCCCATCGACCTGACAAATAGATCCAAGTATGACTACACCAACCTCCATAGTATAAGAAAGTGTAAGTAGTGGCAATCAACATAATGGGGATGTAGGAGGCGAGGAAAATAATAAATGAGTCAATAGCGGGATGAAGAGCGGTATGATGATAAGCAACATGAGGAACAACAATAGGGGCCTTAGGAAGAGTACGGGAGCAAAACCAAAACAAGCAATGAACAAAAACAAGAATATCAACAACTAACAAAGCAAAAGGATTGGTCACTTGAGAAAGCAACATAGATACAATAGGGGTTGACAAAGCAATAAACATAGTTGAATCATATCACTACTCAATAGGTCATTGAGCTAAAGTAGTCCATTGTGGGACGAAAGGAGAAAACAATGAAGAAAACAAAAGAGGTGAAGGACAACAAAAGAGAAGTAGACAAGAATTTTCACCACTTTTACATTGAGTGAGGAACAAAGAAAACTTGCAGTGGCCTTCGACCCAATAGATGCATTGGATTCAGAGATTCTTGAACAATACAAACCAGTGAGTGTAATGTACCCACCCTTGGACCCAATGCAAGGAAGGGAACATGATGCCATTCTATGGGGATTTTCATAAACTCAGCCAAATTCATTAGATTCACAGCCATAAAACAGATGTGTGCAGATGGAGCAAACATGCACAGCGGAAATAAACTCATCCATACACATTTTTCATATGCGTTCAATAACATCGATAATAGTCATGAAATTATACATTTGCAGAGGAAAAACACATAGACAGAAAAACACTTATCTTTGTTGTGCAATTGTTCCAAACAACTAGCTATGTCGCTGCGACGTTCCATCCAACCATAGGTCTCTACTCAGCCTATACTCTTTCAGCACTCAGAGACCACCCCCAAGCTGGGCATGATATCTACAAGGAATTTGGGGACTCTAAAGCTTAACACAGCCCAAAGCAATGCATACCCAACTCAACCCTAGCATTCTCTTGCACCCAAAACTCAGATATGGGATGGGAAACACAATTTTAGCAATGGGACTTAGAAGCTAGATGGACAAGGGTTTTCCCCAAAACATAGGCACACCAAAAACAGATTGTGAGAGGGAAAATCGACCATAGGGAAGAAAACAATTTCTTCCACAGATATACAAGCAATCAGTGAGTCAAAACAGCCTCTATGGTCCCCAAATCGATTTCCCTTTATTCTCCACTGTTACATAACACAAAAACGCCCTTCCCAGCTAGGAGATTGAAGAAAGACACAGCAAAACCATGGAGAAAAATGCCCAGGTAGCTCCTAATTTGTGAGAGAGCAAAACTGATGGATGAATGATGGCTTGGGGGCAATTTCGTGGCTCTTTTCTTGCCCAAGAAGCCAAGCACGAAAATCTAGGAAGGGTGGCTTGCCCATACTCAAATTTGGACAACCATACTCCTCCATTCCCAAGGCATTAACTATCTCAACCAACTCTTGGGAGAGTAAATGATTGGGTACAAGGTCAACATGGGTAGTTGAGGGTTTGATGGGTTCTTTCATTAACACTTGGCTTGGCTTGATTGGCTCAAAGGTTTGAGTATTTCCCTCCCAATCCCTTGTAAATATCATGAGGTTTGAGTATTTCCCTCCCAATACCTTGTAAATATCATGCGGTTTGAGTATTTCCCTCCCAATCCCTTGTAAATATCATGCCCCCATCTCTTGTTGCATTGTATAGCTAGTTGTGGGCATTTGTATTAAAATGCATATTTACAATCCCCATGGTTCACTAGCATATGGGTAGCATAATATCCAATACTTTCCTCTTCAAGATCGAGCGTTCACTCGCGGGGCCTTGGCCTTGAGCTCCACGCTAGGAATCATACATAATATGCATACAATATTTACATTATAGCCCAAAATATTACAAGGGTAAAAAATGGGGGACATTACAGTGAGAAAGGAAAGAAACAAGATATGGAGTTGCTCGATAAAGAAACTTAAAAAGGATGGGCAATGGAAGAAAATGTATGGATAGTGTGAAGAGCCAAGCTTGAAAGAGGACTAGGAGTCATGATGGTCGATTCACCAAGTGACTTGATCCACTACTTGAAAGGGTTGGTCATCTACTTGATCCATAGACCACATAACCTTCTTGTTGAGAACCAACAATTAGAAGTCGACTATATTGGAGAAACCTTGAATAAAGAGCATTAGAAATTTAAAGAAGTAAAGGAATAGTTATAGGATGCAAGAGGCATTGCATCAAACACTATTTTGAGCAATTGGTTGACCTGTTATGCCAACATGTTTAGTAACCCATGCATTGATATTGGAATTGCACAATTGATGAAACATTGTAGTTGGTCCTAGAAGTTGGGATACTTTGGGAGCTCAACTTAAGTAGGAGTAAAACATGGGTGTATAATTTCAAGTGGAGTAAGAGTGGTTGTAGGAGGGGATGCATAGATGGAAGCCATCGAGACAACTATCCACATCCACATTTGATATGTACATTGACAAGTGCATTACTTACAAGAAAAATATAACCTCGACCTTGCTATAATCCATGACACACCAATTTAGGAGAAGATGAATCATCTAGTAGAAATGAGGAAAATGAATATCACAACAGAGTGGAGTGTTGAAAAATGGGAGGAGTTTGTAAAGATGTAGTTAAAGTATTGTTGCAAGCCCCGATAGAATTGCGTCCACAACTTTAGTGACCATGGTTTGAGTTCTTTAACTCCAGTGGTTTGGTGAACCAACTATCCCCCACAATAGAGATCAATTGTATCTAGATGGGTGGGCGATAAACACAGATACCCACTTTTAGAAAAAAAATGTATGCACATCTCTCTTATTTAGGGCAAACAAGATTTTGAGGTAGGGGGGAATGTTGAGGGGCTTAGTTGAGTTGACAAGGCAAAGTAGTCAAGTTAGTCAATTGATTGGTTGGGGCAACCAAACAAAGTAGTTATGCCAGTTATAACTACCTTCATTGATGTAATTTATAACTAGGCACAAATTAAAAGAGGTGAAGGAGAAAACTAGCAAGAAAACAAAAGAGGTGAAGGACAAAAAAGAGAAGTTGACGAGAATTTTCACCACCTTTACATCGAAGAGAGAAGAACAAAGAAATATCACAGTGGCCTTCGAACCAATAGATGCATTGGATTCAAAGATCCATGAACTATTCAAAGTAATGAGCAAGGAAAGAAACAAGAGATGGAGTTGCTCAACAAATAAACTTAAAAAAGGACAGGTAAATGATGGAAATGAGTGGATATTGTGCAGAGCCAAGCCCAAAAGAGGACTGAGAGTAATGGTGGTCGACTCACCAAGTGACTTGATCCACTACTTGAAAGGGTTGGACATCGAATTGATCCATAGAACACATAACCTTCTTGTTGAGAATCAATAATTAAAAGTTGACTAGATTGGAGCAACCCTTAATAAAGAGCATAAAAAATTTGAAGTAAAGGAGTAGTTATAGGATGTAGGGGTTGTTGCTTCAACCCACTCTTTTGAGCAATTGGTCGACCTATTATGTCGACATATTTAGTAACACATGCATTTATATTTGAATTGCACAATTGACGAAATGTTATAGTTCACCTTAGAAGTTGGGATGCTTTGGGAGCTCAACTTAAGCAGGAACATAACATGGGCGCATAATTTCAAGTGTAGGAGTAAGAGTGGTTTTGGGAGGGGAAAATCCGTGGATAGAAGCCACTAGGACAACAATCCAAATTTGATATGTACATTGACCAGTGCACCACTTGCAAGAAAAATATAACTTTGACCTTAGTAAGTTAAGGACACAAATTCAGGAGAAGATGAATCATTTGGTAGAAATGAGGAAAATGAATATCACAGTGAAGTGGAGAGTTGAAGAATGGGAGGATTTTAAAAGTCGAAACAACTTTCTCCCTACATTTATGAAGTTTGTAAAGGTGTAGTTAAGAAGCACCATTGTAGGCCCCAATACAATGGCCTCCACAACCTAAGCGGCCATGGTTCAAGTTCTTCAACTCCAGTAGTTTGGTGAACCAACTATCACCCACGATAAGGGCCAATAGTGTATAGATGGATGTCATAAACATGAATACCCATTTTTATAAAAATTGTATGCCCATCTCTTTTATTCAGTGCAAATAGAATTTTGAGGTTGGGGAAAATGTTGAGGGGCCTTATCAAGTTGATTAGGCGAAGTAGTCGAGTTGTTCAATTGATTGGTTGGGGCAGTTATGACAGTTATAACTAACTTCATTGATGTAATGTATAAGTAGGCACAAATATGAGATGTATACGAGGTTTGATTGATTGATCTTATATTAATAAAAGTTACTTCTTGTTGATTCCATCATTACGTTATCTCCTCCTATGTGTGCATACATGTATATTACACTGTTGTATGTTATTATTAAATGATTGCACTGTTGGTAACTATTTTTATTGCGTAATCCCATGGGTACAACACCATATATATTTTGTTATCCAAAAAACAATATTACAAAAGTAAACTTCAACATCCTCACCCAAATTTTGGGAAGTTATCAATTTTCACGAATAAACATATAGTGTGACATGGTGTACCTCTTGGTAGATGTTGGGTGTTCAAAACTTACGTGTTAGGAAGCATCTCCTATGGTTTCCATACATATATTTTGTTATCCAAGAAATGCTATTTTGAAATTAAGTCTCTCAGCGTCCTCACCCATAAATTGTGGGAAATTATCAATTTCCCCTATAAATTATGATAGTGTGAAATGGTATTCCACCTTTTGACAGGTGATGGCTGTTCGGAAAAATATGTTATTTCCACACAAGTTGAACACCTTAAGCAACTGCTCACACAAACATATTAAAGATCGACACACTAATGTATTATATGGTTAAAATCCTTAGGGAGAAATAATCCATAACTTCAATGAAAATTTGTACTCGAGACAATTTATTAATGCAAAAAGAAAATATTTTACATATGAGTTTCTTACAATCAATCACCAACAAATGACCCTCCATACCCTTTAAATAGAGACCGTGGACCAATCGAGTGTCAATCCACATATCAATATATAGTCATTAGCGAGGAGAAGATGAACCATCATATCGCTTTATGTACATAATACATCGTGACCAATGGAATACATATGCATAAATGCATACTAAAGAAACACAATTTAGCTAAAGGCACATTAAACCAAGTTGATCTTAACTAACTTTTAAGTGTCTACATACCTTAACATACCCTCTTAAGAACAATTTGGGATAGGAATGAAATATTTACAAATGTGAGACAATACGAGAAGGAAGGAGGTGTTAGAGCCTACCCCCCTTAATGACAAGTTCTTGAATTCCTAACATAGATTGAAGTTTGGAAAACTTTGCTTATGTAAGAGACTTTGTGAAAATGTTTGCAGCTTGATCATTTGTAGGGAAAAATAACACTTCGAGAATATGATATTGAGTAAGATTTATGATGAAGTGCATGTGTATCTCAATGTATTCACTGTGTTGATGTTGAACTAGATCTTTGGCAAGCTTGATGGAATTTTGATTATCACACTAGAGGGTAGTCAGATGCTGCTATTGGAATCCAAACCTTGAAATATTTTTCAAAGTCACAAGACTTCTTGACTTGCATTAGCTGTGACTTGATAATTTGCTTTTGTTGAAGAAAGAGCAAGAGTTTGTTGCTACTTACAAGCCCAAGTGATAGATCCAAAACCAACATTGAAAACATAACCTACGTTAGAATTTCGATCATTAGGGTCGCCAACCCAAGCAAAATTAGTGAAACTAACCAACAAAGGACCCCCCCTTGAATTATAATGTATCTCAAACTCAATTGTACCCCTCATCATCAAGGCACTAGCCCAAGTAGAATCAATGAAAGAAACCAACAATATATGAACGTAATGTACCCCAAATTGAGTTGTACCCCAGATATATGAAAGTCTCATTTTTGTTGCTTTCCAATGGTTCTCATGGGGCATTTGCATATATTGGACAACAAAACAAAAAAACACATGAAATATCAAGATGGGTATGAGTTAAATACAAAATGATACCAACTCATTAACATTACGAAGTGGCATCTACTTCATGTGTAGTGTTGGTGGCAACAAGTTTGACTCCACATTAGAAGGGAGATGGGGCTAGTTTATAATTTTTCGCGCGAAAAGATCAAAGAAGGTCACATGCATACTTATATTGAGAAAGAAAAATTCATTCATTAGCTTGCAAGACTTGGAAGCCAAGAAAATAGTGTAAATGTTCTAAGTCTATCATTTCATTTTTTTTAAAAATTAATTTAATGCGGGATTTTAGATGGGTTAAAAGTTTGGGGTCACTACTAGTGAGAATAAAGTCATCAACATAAAGAACACGTATTATGAGGTGGTTACATACTTTCTTAGCATAGACATTTGGGTCAAAATGACATATAGAAAAACCAATCTCAAGAAGAAAGCCATCCATTTTAGCATACCAAGCTCAAGGAGATTGTTTAAGACCATAGAGGGATTTTTTAAGATGACAAACAATGTTGGAATCATTCTTAACATACCCAAGAGGTTGTTACATGCCAAATTTCTTCTTTTGAATTCCCATGCAAGAAGATGGACTTGACATTCAGTCGATGGACCTTCCTTTTAGATGAAACAACAAGGTCTAGAACAAGGTGTATGCAATTCATTTTGGCTACAAAGGCTAAAGTTTTATTATAGCCAATCCTTTTAACTTGATAAAATCCTTTGACAACTGACGAAACATTATGTCTTTCAACACTTTGATATTATGCATACTTAGTTCTATATGCCCATTTACATATAACAAGTTTTCTTCCTTTTGGAAGAGGTACATGATACCAAGTATTGTTCACAATTAAAAAACAATATTCTTTATTCATTCAAGTGTCCCAATTTGGATGGTTAGAATCTTTTGCAAATGTTTTTGGATCACCAGCCTTTGAAATTTGAGACAAAAGAGAGGAGGTTCATTATAACTATGAACATGTATGACGTTGTTCTATAGGATCATCAACAAGATTACCCATTACTTCTATTGTTGTATGGACTTACCTAGGAAGCTAATGTGTTGGTGCGGGCTCAGGTTCAACAGACCCAACTGGAGAAAGGTGAGCAGGGGGAGGTGGATTTCCATCCTCACTATCATCATCTGAAGAAGAAACTAGAATAAGAGCAGTAGCAAACAAATTAGGAATAAAAGATGACACAATCACTGAAGATGATTCATAGGCCAATAATGACACAATGTCAAATTAGGCTTGTAGGTCAAGAGATCTTCATCAAATTTAACATATATCCTAATAATAATCTCATTGGAATGAGGTTGAAGAAGTCTATAACCTTTTACATCTTCAGAATATCCAACAAAAATGCATTTCTCATTTTTAAGTTGTAATGCTTTCATTTTCTCATAAGGAATGTGAGCCCATGCTTCACTATGAAACAAGTGAAAATGACTTACATCTAGTTTATTTTTACTCTATGCTTTTTCCGATGTTATAAAGCATATGTGGGAGTAGGATTAATTATGTAATTGACACAATTCATGGCTTCCACCTAAAAATGAGGACTTAATCCCTTAGATTGTATCATACAACTTTTCCATTTCCTTTAATGTCCGATTCTTTTTCCCAGCTTCATTTTGTGCTGGTGTGTATGGACCAATATGTTGCATCTGAATAACCTGTGTAGCGTAGTAAATTGTAAATTTGTTGTTATCATATTTTCCTCCATTATATGTTTTTAACTTCTATTGTTGATGTCCATATTGTTTTTCTACAAGGGCCTCGAAGCCAAAGACATGTCAAAAATCCACTCTCAAGAAATAAACCCAAGTTTGTATAGAGAAGTCTATCAATGAAAGTTAAAAAGTACTTGAACATAGAGAAAGAACAAGAAGGAAGCATAGCACACAAATCACTTTGAATAAGTTGCAAGGGGGTTGAGGTGTGCAAAGAGGCGCGTTTGTCAAAATTGTCCCAATAATGTTTGCCAATAACACACTCAAGACAAACACATCTCTACAAGAAAAGAAAGGAAGAACGATCATCATATTTTGATTACTTAGTTGCTAAAATGAGCGATAATTTAGATGACCAAATAATTCAAGCCAAATTTTTCTCAAGTCATCAATATGAGCAATAAAAATTGATAGAAAAGTTGATGACCCAAAGTTGTCGAATTTGTACAACCTAGTAATATCATCACCAGTTCCAGTTACTAGGACTATGATCTTTTAAATACTTGATTACAACTTGATGACGTGAAAAATCTACTTTTTTGCCTTCAACTGAATGATTGATATGATTTATTTATGGAAGATTGCGAGAAAGATTTCAACATATAAGTCATCATTGAAATGACCATCATCTAGATGAATTGTTCAAGACCCTACAAGACTAAGATATTTATTATCACCAAAAAATATGTATTTGGTGTTACATTAATTAAGAGTAGAAAAAATGGTTTTATCCTTACTCATGATAATTTTATCGAGAATCAATAGGAAACTCATTAGAAGAAGTAGATGACGCATCTAATAAAACATCAAAAGCATAATGCATGTCCATGAGAAGATGTGTTAGAACAAGAAGAATTAATATTGATGTTGCACTTCTTGATTGTTGCTTCTAAGGCTTCAATTTTCTAGAAACATTTAGGCTTTGGATGACAATCTTGCCCACAAAAATTGCAAAGTCTCTTAGTCTTCTTACCTTTCGATTTAGTGTTTTTCTCACCTTTGGGTGTAGGAGCCAGTTGAGATGTTTTTGGACCCATGTTTTTTTTGTTTTTTCGAGGATGTTTCTTTTTGGATCCTTAGATTTATCCTTTTTTGTGCCAATAAGACTTTGCTAAATATACTTGCAATGTTGATCATTCTACGGTGCAGGAGTTTACCTTGCTTTCAAATAATTACAAAAATATTCAAGAGTGGGTGGTTTGAAGTAGCCCCTAGAGTTTCTCTAATGGAGTGAAAAGTAGATACAAGAACATAATAAGCTCTACCAAGCTTAGCAAGAATATCATAGATACATTGGTCATCCTTATTTGGTATCTTCTATTCTTTAAGTGAGATTGTAAGTGTTTTAAACTTAGATAGATAATATTCAAAGCAAGAGAAATCATAAGAATTTAAAGCAATCAACCAATTATCAAGTTGGTGGGCTCAAATCTCATTGTGTCCCAAATATAGTTTCCAATTAATCCACATGCTTCATCATTTTTATTATCCCATATTTTGCTTTCTTTGAGGCATCAATGAGGGTAGTTTATTTTCACAAGGTCATACAATAAAGTCTTTTACTTTGTAGTACATTCTCCATACATGGTTTCCATGAGAAGTTGTTGATACCAGTAAGCAAAAGGTCACCTGGACTAGCCATATTATAATACAAGTAAGATGGCTTCAAAAGCAAAAACTGACGGTCTATATGGAAAGCTTTCAAAAAATATGCAGTTAAAAAAAACAATAGTGAAAATGGACTCTATATGTCAAATTTATGCCATTTTTAAGAAAAGCATAAAAAATAATCAAAGTGCCACATGAAAGGTAGATGATGGCCCATGTGTTGATGGGTCGGTGCACAATGAGGTTGCTGAGTAAACAATTTCTTTTCGTTTTCTAACTTTGTCCATAAGCACACTTTTATAAGTAAGTTGTTTTTGTAATAAAATAAGTAACTGACTTTTATAAAATAATTGAGAAACACGTTTATGATGAAATTAGTTTATAAATTAGAGTTGCATGGAAAAAATAAATTAAAAATGAATATTAAAGTTACTTTATAGCAATTCACTTTTATAAAATAAATGAAATGCACTTTAAAATAAAGTTATGTGATAACTTAAGGTTGAATGAAATTAAAAAAAAAGTAACTTGGTGAAAAGAAAAACTTGAACTCAAGACCTTTTAGTTAATAAAGTAGCTTTCAACGAAGTGAATCAATGCAAAATATATAGTGAATGTTAAGGAGGGGAGTTTTTTTTTTGTCGTTTTATGCTCTTTGCTTTGAAGTGTGTGCTTACCCCTAAAATCCTTATTTTTACTTCAAAACACTTCAACACAACCACACACAAAAACAAACAAAAATTCAAATCTAATACTTTCTAATTTCAGGGTTATCTCTCAGTTAACTTACTCGAAAAATGCAAATTTTCACTATGTTTCTAATTTGAAGAATATGCACAAGGTGCACAACAAAGAGAACACACAAAAAAAGACGAAGAACAAAACACCTTTCTCTTTGATTTGGGTTGGCCAAGTTTGCATAATGCACAAGAGAAAGAGCATACAAATTGGAAATTGAGCAAACCAAGGATATAAACAAACGAATTGAACTGAAATATTAAAACAATATGAAATTTTTGAAAACTATATTGAAAACAATATACCTTTGAATATGATAAAATCACCATACTTTTGGCAAACATAAACATTTTTAGGTGAAACAAAAAGTGTTTCCAACTGAAAGAAGCACTATGGATGTGATGGAATGCCTCTCTCAATGCAAAAATGTATAGAAACAACATGATATAGAAATATTTTGATGTATGCAATGACATAGGTTCATGATATTGATCAACAATGAGAGTGAGTCATCATAAACATGCTAGTACCATGTTCGACGAAAGAAGTTATTTGCACACATGTCTAACACCTTAAGAAACCACTCACACAAATAGATTAAAGATCAACACACCAATGTATTACGTGGTTAAAACCTTCAAAGTGGAAAACAATGCACAACACCAACAAACGTGGCCACTTGAGACAATATATTAATGCAAAAGGAAAATATTTTATATACGAGTCGATCATCAACAAATGACCCTCAGACCTCCATGCCCTTAAAATAGAGAGCATGGACCAATCGAATGTTAAGCCATAAATAAATATGGCCGATAGTATCGAGGAGAAGATTAACTGTCATATCACTTTATGTCTAGAACATATCGTGACTATCAGATTACATAAGTACAAATGCATGCTAAAGAAACACAATTTACCCATTGACATATTAAATCACTTTGATTCTAACTAACTCCTGAGTGTCTAAATATCTCAACACCGATTCCTCAACACATGTAATAAAGAAACATATTATATAGCTTCGATATATTTGATGTTATCAAAGAAACTAGATTCTAAAAATAAACTATACCTATTAGCTTCCTCACCCATAAACATTGGGAAGTTATTAGTTTTACCCACAAACTTTGAGAAGCTATCAATTGCTGCCTCAACATAAATGTCTCATTTTAAGTGTTTCTTCTATCAGAACCATTTAGATGCCGTGAATCACCTCTCTTTACATGCATATAAACAAAGAGATATGGCCACTGTTAGTCACATCTTTTTCACCTTTGGTTGTTCCTATATTATGTAATTTTTCAACAAGGCCATTTTTTAAACTTAAATGTTTGCAAAACTATGGATTCGTAAACCTGCAAGTAGTTTCTCGAGTTAATTATTAGAAATATAAATGTTATAAGGCTTTATAAGTTGTATAGTTGGGAGGCCACACAATAATAATTTAGAATTGGTGAAAAACTTGGACATACGATCATTTTCTTTGGGTAAATTCAACCCTAGGAAAATTTTCACTGACCTAGGGCTACTCATGAATCAAACTCATAGTTGTCTAGTTTGTTGACTATGAGTTTGAATTGCTGGTGGATTAAATTGCCTTGTCTTATAAGTTGCGCTAAATTTGATGTGCAAGCATGGGTCAAACTTGGCAAGTTTAGTTATACTGATAAACTACACATGAGGGTCTTTTATTTGATAAACTATAGCCCTGTGAGAGTTGGACCCTTGTTGATTTATTGAAAGAAGTTGCTCTTATTATTTAGTCAAAATTGATTTATTCATACATTTGTTCACATGCTCCAACTTGCTTTTCATTTTAAATAATGTTCATCAACCATTCTTGCAACCAAATATTTTTTGATCTGGCTATTACTTATTTTTTCTAAGGATTGAATTTTGTTTTATATGTTGTTGAAACCTAGAAAAGTCCCTTGTTCTACCTAGCATGGTCCATATCCCACGAAGCTATGCCTTTTCACTTGCACACCTGTACTCTTGATATGAGCTCATTTGAAATGATTTCCTAATCCTTTGATACTTGAAATAACTAATTTTCAAAGGATTTGATACTTGCTTGACTTTGGAAAACCTTCATCTCATTTGTTTGGATTCTCATTCACAAGGTCAAACAAAACCTATTAAAAATAATGAAATGTGTGTTTTTGGTTCTTACTTTTCCATTAATAGTGTGAAGGTGATTCTCTTAGACATGTCTTATTCTTTGGATTTCATGTTGGCAAAGCACACTGAAGGCTTAAATGTAACTTAGTGATTATTAGGATTGGAAGTTCACACCAAGCCACCTTTTACACATGTACATTAAGCAAAGCATCATTAAAACCATAAATAACAATTTCATAGAGGGAAATGTTTAAGGAATTAAATGCAATATTTTCTATCCGCTTCTTTTGAGAAACAATAGTAACCATTTGGAAAAAGATACATATAGTATGGATTGAAAATTAAGAGTGTGAAACTAAGAAACCAGGGAAGGAGATGGGAATCTCACATATGGTATAAATTGAAAACGCTATGCCATGTAACTGAAACAATTGCTCCACATTTAGAAAGGGAATTAAATGATCCATTATTCATTTCAATAACTCCACAAAAATCCACGCCATGCTTGCCTTTTGCTTTTCTGACTTTAAAAATGCACTCCTACACAACCTTCTACTACATCATTTGCAAAAACAATATATAGCAATTGTTTAAAATATGATTTTTGGCCTAATATTTTTAACTTATTTCTCAAAAAATTGTTCAGACCAAACCAACATCAAAATATAACATTTTTGGTTGATTCAAGATTGCCAACACCCATGGGAGAAAGAAAAGTGACATTGTCACTTCTCAAGAGGAAAACCAAGATGATTAACCTTCGCTTCTGACAACCAAGACGAGTCTTCAATAGGTCTTCCAAACCATTTCACCAAGTATTCAAAGCATTTCTTACGTCTTGTGCTCCTACTCACCCTGTTGTCCAAGATTGCTTCTATCTCCTCCTTTTCCGAAGTAGGTGCTAGTATATGTAATTGTTCACCTATTGTACCTTCATCATTTTCAGCTTCATGAAACTCTATTAGATCTGAAACATTAAATATAGGTGAAATATTGAGCTCACTAGGAAACTCTACTTCATATGCATTACTTGAATCATGCTTGCTTACAATTTTGCAAGGCCCAAATTTCTTCATTTTCAACCTTTTATAGGTACAGACCGAAAATATTTATTTTCTCAGGTGTACCATTACTCCATCACCAATCTAAATCTCCTTATGTCTCCCCTTCAAATCATCTTTAGAATTGTACTGGAAATTAATTTTAATGATGTGATTTCTCACCTCTTCATGTGATCAACAAAGTCGTCTGCTTTTGCACTTTTCTTCTCACTTATGTCTATCTTTTTCATATCTAAAACATCCCTTGGGTTGTTGCCATAGATAATATGAAATGGTTTTCTTCTAGTGCTCCTATTGACTGAGTTTTTGTATGCAAACTCTACTTGAGGTAGAACCAAATCCCACCCCTTTGGCTTGTCTCCAACTAGACTACTCAATAGATTGCCCAGGATTCTGTTTACAACTTTTGTTTTTCCATCTGTGTGGAAGGTAGGATGAGAAAAACTTCAAATAATTTTTCAGCTTATTTATAATTTCCTCCAAAATTAGCCGAGAAACTTTGTGTCTTTGTTTGAAATTATGCTCTTCGGTAGGCCATGTAGGCGCTCTACTTCCCTGAAAAACAATTCTGCAACATGCACAACATCATTAGTCTTTTTACATGGAATTAAATGTGCCATCTTAGAAAATCCATCTACCACCAGAATATTGAGTCATATACCTTCTGTGTCCTCGATAACACAAGAACAAAGTACATACTAATATCTTCCCATGGCCTCTCGAGTACCAGTAAAGGCTGATATAAACCAGTGTTCTGACTAGTTCCTTTTGCCACTTGAAAAATTCTGCAACTTCGCACATATTTTCTGACATCTTGATTCAACTAAGGCCAAAAATATTGTTCTCCAACAAGTGTTATGGTATTATCAAAACCAAAATGCCCTGCGAGTCCTCCATTATGTTTTTCCTTCTCATTGAAATTCTAGGAATGCACAACTTATTACCTTTGAACAACATACCATCTTGGATTAAATAATCCATCCATTTTTTCCTATCTATTGCAATAGGTGCTTTGAAAACTCTCCAAGCCTCTCCAAAATCTGGATCTCCCTCATACAATTCCTTCAACTCATTGAAACCAACAACCTCAACCTGAATTTCGGTTAGCAAACTCTGTCTTCTACTTAATGCATCTCCAACTTTGTTAGACTTCCCACTTCTATGCGTCAAAACAAATGTATAACTTTGCAAAAATTCTACCAATTTAATGTATCTCTTATTTAACTTCCCTTGACTATTCAAATATTGAAGTGCTTGATGATCAGTAACAAAACAAATTCCTTAGGCAAAAGATAGTGTCTCCACTTTTTCAATGCTTGAACAATAGCATAAAATTACTAATCATAAACTGAACATTTCTTCTTTGCATAATTTAAATTCTCACTAAAATAAGTAATGTGTTTACCTTATTGACTTAGAATATCTCCATTGGCATTACCACTTGCATCAGAATCTACTTGAAATGCCTTGCTGAAATCTGGAAGTGCTAAAACAAGCTGCCCCACCACCTTAGCCTTCAACAGATCAAAACTCCTTGTTGCCCCTGTATTCTATTTGAACTCTTTCTTGTCTCCTCTCATGGTTTCAGTTAGTGGTTCACAAATACTATTGAAACCTCTAATAAAATTTCTATAAAACTTGCCACATCATGAAATGATATCACCTCTATAGCACTCCTAGGTGTGGGCCATTCTAGGATAGCTTTCACCTTTTCTGAATCCCTCTTAATTCCCTCTCCTGAAAAAATGAATCCCAAGTATACCAACTCCCTCTTCATAAAGCTGGACTTCTTCAAGTTAATGAGTAACTTCTCTTCTCTCAACTTTTCAAAAACAAATCTGATATGCATAAATTGTTCTTCTAATGTCTTACTGAATATCAAAATGTCATCAAGATAAACAATAACAAATCTGCCCAAAAATTATTTTAATATCTCATTCATCAATCTCATAAGCGTGCATTGGTTAGCCCAAAAGGCATGACCAACCACTTATACAAACCTTCTTTAGTCTTGAAAGCGGTCTTCCATTCGTCCCATTCTCTTATTCGAATTTGATGATAGCCACTTTTCAAATAAATTTTGGTGAAGTACTTAGCTCCACTTAAGAAATCCATAAGATCATCCATTCTAATCAATGGAAATATACTTTTAATGGTGATATTTTTAATGGCCCTTTATCCAAATGGATATTGGTGGCCACCCACCTATTCCATTGGCTCAAAATAAGTTTTTGCAATTTGGCAGCTTTTTACTATTTTTAGGGTCTTGAACTTCCGAGCCATTTTAAGGCCTAAATGATGTTTTTTCCATCCATTTTCAAGAGTGTTAGCTTTGGATACACTATTGCGGACCTCCCCACCATATACTTTTGGGAGATACCTTTCCCATAGTGTATAGAGTTCCCCAAACAGAGATCGTATGAAAAAGTTACACCCCAATGAATTTGTTGTATCAACTAACCATTGTTGGAATATTCACACCATCATCTTGTATTTTGCATGCATGCATGCAAATCTGCATGTTTTGCATGCTTTGCGTGACATTGCATGCATCCAATCATCATCATGGTTGTCTCCCCAGCACTTAGAGCTTACTTCTATCTCTCCAGAGCCTGTCTTTAGCCCTTGATTGGCCTCCTACCTACCTAATGCGCCCTCTTTGACTTATCTGCTTAGCAAGTGCGCCTTTCTCACCTACCACTGTCAGTTAGAGTGCCTTATCTCACCTACCGGGAGTTATCATTTAGTTAGTGCATTTATTGAGTAGTTCTTCCACTGATTGCTCATGCTGACTGCTTGTAGCTTCTAGTTAGCTAGTTCTGGAGTTCCACTTGACTATTTGACAGCCTCATGTGCCCTCCTTGGAGTCTCCATTCCCTGATTTATGCCTAGATGGTTCTGTTAGACTCAGTTAGACTCACTTGACTGATTATTACCATTTATGACTAATACTATTGACTGGATGATGTCTCCATTGTTATCCAAGCTAGACTTTGAGTTAGACATCCTCATGCACCCACCTTGGAGTCTCCATTCCTTGATTTATGGCTAGATAGTTCTGTTAGACTCAGTTGGTCACACTTGACTGACTCTTACCATTCATGACTGATACTACCGACTGGATGATGTCTCCATAGTTATTGTTGCTGGACTCTGAGCTCAGATTCGAATGCCCTACTTGGCTAATTCGAATCCTATATGATGCCTCATCATTGATTATTGTAACACATTCTCTACATTCATTATTCATTGTATGATATTGACATTGTCCATTATTCTGTGTTTGAGTGATTATTGAATGCATGCTTCTTCTTCTTTGCAAATAATCTTGAGAGTTAGATTGTGAGTTTGTTAAAGTTGCTAGATCCCTGCATATTATCACATGGTATCAAAGCAGTCAACAACTATTCGAATTGCATCCATTACAGCAGCAGCAGTTGCATCATTTCTTTGAGCAACTATCTTTTCACTTGTGCACCAGAAGCCTTTGAGTTTCCACAGCAAATCCTGGTGCTATTACTTGAATTCATTGGAGAAATCCAGTGAGGTCTAGCTAGGTGTGAAGGACTTAGTTTATGTGCCAAGTGTCCTTAAGGTAGTGTTCAGTCGAAGTGTAGCATTCTCCATCAGCAAAAATTCTCTTGTTTTGCAGGTTTATTCACCCGTTCGGAATCTTCTTCAACTATTTGACTTTCTCTGTTTCATATGGATCTAAAGCTTACATCTTCCAACTATGTTGAGTGGAAAGCCAAAATGACTCTCTTCATGAGATCAAAGAGCTTCACCCGAATACTCAATGGAACGATGGTAGAACCTCTCAATGCAGTTGAAAAGTCCAAGTACTTGGATAGGCTTGATGAAGCAATTGGCCTGCTCCTTCTCTCAATTTCTGAAGATCTTCACTTCCATGTCATCGATCTTACATCTCCTAAAGAGGTTTGGGACAAGCTCGAATCTCTTTTTGGACCGAAAGATGATATGCAAGGACACAAATTGGAGAATGAGCTCATATGTTTGAGTCTAGACAGCTTCGAATCTATCGATGCCTTCCTCACCAACTTCAAAAGCTTGATATCATAGTTGAAAAGATATGAGATAGTGAAAGAAGACAAGTAGCTTATACTTGCCATTCTCTCAATGTTGGGGGCAAAATTCTTAGTTTTTGTCTCTACTTTCCAGTCAGCTAGGTTGTCCATTCCAAGATGGAAGTTTCCCTCACTTGATGATTTCATTCAATATCTAACTCAAGAGGAAGAGAAGTTGATCTCTATGGGAATGATCAAACCCAAATTGGATTCAGCCCTTACAGTTGCAGAGAGAGCGAATGGTAAAGGCAAGCAAAAGATTTCTGACAAGAGATCGAATGATACAAGGCCTACAGATAGTTCATACCAGTCATATGAGGTTTCGAACTCAAAGAAGACCAAGCATTCTCATAAGGGAAAGACCAAGTGCACTTATTGTCTAAAGGGGTTCCATCCTGAGAGTACTTGCATGAGGAAGACTATAGATTTGATGGCTCAGTCACTCGAGAAGAACAATCTTCCTGTACCAGCATGTGCAAGGAAGAAAGATCCCGATACTGAATCTTCTAGATACGAAGGCAAAGAGAGATGTCATGCCTTCATGGCAAGTGCATCAATAGATTCTTCTTTCATCATAGATTCAGGAGCCTCAAGACACATGTCTTCCTCCAAAGATCTCTTCTCCAACTTCGAATGCTCAGTTGGCCCTTCCATCATGTTGGGAAATGATTCAGAAGTATCCTGTCAGGGGATTGGAAGAATCAATCTTGACTATGGTTAATTTTCTGATGTGCATTATGTTCCTTCTCTTACAACAAAATTACTTTCAGTGTATCAAATGACTCATATTGGAGATCCCAAAAGAGTCACCTTTTCTCCAAATGAAGTCGAGGTACAAAACATGGTTTCAGGTGAAATCATTGCAAAGGGAGTTGCAAATCACAACTCCAAACTGTATGAGTTCTCACATTTCTTACCTCTCTCGAAGCCATCAACACTCCATACTCATGCAAATGAAGAAAGCAGATTGTAGCATGAAAGATTTGGGCATCTTAACTATAAGTACTTGCATGACATGCATGCAAAGGAGATGGTTGATGGGCTGCCCAGATTAATTTTTCCAAAGGAAACTATCATGATTGCTTGATGGGGAAGCATCCTGAGAAGAAGTTTGAGAAAGGAAAGGCTAGGAGAGCCTCTCATCCTCTTGATCTCATCCATAGTGATGTGGCTGGTCCATTTCCAGATCTATCTCTGAACAAATCAAGGTATGTGCTCACTTTCATTAATGATTATTCTAGATTCACTTGGGTATATTTACTTAGATTGAAATCAGAATTATTTGGGTTCTTCAAGTTCTTCAAGTCTTTTGTAGAGAAATTTTCATACAGGAAAATAAAATCCATTCACTCTGACAATGGTGGTGAGTACATCAAGGGTGAATTTCAAGATTTTTGTACTGAAGAGGGCATTGAGATGCAACATACTATTCCCTACACACCACAACAGAATGGTGTGGCTTAAAGGAAGAACAAAACATTGAAAGAAATGGCAACCTGCATGTTAAAGTAGAAAGGGTTGCACCCTAGTCTTTGTGCATAAGCCATTAACTGTGCCACCTATCTTCATAACAGAGTTCCACACAAGGGACTCAAAGATACTACTCCTTTTGAAGCATGGATGGGATACAAACCTGATGTATCTCATCTTAAAGTGTTTGGATCCAGAGCTTGGGCAAGGATTCCGACTGACAAAAGGAGAGCTCTTGATTCACAAAGAAGAGAGTGCATTATGGTGGGCTATGCATTGGATGCAAAGGCTTACAAGTTACTTGATCTTACTTCCATGACCACATTTATGGAAAGGAGTGTACAGTTTGAGGAATGGTATCTCCATGATACTCCTTCTATTGAGCCAGATAGATCACCTACTACTCCTCCTTTGGTTGATGAGAGCGATGCATCTTCACATGATACTTCAGATTCAGAATCTGAAGATGGAGATGATGATGATGGAATGCTAGATCTAGATCCACAAGAACTTGAAGGTCTAGCAACTGATGATGAAGATGAGAGGATGAGAGATCCAGATCCACAAGAACCTGATGCTCCTCCTCTTCCTCAATGGGCTACCATTACACTTTGATCTGTCGATGATTTGGTTGGTGATCCACATGATCATAGAAGAACCAGATCATATTTTCAGAATAGAAGGTTTCATCCTTCTCACATTGCCGATCCATCTCAGATCGATCGAGCCTTCTTTGGAAAAGAATGACACTTACCTCCTTCAGGGGTGAGTGATGACATGTTATTTTAGAATCCTTCAGTTTATTTCGAGGGAGGGATTTCTTCCCACTGGGTTTTCCCTCTTTCCTCACTTAGTTTATTTAGATTGATTGTACGGGGTGACCTTTGGTCTCAGTCACCAGGGCCCTTTTTTTTTTTTTGGCTATCATCTCATAGTATAGCTTGCGGGGGGTGTTGGAATATTCACACCATCATCTTGTATTTTGCATGCATGCATGAAAATCTGCATGTTTTGCATGTTTTGCATGCTTTGCATGACACTGCATGCATCCAGTCATCATCATGGTTGTCTCCCCAGCACCTAGAGCTTACTCCTATCTCTCCAGAGCCTGTCTTTAGCCCTCAATTGGCCTCCTACCTACCTAATGTGCCCTCTTTGACTTATCTGCTTAGCAAGTACGCCTTTCTCACCTACCACCGTCAGTTAGAGCGCATTATCTCACCTACCAGGAGTTATCATTCAGTTAGTGCATTGATTGAGCAGTTCTTCCACTGATTGCTCATGCTGACTGCTTGTAGCTTCTAGTTAGCTATTTCTGGAGTTCCACTTGACTATTTGACAGCCTCATGTGCCCTCCTTGGAGTCTCCATTCCTTGATTTATGTCTAGATGGTTCTGTTAGACTCAGTTAGACTCACTTGATTGACTATTGCCATTTATGACTGATACTATTGATTGGATGATGTCTCCATTGTTATCCAAGCTAGACTTTGAGTTAGACAACCTCATGCACCCACCTTGGAGTCTCCATTCCTTGATTTATGGCTAGATAGTTCTGTTAGACTCAGTTGGTCACACTTAACTGACTCTTATCATTCATGACTGATACTACCGACTGGATGATGTCTCCATAGTTATTGTTACTGGACTCTGAGCTCAGATTCGAATGCCCTACTTGGCTAATTTGAATCCTATATGATGCCTCATCATTGATTATTGTAACACATTCTCTACATTCATTATTCATTGTATGATATTGACATTGTCCATTATTCTGTGTTTATGAGTGATTATTGAATGCATGCTTCTTCTTCTTTGCAAATAATCTTGAGAGTTAGATTGTGAGTTTGTTATAGTTGCTAGATCCCTGCAAATTATCACAACCATAACGGGGTCCGCAAACCTTTTGGCGTTTCATCTTCTGGGGTTAGGGTTTTGATGTTTAGGGTTTCCTTATCATATTAAAAAGGACCCTAGGCCTCATTGTAAGATAAAGAAGCGAATGCGTGTAGCCGTCACATCTCTTCTCAGAGATAAGCTGCCCCCATTCAACATGTGTATTTCTTTTACAGTTTTTGGATATTTTTATTCAATAATAGAAAGTGTGATTTACAGTATTTAATTGTCTCTATTAAATTCCTGCTTCCATTTCATTCCCTCATAAATCTATATCATCCCTTGAATCCATGCAGATTCTCCATTCTCCACCTTTCTTTGGTTCCAAAACCGCAGGCACTGCACATAGACTTAAGCTTTTTCTAACAAACCTTTCTGCAACAATTCTAGTGTCTATTCAATTCTTCACTCTATGTATGAGACATTCCATGGGATTCTTTGTTAGGAAAAACTCATCTCGATATCAAAATAAATTTGATGAATTATCCTTCTCATAGGTGGTAATCCTTCTGCTGCATTATCATAAATCATTTCTTGAAATTCATGCAATAAATCTGCAACTTCCATAAGAACATCTTCCACATTTTCTTGGATAGTTTTTGGAATCAAAGCAAAACAATAATTTCATGCTTTAGGCCATCTAAAAACTTCATGAAACTATATGGCGTTAAAGAAAAATATTACCTTTTTGGAAACTATGACGACCAACACACGAGATGGAGCACACTACGCCAAGAGAGGGACCAAATGGTGCTAGAGTACACCAACAAATTTCATAATTTTTGCAAAATATGGGTATCATAGAATCCAAGTGACATGTAATTCTAAAATGTCGTAGTGGCCTACATCGATACATCCGAATACAGATGGAATTCCTGGACATCTTTTCACTGGGAGCCACTTATCGGTATATTGTCAAAATCGAGCAAAAATTTCAGCAAAAGAATAAGCGAGAATTTGGACCTGTGAATCTACTGCAGAAGCAAGGCAAGGGAAACCCTGTCTCACAAAACAAAGGACAAGGAAAGGAAAACCAACCCTAGGACAACCAGTCCCAACCAAAAGCAAAGAAGGGTAATGGAAAGAAAAAGGACACTGGGTAGTGGTGCACGTTCCACGAAATCCCTTGGCACAACACTGATGAATATTGCTCAAAGTAGTCATTGGTGGCCGAGATAAAAGCTTCATAATCAGATCTCGGTTCATATTCCGATTTAGAACCCAACATCACAGTCATAGAAATAGGGAATCAAATCATTGATGTATAACCCAATGTCATCGTTGCTACCACACAGATTCAACCAGGGGAACTAGAAGGGTCAGAGGCAGACAAATGCCTCTTCCATTCACAGATGTGGGTGAAGGGAATCCCCCTACATTTTGTTGTTGACATCGACAACCAAAAGAACTTAATTTCAGCAGAAGGCATCAAGATATTGGAGCTCCTGATAACAACAAATCTGCATACATACACCATCAGTTGGATAATCAAAGGACAAGGTATCTTTGTTAGTCATCAATGTCGTCTACCATAAGACATCAAGCCTTTAAAAGATGAGGAACTGTGTGATATGGCCTCACTTGAATTCTGTGATGTTCTTTTATGGAAGCCATATATGTGGAAGAGTCATGCTATGTATGATTCATGGCCCGGTAGTGTCATTTTCACTTTGGGAGGACAATTGCACCTACCGCATACTAGAGACAGTTGCACCTACTACAATCTCTTTGACCTCAACCATGTAGTGTAGAAAGATAATCTCCCACAATGGGAAATTTCCCCTCTTCACAATTGCCTCTAAAGGTGAACATTAGGCGATAGATACCTCCATAGCTTCTGCATAGGGTCCCACTACTCAGAAACAAGAAGAATGCAAAGGCATTGTTTCCTTTCCTATCTAGTACCTCTACAATGCAAGGCCACACATTCAAGGTGCTGCTCCAAAATGAATCATCCAAACGAGTTCATACCAAGGATAATAAGGAATCCAAAATTGTTGAATGAGTCTTACACATCCACCAACAACAATTACAACTCTATTAGGTTTTCAAATCAAGACAACTTCTTCAACTCAACAATTGTCTCACCATGATCTCAACTCAACACACAGTTCACCATATGGTGAGGGACTTGGCACAATGGAGATCGTTTCTTCTTAAGGGGGGAGGATTAGTCCAGATGCCATATCGGTGGCCACCCACCTATTCCACTGGCTCAAACAGGTTTTCCAGTTTGGCAGCTTTTTGGGTCAAATGATTGCTCCAGATGGATATCGGTGGCCACCCACCTATTCCACGAGCTCAAGACAGTTTTTTCTAGTTTGGCAGTTTTTACAGATTTTTGTGTCCAAAACTTATGAGGTCGTTTTGAGGCCCTAAACAATGTTTTTTGGCGATGCCATAGTTTATTCATATCCAAAGATAGGATTGTATAGGCGAAATGCGTACTCCTAAGATATGCCTTTCCAATGAGCTACCGATCACCCTAAACAGAGACCGTATGCAAAATTTATGCCCTCGAGAAGTTGACACCTCAACTAACCACCTCGGGACCCAAAAACCTTTTTATAGTTCATATCCCAGGGTTAGGTTTTTTATTTTAAAGTTTTTTCTCTCATGTTTATGATAAAAAGTCCCTTCGGCCTCCTTTTTTAATCATCTTGTGATGAATGAGCGCAACTTCCACATCTCTTCTCAGAAATAAAGCTACCACCATTATAGCTTCTTTATTTTACAATCTGTTCTATTTTATTCAATAATGGAGTTCGAGTTTATTGTATCATTATGTTCCATGCAATATATTTGTATTTTGTTCTATATATGCTCTTCCATTTCATTTTCACATAAATCTGGATCATTAATCATTTCATTAGATAATAATAATGATTCTTGGGTATTAGAGTCAGAGGATTCATTTCATGCCACACCCCATAGAAAATATTTCCAAGGCTATGTTCTTGGACACGTTTAATTGGGTGATGATGAACCATGTAAAATTTTTGGAAAGGGTAAGATACAATTAAAGTTAAAGAATGGAAACCAATGGTTTTTGAAAGAGGTAATACACAATCCTAATTTGAGAAGAAATCTAATTTCAACAGGGCAATTGGGAAGTGAAGGCTATACATCTATATTCATGACAAAGGCATTGCAAGCAGAGCACTGGAAAAAGCACACCGAAGCAATAGATGAAGGAGTGATCAACACACTATTTTAAGCACTTGTATGGAGTTGGAATTTTATTAAAATTTAAATGGGAATATAGTTGTAAGACATGTTTAGGCATGCGTTGTTGGGATAAGTTGTCATTGATGTCAAACAAGGTGTCATTGATGTCAAAAGGGAGAAGATATTTGTGGTGTTGCCATTGATGTCAAGGTGATCGGGATGATGTGGTTGTATTAGAGATAGATTGTTTGGAAATGTTTGATGAAGCCTTGAAGCCCCTAGAGAAGACCCTAATGATCCTAAGGAATCCCTTGAACAAGAAGCCTTGCCACAAGTGTACATAAATCCAAAGTTTCCCCCTTGTGGCATAGCGGTTGTGCATGGCCCTCACAGGAAGACACTTTGAGTTGTACACAAGTGGTGCAAAGCCCATAGAGAAGCTCCTAATGACCATGCTCATGTGGAGTGTAAAGGAGTCCCTAAAGTGTCTTGAAGAAGTGTGAAGAATTTCCCAAAGAAATCATGTTGGGTCCACATGACCAAGATAATGGGTCAAATGACCATGATGGTGGGTCACCTAACCATGATGATGCAAAGTGTAAGGAAGTCCCTAAAGTTTCCTTGAAGCAATGTCGAAAAGAATTGTGAATAAAGCCTTAAAATGTGGTTTTGGGTCCACATGACGATGTGGTTGGGGTCACATAAACCATGTTGGAGAAGGCCCTAGAGATCCCCTAAGGTTGTTGTAAAGCATTTTGGGATGAAGTGTGAAATATCTCCCAAAATAATGATGACGGGTCCACATAACCCTGAAAGTAGTGGTGATTGTGTTCACATGACTAGAAGGATTGGTCCATATGACCATGAGAAGTATCCCCCAAAGTAATCATGATTGCTACACAAGACAATGTTGAAATAAAAAGTGAAGAAACATGACCCATGATGGAGAAGGATCTAAAGAGTCCCCAAAGTTGGTCTGAAGCAAGTTGGTGTGAAGCATGAAATATACCCAAAATGATGATGTTTGGTCCACATGACCCTGAAAGTTGTGGTACGTTGGCCCATTGGACCACATGAAGTGGCAAGAAACCCCATAAGAAATAATGATTTATCCACCAAGTATGATGGTGTGGACAATCCCTAAGGCCCCTTTGAGAAGATATGGAGTGACATTGAGGGTGGTTGTCAAACTTCAAGTTTGACAACAAAAGTATGTCGATGGCTGACTCCAACAAACAAATTGTCAAATGGGAAACAATAGTCTATAGATGGAAGACTCCAACAAACAAATTGCTAGATGGGAAACAAATAGCCTGGAGATGGTAGACTTTGATAGCTATGTTGGAGTCAGCCATCGACAATTTGTTTGTTGGAGTTAGCCATCGACATACTTTTGTTGTGAAGTTTGACAACCACCCTCAATATTCTCCCCTTTGTCAATTGAAAGGTGATATTTGGTGGTTTTGGTTGACCACTAACCATTTTCACTTCATAGTGTACCCCCTTAAGCTGTAAGATAGTATTATTTTTATTTCAACTCAAAGTGGTCATATGGAGAAAACCACATGTTATCTCATCCCGTGAGGTTCATGCTTGACAGCTACATCATAAGGGGATCACTTTGGAGTTATATTGCCTTATGTCAAGTACAAAAAAGCTATGTACTGCAAGATGAGTATTTACTCAAAGTTGAATTCTTCGATATGACTGATATAATTTCTTGGCTATTTATGACAATTGCCAAGGATTGATCCACCCATAGTGAATATTTAATATTGCAAGCTTGTTTCTCTTGGAACATTTTTCTAATGCATGATTTTCCTTGCCACAATGTTGACAAGGATGGAGATCATAACATTGATCTTCCATGTGACCAGTGCGATTACAATGTTGGCACTTTGCATTCTCATGCTCGACTCGAAGAGGTGAAGTTAAAACTTCTTGAATCAATCCAACACTCTGGAAGTGTATTGGTTTTGAATAATATGGCATATGCAAGCTATTTTCGTTGTCATATCCTAGACCATGTGTATTTTGGTTGGTTTGTATTTCTTCTCAAGGTCTAATGATTGGCTTGGAAAGAGATCACTAAACTTGTTCACGTTGAACTTGGAAAACTTAATCTTCACTTGCATTTGCCTGCCGTGCAGGGTTTTTGTTGAGTGCACTGTTGTTTTGAATGACCATCAACATCACCATCATCATTATCATAAAGATGATTATTCTGAACAAAAACTAGTTTAGAACACTGTGACTTACCATTGATTTTTGAAATCCTTAATTTCATCATTCAATAGTTGGGATTGAGATTGAAGAAGTCTAACCTTAGCTTGCATTACTTGCAAACAAGTGAGCACTGATTCAAGAGTGGATTTGTTGAGTATGCTTGTGTTGTCTTCATTAGTGATTATTAGAGTGTTCAACAATTCTAATAATTCTAAACTTTGAGCCATTTCAAACACTAAATGAGGCCTCCTTGTGCAGATAGGTTCTGATTACAGTTTGACTCAACCAAAGAAGGGCTTCTTGCAACTTCGCCCTTTTGACGATTCAACTTAACAATTTTGAATAAAAGATTGAAGGGTGTCGGGTTCAATGAAGAATGCACCCAAAAATTCAACTTGACTTGATTTCAAAAAGACAACTAAACTTACAAAAGGAATATTTGTAAGTTACAAATTCACCTCTTCTCTCAACCTTCAAATTTGACTGCTTTGATGACGTTTTGAGTCCTTGAATATTAGGCACTTGATGTGTACATTGCTTCATCAACTTGAATTAGAAATTTTCCTTTGATTGATTTGATTGAGCTATTGCTTGTGCTTGTCGAATGATCAAGTTATTAGACATTTTTACTCCATGTGTGCATTGTTGAACGACAAATTATAAGTGTGATTTTGTTTGTCAAAACTAGACACAAGTCATCATTGGAATCTACCATACATAAGCACAAAATTATCATTCAACCCCCTTATTCAATTTCATGGTATTCTAAAACAAGATCCCAAATAAATATGCTTTTATTAAAAACTCATTTTTTACTTATTACAATAGCTTCATGAAGACTCTTCCATTATCTTCATAGCAAACTTAATTTTCAAATGCTTTTACAAAAGCTTGGCAATCAAGTATTCAAGTATACTTTATCCAATAACCCCATTTTGAAGTGAACAATGTACTTCAATAACACAAGTATTTGTTTGCATAAACCAAAGCACCTCCTTTGAAATGAACAAAAATGTTCAAATATTCAATTGCAATATTTAAATAAAAATCCCCATTCAATGTAAACATCATTTCAACCTGCAAAAGAGAAGTTGTCCTTTTTATACAAAATTCATTTTTAAACTAATCCTTGAAAAAACATGTCAAAGATATGACTTTTAAATTATTTTATTCTTTTTAAAAGGGTAACTTTTTAAAATAATTAAAAAAGGATTAGGTTGAAGTCTTTACCACTTCACACAATACGTTGTCACCATAAAAGTTGTAGGACTTCATCCATTGCACTCTCTCCAATGCGAATTATGGGTTATTATGAGGACTGAGATTAAGCACAGTGGGACCAATAAACTATACTTCCACAATAAAAAAACAAACGTTGTTATATTGAAGCACCAAATCACACGATTTAAAGAGAGATCATGATCATCAAAATAATGTAATTTCCATTCTAAATTAAAATAGAAATTGTGATTTTTTTTTGGAAAAAAAAATATTGTATTTCTCTTTTTCAATCATATTATATTAATTTATAAAATATTTGAAAATGGAATAGAAATAAAATTGGTATTATATTAATTTATAAAATATTTAAAAATGGAATAGATATAAAATTGGCAATGAAGGAAGCAATAGTACACCATTAAAATACTATTAATTTTCTTTGTTTCACTCGAGGAGAAGAAATGTATACATAAGGTAAAGAATCCCGTTATCTCCATGTTTTTATTGGGAAAAAATCCAAATAAAGTGTTGTGCCTCATGTTGACAATCTTTGTGTTAATGTGATTGTTTAGATGTAAGTCATTGGCCCAATTAATGGAATGCCATGCATTCAATAGAAGTAGTGATGGAGTGATGAGAATCCCAACATATTCAATGGTAGTGAAACACATGAAACCTAGTTCGCTAGAAAAAAAATGATGAGAAGTGGAGCGCAAGATTTGGTCTTGCAATAAATGGAGTTAATCCTTACTCCAAACAATCTAGCATATGGAGCACGTAGCTTGTGGTTCTGATCAATTACAATATTCAATCTTGGATGTCAGTCAAGAAAAAACATCAAATTTTAGTTTTACTAGTATTTAGAAAACACCAAGTAAAGAAAATGGAAATGTGTTTGGTACCTTTAATACATGAATTACAACATTTGTGGAATGAGATTATGATGTGTGATGTTTCTAGGCTACTGAATTCCCATTATCACACATTCACACTCTATAAGATATTATGTAGGTGCACTCATGATTTTCTAAGATTTACAGAGTATTTTGTATTTTGGTAGGAAGAGTAATTTTAGGAAAGATAAATAAATTTATATTATATATGCATTATTAATTTCTAAAGGGATAACATTATTCCTTACATGATTATTGTTGAATTGTCCTAATAAGAATATTTTTGCATAATTTTATGTGTAGAGAATAGTATAAGGACTTTCATGCATGTTGTGGTGACCAATTGCAAGTGAGGCATTCAAAAGATTATAAACAAAATTGTTTATGAAGGACATAATAAGTTTCTTCCTTTAAATCATTGTTTTTGTCTATCAACAAAGAGGGAGTTTGTAAATGGCAAGGATATTTGACCACCCCCATTTAACAAGACACTAAAAAATTTGTTAAATTTGTCGAAAAAAAGTCTATCAAAAGGAGAATATCTTAATCAAATGAATGCATTATCTAAATTTTATGAACTGCCATATTGGAAGGACTTTAAGATAACATGTTTGTTGGACCCTATGCACAATTTTAAGAATGTTTCTACTTATTTTTTGAGACGTGTGTTCTTTGAATAAATGACTAATAATCTATTGACTAGGAGTGGCTTGAAGGACATAGATACAAAGAAGTATGAATGGCCAAAGTATGCTGAAGGAACACAAGATCAACATGCTTTGGAAACAACAAGATGGTTATTGAATAAAAATAAGGTCAAATTGTAAAAAATATTCTTTCTATCAAAAGGACTCCAACAGGATACGGATCTTCATTAAAGAAATCATTTATTGTTGATGGACATGTCATTGGTATCAAGTCTCATGACCATCATAACCCATTGAATCTATGTTATTGTACTTCATTATTATAAGCAGAATCACCTAATCTATAAGTGCACACACATACACACACAAATGTACGTATGACTAAATTATTGCTATAGATTCCAACATTTTAATTGAATATATATATGTGTGTGTGTGTGTCCATTGGTTGTAGCTTGGGTGGTTGGGATGAATGATTGTTTCCCTCCCCACCCAGGTTCAATTCTTGTAAGTGACATGTTGCTGTATTGAACCCCTATTGTAATGATTGTATTTCTAGCCATACCTTGATTCTCTACTTAGAATAGCAGATGTTGGCATTCTCCCAATGGACTAGCCCTCTAACAAACAGTGAACCACCATTATATATATATATAGAGAGAGAGAGAGAGAGAGAGAGAGAGAGTATGTAGCATTTATCCTATAGATTTATGAGATTATTGTAATGGAAACTTCCATAAAGATATTAAAGAAACCATGGCATTGCTAACTCTATTATTGCTTACCTAAAAGAAGTAGAAGAAGGAATAAAACTATGTTTGAAAAAAACTAGGCAAGGGTTTTCTTTGAAGTAGAACTCCAATCTTTGAAGGAGTTAGAAGTTAAAAAAGAGTTATTGGACAAGAAGGACATAGAATAAAGGCTTAATAACAAAACTATTTAATTAGTTGAAGAAGACAAAAATAAACATTTTTTTTAAGTATGCAAATTACATAAACAATATGAACACAATATGGAGAATTTCAAAGGTCGATGACACGAGGGAAAAAATACTTTAGAGATGTTTTTGAGTGGGGGGAACTTAAAATAACTCTTTAAATATCTTAAATTTACCAATATTGGAGAAATATTGAAAATCATAAGACTCTTCCCAAGGTTATAAATGAATATATGGATAAATACATGGAAGCAAAAATGACAAAGGATTAATGAAAAGTAGTATTAGCAAACTTCAAGAAGGTAAAAACTACTAGGGTGAAGAGATGGATAGTGGAATTTTGTCTTGTATTTATGATTTGGTGGAAGGAAACCTATTGATTTTTTTTCTTTCACATAAACAATTACTATTTTGTATTAATCTAGTAGAATTTTGTCTTGTATTTATGATTTGGTGGAAGGAAACCTATTGAATTTTTTTCTTTCACATAAACAATTACTATTTTGTATTAATCTAAAAAAGGTTGTGGTCGGACCATGTATGATACATATATTAAACCTATTGTTTATCATTTTCAAAATTTCAGGTTCAAAACGTCCATAACCTGCTTTTCTACCACTTCATAACCTGCTTTTCTACCACTTCTATTATATCTTCTAGACGAGTATAACCTAGTAAACTATCCTACAAGAAAAATATATTTATAAACCATAACATATTTTAATCATGATAAGTACCTATCTCCTTGGGAGCTTCCTCCATGTGTCTAGCTATTGAAGAGAGATAAGAAGTGTCTGACCATTGTATGTGCATTTGAACCTGCTCCACTGTATGTTCTTTGTAATCCAACCTCTGTTGAAATCCATAGAAACCAACAAATCCTTCCGGTGCTAGAGCATTTCTTTCAGTTGCAAAACAGGGGTATTGCTCCAACTCGAAGAATTTCACTTTGTCTCGGAGGACTCGGTTATGTTCTGCATGTTCCTCAATTTTATCTTTCAAACATTCAATTCAATCTCGATCATTGCCAATTTACTCTTAAGTTTGTTAACATGAGCTTTTACTACCTCATATTGCCTTCTCACCGCATATAAATCACGTGCATAACTGGTCTCCCAGTTCTTGCACTAATTTCTATCTTCTTCATTTCTTTTTACATGGTGTCTTGCATATAATTTTGGAGACACTCGCAGATTCTATGAACTGGATTTTCCATGTTCTCGGAAGAGCATGCCATACTGTCCCAATTCCAATATAGTTTCACGCAGTCATTGATATCCACTTTGTCTTAATATTGAAAGAGCCTTCTAACCAATTCCCTGAAGCACAAGTGATAGTAACTCCTATCCTTATGACATAATGAATTGCAGTGTCTTTCACCTCAAAACTGGAAGTCAAAACCAAAACCCACTTTGGCTTGACAATGTGGAAGAATTCAGTCAGCTTCGACTTCACACAATTATTAACGAAATTATCAATATTTACAGGTGGAATAACAATTAATTTCACTCTGTCATTGGTAGACCACTCTTTCTTAATGATGAAATCACCTTCTAACCAATTCCTCGACACATAGGTGATAAGGGATCCTTCTTTCCCCATCACACAATGTTTTGCAGTGTGAAAATAGAACCCACTCTTGTTGAATGAGGGTGAAGAATTCATTCAAATTCAATGTCGCACACCTGTTAACAAAATTCTCAGCAGCTATAGATGGAATAACGATATACAATCAATCTATTTTCAAATGGAGTAATTCTCCCTTCGCCTTCAACCATATATCAAGGAGCTCTTCTTTCCAATTCCCTAGCACCCTATGAAATGGATATCCTTTATCCTTAGTGGTGCAATTTGAAAACAAAATCTCCTCTGTCAATGTCATCCCCACTTCATTGTTGAGAGGATTCTCTATTGCACCGGGTGTAATAAATTGGTGTTTCCAGACTATTTCCAGGAGAATCAAAGTATCCATTCTCCTCCACAATGACGGACTAGAACAAAGGATGCAATGATGAAGCCATATCACTCCTGTAATTTTTACCACATGTGAGGTGTACTTCAGAATTGTTCATCATAAATAAATTATGCTTGCCAAATATCACAGATGAGACTAGTTGGAAGTCGAATATTGCTTGCATGCTTTGACCATGACACTTATTATATTGGCTAATTAAAACATGAAATTGGTAGATACATGGGATTTGGTATAGAATTGCAGCTTAGGGGATGATGGAGAGAGTTATCTTCCCCCAACTTTTTTCTAATATGCCTTGTGGTAGATTACATGCCATATTTGCGAACTAGCCTTCTTGTTTAATTGGCGATAAACATGTTAGACTTCCACTTCTGCAAAATGAGCAATCAACTGGTGTATTCTTTGGAACAATCCACTAAGAATCATGTCCTTTGGAATTGTATTAAAAGCTAAATGTCGGATCATTACCATTAAGTCACCCACAACGATCAAATGACTAATACTTCTTATTTTGGCTTGTTTCAATCCTTTCCAAAGTGCATGAACCCCCACTTGATTACTTATTGAGGTTCCAAATCCCCAAGTGTAGGTATTTTATGTTTTTCCTCTAGGGTTGAAAATAACCCCCCCGCCCGCACCTCCCACCCCTCTATTGAAAATTATTGATAATATAGGCTTTCTAAGAATATATTGGGATCCTTAAACTCCATCTTTATTGCACTTATCCCAAAGAAGCAAGATCCAACATCTTTTGAATATTTTAGGGAAAATTCTTTATGCAATATTGTTTATAAGATTATTTCAAAAGTTATTTATAATAGACTTAAGGTATTTTGTCAGATGACATTTTAAGATGAACAGTTTTGATTCTTCTATAATCTACAAATAGATTATGTTGTTGGAATAGCATAGGAAGGAATGCATACTATATAAGTTCAAAAATCTCCAAAGGTTGTGATGAAAATTGGTTTAGCCAAAGCTTATGATAAAGTGGATCGGTTATATTTAAGGTTGTTACTTCAATAAATTGGGATGAATGTGCAAATTGTTAGTTAGATTATGGGGTGCTTGAATTTTGTCTGATATGCAATGCTCATAAATGGTTATGTTTTAGTTTTTTTAATACTTTAAGAGTTGTTGGGAAATGATGCCTCTAATCCCCTTTTTTGTTTTTATTAGTGGCTAAAGCTTAAGTAGGCTAACGACCTTCCAAGCAAAGGTTATTAAAAGAGTCGATGATCGGTTTTAATACTGCTTAGGGTCAGTTTGATGGTACATTCCAAGGTCGGCCAAGTGTGTGTGATTCAAGGGCAGTTCTTTATTTAAACAAATATAATTTCTTCATGCTAAAATATGGCGCAATAAATGGCAATAACAATCGAGCAAAGATCCTCGCTCTTTGGGTACTCATGTGTTTTGCATTTGAGAAAGGTATTGTTTCAATTCAAATCTCTGGTGACTCAAAATTGGTAATGGACTAGTGCAATAACATATGTGTTATTTCTAATCTAGCTTTATCCTCTTTGCTGGATAGGATACTAATAGCAAAATCAACCTTCCAGTATATCTCTTATAAGCATATTTTTAGAAAAGTTCAATACAAAGGCGGATGCCCTATCAAAATAAGCTCTACTTTTGCCTGAAGGAACCTTTCAAATACACCAGCAACAGGGAGATAAGTTGTTGCTTGTGATGGAATATAATATGTCTTAAATATTTTCTAAAGTTATTTGATGAGGTTTTTATTATACCTATTTTGTCATTGAGAATGGGTATGCTTCCCTTTGGGGGACCCAACTGCTCCAGTTCTGAAAGAGAAGATGATTGTATAAGGTTGTTCTGGGAAGTGGGTAGTTTCTTCTAAGTGACAGACATGTTTTGGAAGCCTTTTAAGACTTCATCAAGGTAGTGGTTAGTTTAGACTTGGTATTGATGGAGTAATTGCTTGATGCAGGGTAGGCTATGCTAATGGAGACATGGTGCCCTTCACACCTCCACTATGTCCTCTAGCTCGTGCTTAACCATGAGTGGTCGTTTACCAATCATACTCAGCCAATAGTGAATCCATTCTTCATTTAGATCCAATTTGGATCAATGAAGCAATGTGATCTAAGTATCTAAAAGATAGAACAATGGAGAATTGGTTTAGAACATAAAGAAAAAAATTCTCAAGGTTATTTGATTGTCTGGAAAGCTTTGGTAAGAGATTTACTCTTAATTGGTAATTGAGCAGTGAGGAAAATAGGTAAGGGAAATAAAGTAAGAGCACAGGGAGATACCAAGTTTTGATGTAAAGAAAATTACAAGTTATTGAAATCTCTTATGAATGATATTCATTCATTTATAGTATTTTCTTTGGAAGAGGCAACAATTCCTAATGGGTTAAATGCATGGCCTCAATACTAGAAATCAAGAAAAGCATTGATCCTTTAAGGAGAAAATGTAAAGGAATGGACAAATTATGTAATTATGTTAAACACGGTGCTCTTAAGCTCTATGATCAAGAAGATATAATTACATTTTTTTAATTCTCTTGCCCAAGTTCCTTGTATGATATGCAATGCTCATAAATGGTTATGTTTTAGGTTCTTTTAATACTTTAAGAGGTCTTGGGCAAGATGCCTCTAATCCCCCTTTTTGTTTTTATTAGTGGTTAAAGCTTAAGTAGGCTAATGACCTTCCAAGAAAAGGTTGTTAAAATATTCAATCATCGATTTGAATACTGCTTAGGGTCACTTTGATGGTAAATGCCAAGGTCGGTCGAGTGTGTGTGATCCAGGGGCAGTTCTTTACTTAAACAAATCTAATTTATTCCTGCTAAAATATGGCACAGGACATGGCACTAACAATTGAGTAGAGATCCTCGCTCTTAGGATACTCATGCATTTTGCATTAGAGAAAGGTATTGTTTCAATTCAAATCTTTGGTGACTCAAAATTGGTAATGGACTAGCGCAATAACATATGTGTTATTTCTAACCTAGCTTTATCCCCTTTGCTAGATAAGATGCTAATAGCAAATCAACCTTCCAATATATCTCTTATAAACACATTTTTAGAAAAGTGCAATACAAAGGTGGATGCCCTATCAAAATAAGCTCTAGACCTTTTGCCTAAAGGAACCTTTCAAATACAAGAGCAACAAGGAGATGAGTTGTTGCTTGTGATAGAATATAATGTCTTAAATATTTTCTAAAGTTATTTGATGAGTTTTTTCATATGCATGTTTTGTCATAGAGATTGGGTATGTTTCCCTTTGGGGGACCCAACTACTCCAGTTTTGAAAGAGAGGATGATTGTATAAGGTTGTTCTGGGAAGTGGGTAGTTTCTTCTAAGTGACATGCATGTTTTGGAAGCATTCCAAGACTTCATCAAGGTAGTAGTTAGTTTAGAATTGGTATTGATATGAATGATCTCTCTATGCAATTTTTTATTTCAAATGAAATACCAATTATAATATTTTTTCTTGGAAACAAAATATTGACATCAGATGCAAGAAGCAAAGGAGAAATAAAAGGGATCAAAATATTACAATCAGTTATTTCACATTTGTAGTCCATCAAGGTTCAAGCATGAAGATGAGATAAGAATAAAAGGGATCAAAATATCACAATCAGTTATTTCATATTTGTAGTCCATCAAGGTTCAAGCATGAAGATGTGATATTCATAGGAGGTATTGGATATATATTTTAAAGCCACACGAATGGAAGTCGATATGTCAAAATCATTACTATTGTTCAATGAACTAAATGAGGAGGTGAAATTACAAATTACAAATTTGTTACCATTGAATGTTATGATTTTAGATGAAGGTGTAGATTACTTATAATTTCAACTAATGCCAATTAATTGTAAATATGCTAATTGGATGTGGTTGTATAACAAAATAGAATCCATAATTTCAACTTTATGTAACAAATGGTTGTCTAGAGGTGATAGACTAGTCATGATCAAGGTGATTTTGGAGAATATTCTAGTATAATGGATGTCCATTGCTCATATCCCACCATGATTTAGGACAAAATTAGGAAAAAGTGTTTCAACATTTTATGGAGTAGGAACAAAGGAAAGGAAGGGATTCCTTTGATTAAATGGACAAGAGCAACAAATCTATAAGAAACAAGAGATTAGGAGTTGAAGAATGTGTACGTATTTTGCTTGGCCCTAGCTACTAAAAGCCTTTGGAGGCTAATATATAATGAAGGTTTTTGGGGTGAATGATCTGTAAACTATAGGCTCATAGCTTGCCAATATCACTAGCACAAATCTCCTAAAACATTTTATTTATTCATCTTCAACATATTACATTTTCCCCAACAAGCTTAAATTGGCCTTAGCACTTTTGAGATCAATTAGGCATCCAACAAATGACATCTTATAGTTGTTGGAACTACTTCATCAAACACAAGAGATATACCACAATAACACCATTTAAGCTACTTTTAGCTCAAACAATAGTTTTAATAGCTCAATGACAACCATTTAATGACACTGGGAATCTATCAATACACACAATAAACAAGTAATACAAAAAAACAAACACACATGAGAAAGTATTACATATGGACACATAGTTTACCTTGGAAATCCAAGTGGGAAAACCAACATTCAAAGCTTCACATATCTATCTTTATTGTTGGAAATGGTGCAGTTACCGGCTCTCTGAAGTAGCATCTGTTGAACATAATGGTCACACTAAGGGGGGGGTGAATTAGTGTGAAGAAAAATTACCTCTTTTTACTTCTATCAAAGTCAAGCAAAGTTCAACATTGCATCATACTACTGAGTGGATCATTATTACATTATTAGCATGTTTTCAATCAATCATCAACATAGCATCATAATTATGCCATAACATAAAATAAGAGACACATCACAAGAGATCACAATATTTGTATGGTAAACTTGTTTTATATATTGTACATGGAAGACTACAATCTTCGTGATTACATCAATACCAATTGAATAAAGAACACCAACTCTTACAATAGGGCCCGACCTGGTCTTCTCAGCTCCAACTGAGAAAGGGTTGAGGAATCCAATCCCCAAGGTTGCAAGAATCAGCTTGTGAATCAAGAAACACTTCTGCCACTCAATCAGTTGTTTTTCACTACCTCTACACCAACAACTATCATCAACTTGTCATTGTCATCAACTTGTCAAACCTGATGCTCAAGAATCTGCTCATACTCATCAAGTCATCAAGGGATATTCTCATCAAGAGTCTACTCATATACTTCCAATATATCGAGGGTCTTCTCAAACACCTATCTCAAGAATCACATCATGCCAGCACATCAAATATTTGCTCAAGTCATCAAAAAGTATGCTCATGTCAAGTAATATTGTCATTGTTATGTCGAATCATGTCTTTGTTGTCATTTGTCATGTCAAAGCAACTCAATGCTATCACAGTTAACACAGTTGTTCCTCTCTTCTTCACTTTGGTAGCTTCAAGATGTTTAAGGCAAATCCCCAATTCAGTCCAAGACTATGCCAAGATGTCCTTAATAACAACTTTATGTATGCATCAAAAAATCATGCAAGATATCAAACTTTCACATTAGTTCACTGGATCATTAGATATTATGTTATAACTTCTTGTGTTTTACTTGATCTTTGAGCCTTTTCAGCAGAACTTGAGAAAAATGAACATACCTCTTACTTAGTAGACTTGAGAAGATGTATTAGCATGCCTTTCAAACCGATTCCAAGGTGTTTGCAACTTTTATGTCTCCTGCGTGCCTGAGATTGATATTCCTTAGTTATTTGATCACTTGAATTGCCTCAACGAATTCAGAGTAGCAATCAAACACCACACAGAAACATGCCCGAGATATATCTTTACTGTGGTTGCCTTGTCACTGTTTTACCGGGTTACTATGAGGCGGTCACAAATAAAATACATCAATCTTTGTCACCATATCACTGCTTTACCATATCATTGTTGTTCTCAAAAGGAAACCTCATTTACTCCTTCAATGTATTGCTGCTATTGTATTTCATATGAAATTTGAGATGTGTGTGTCATACTTATACTGCGGCTTCCTTAGATCATTTTATTCACCCGAAAATCATATCTTCTTCAATTAACAGTTGTAGAAACTTCGGATGACAGGAGATTCTACTGCGGTTGCCTCGGTCCTTCAGTAAGCCTGAGATCAGAGATAATAAAACATAAAGGAAGAACTTGGTCTCCTATCCATCTGCCTCAGTATGCTTCTTCTTTCTCGATTTCATAGCCTGATTAGGATTTCAATCATTTGTATCTTTATCCTGCTGCCCCAGTTCATCAATTGTATACATAATTTAAGAGATAATAAGGCCTGAAAAGATACTCCTGCGGCTGCCTCAGAAAAGCTCTTTCTAACCTGAAATCCAGAGCACAATATTCAAGTAAAAACTCACTAAATTGAGGAGTTGAGATATACATAATATATATATATACACTTCAACGTGGAATTTTTAGGCTGGCCGACCTGTTTAGATATTTTTTAATTAACAAATTAATAATTAATTAAAATAAATGCCTTTTTGTTTGGTCGGATGACCCAAAAGATGAGGTAAAAATACCACGTCAACTTTAAAAAATAAAAACTCATCAACCATAAGGATTTAGGAGACACTCCACATATCAACGGAAAGAGCTTGATGAGGACTATCTCCCTTTGAGGGGCTTGTTTGCAATAACATGGTCCTTCATCTTTATTTTCTTCAATTTGTGTAGGACATCAAAAATTGATGAAATCTTCTTGATGGATTCTTCAAGTACTTTAATGTCAATCAAGGGCTTCTAAGACTATCAAGACCCCAAAAATATGTGTAGAAATGCCATACCTTTAATCACAAGGGTTTCAAGGGCTCTTTCAAATATATCATACAATTTTTAAACAAGGTGCTTTCCAAGGGCTTCAAGCCCATCACATAGGAATCCATCATCATAACACAAGAGTATCATCATTATGGTAAAGTATAGCAAGGACTTCATCATGTATTTCTTCAAGTGCAATGGTATTCCATAACCAAGGACTCCATGTCAAGGGTTTCATCATGGTAACCAATGTACATCAAGCCATCACATGTATGACCATACCACCATTTGTGTGGGTCTCAAGCCATGTCAACTAAGTGCAGGGCTCCACAGCATGCTCCAAAGCACAAACCACCTATGTGTGGGATTTCCACCATGTGTGTGGGTTCATGTACCATGCAACCATCAATATGACCACCGTGTGTGGGCGGGGAGGCTCCCACCAATGCAAGATACCCCACAAAATATACCAAGACCATATGCAAGTGTCCATGATCTAGTCCATACATGTTCATCAAGCTTGTCCACTACAAGGGGTCGTGGTGGCATCAATAATAACTGAAATACCACTGTAATTCCTTTGTTGGCATCAATGGCAACTCAATCAACAACATCAACTTCCCATGGAACATTTTGGGCAGCATTCCATCATTCTCGGCCAAAGGCCCCTTCTCTTGATGGAGAAAGGGTTAAATAGATGGATGGTTGACTCGTGGTGATAGCTGGAAGGTCAAGCGTTCCCAATCCTTCTTCTTCCCCGTCCCCAATCCTTCTTCTTCCCCAAAGTGTTCAAGGTCCTCACTTTTTTTTCTTGTCTTCTTCATTTATCTGTGATATACATTCACGTACTTATATAAAAGGAAATGAATGAAATAAACATTTCATCTTTTACATTAATATTATTGATGGAGTAATTGCTTGATGCATGGAAGGCTGTGCTAATGGAGACATGGGGCCCTTCACACCTCTATTGTGTCCTCTACCTCATGCTTAAGCATGACTAGTCATTTACCAATCATACTATGCCAATAGTGAAGCCATTATTCATTTAGATCCAAATTCTGATCAGTGAAGCAATGAGATCTAAGTATCTAAAAGATAGAAAAATGGAGAATTGGTTTAGAACATAAAGAAAAAAACTCTCAATGTTATTTGATTGTATGGAAAGCTTTGGTAAGAGATTTACCCTTAATTTGTAACTGAGCAGTAAAGGAAATAGGTAAGGGAAATAAAGCAAGAGTGGGGGGAATATACCAAGTTTGGATGTAAAGAAAATTACAAGTTATTGAAATCTCTTATTAATGATCTTCATTCATTTGGAGTATTCTCTTTGGAAGAGGCAACAATTCTTAATGGGTTAAATGCATGGCCTCAAGATTGGAAATCAACAAAAGTATTGATCCTTTAAGGAGAAAATGTAGAGGAATGGCCAAATCATGTAATTATATTAAAACATAGTGCTCTTAAACTCTATGATCAAGAAGATATAATTACATTTTTTGAAAATAAAGGAACACGTGAGAACATACCCAGTGTGGGATACTCAACAAGGAATTTCAATCAAAAGAGAGAGATTGGATGTGGAAAATTGATTAGACACTGTAAAGTCCTCTGAAATCAAATTTTGTTTAGCTTGCATTGACAAATAAAATTCTCACATGGGATAATGGACAAAAGAGGAATTGGCATGGTCCCGGCATGTGCATCTTGTGTAAATGTTGTGAGGAAATAATGGATCATATATTTGTCTCTTCTCCTTTCTCTAGAGTTGTTTGGAATGAATTGTTACAAATATATTTATTGAACAAACAAATGGGATAAATTGACTTTGTTAGATTGTTTTTTTCTCATGGCTACCTGATAAATCTAAAAAGGATTCTAAGAATTTTCCTTGATTTATGATGTGGGGAAGTTGGCTTTTGAGAGGTAGTATGAATTTTCAAGGATCAAAATTGAATATAGCCCTGATATCCCATAAAATTAGGGTCTCCTTTAAAGACAGTTGAAAGCATTTAAAAGAAAAATCGCAGATAATTATAGAGGAACCTAGTATTGATTGTGAAAAACCTTAAGGTTTCTTTAATGGAGCTTGTTAAGGAAACCCAAGAATGTGTGGGGCGGAGGCCATTTTTCATATCAATTATTCTCTCTCTCTCTCTCTCTCTCATTCATTTTTTTCTCTTTTCTTAATTTGAACTATGTTGTAGGGAAAGGGACAAATAAAAGAGTTGAGTTTTATATTAGGATTTTATGAGCATTATAATAATAACTTGCGAGAGAACTAATAAGAATTAAAGCCATTAAAGATAGACAAATAGTTTATTATGGAAAACCCCATGCAGGGAAAAACCAACACTAATGAAGATCTTCATTACATGGCCAAAAATGGCCAACTGGGGCATGTGAGCTCACCCGCTCACCTCCATGCCACTTTACAATGGAGCCTCCTCAAGCCTTATGAAGGCTTCTTTACATGCAATACCTTGGGCCAATTCCATGGGCTACAAGAGACCATGTGCTAGACCTAAACTGCCTTTGACTCATTCCCGAGTCAATTTTAACTGTAAGAATCCCCCCTTTAAGTTTGGCTTGGGGACCTCACATACACCCCCCTATCACTTAGGTCTATCTCCCGACTTTACTGGTGAGTTACCAGGGGTATGCATGCCTTACCAGGTCTTGCAGCGATATTCCCATTTACATGCAAATTGCTACATACTTTTTTTCTTATGTGTCTTCATGGTGACTACACCATCACCATCCATTGCTTCATCCTCTCGCTTTTCCATGCTTGATTTATTGCTCATCTACTTGCTCATATTCTTCCATGCTCCTTTTGTACCTGCATCCAACCCTGTCATTGACATCCATATAAAGAAGAATCCATATACCGGATTACATGGGTCCTTAGCCATTGTAACTGTCAGTTCTATACGAATTCTCTTAACATACACGATTCATCAATCTTGGTCCCAAAACCAAGATCAAACCATTTCACATTCCTCCCGTACTCGAAGACTTAACCTCTCCAATTCCACATCAATATAGGATATAAGTACACTTGCCACCCTCGTACCTATCCCAATGGTTCATTCCACAACTTGATGCCACATCCCTTCTTTACACATAAGAGGGATATAATGATATTTGTTTCCGTGCTTCTAAGCACCCGTGGAAATCGCATTCTAACCAAGAACCAAAAATTGTTGGGGTGTCGTGTACAACTAATCATGCATCCAACAACATATTAATTAAAAATCAGGTACAAAAGAAAATCTGGCCTCAAGGATCACCAACCACATGCCCTAATACCAGTTATTAGGATTTTACGATCATTATAATAATAACTTGCGAGAGAACAATAAGAGTAACAACCATTAAAGATAGACACATACATGGAAAACCCCATGTGAGGAAAAACCAGCACTAATGAAGATCTTCATTACATGGACAAAACCGGCCAATTGAGCCAAGTGAGCTCACTCGCTCACCTACAGGCCACTTTACAATGGAGCCTCCTCAAGCCTTATAAAGGCTTCTTTACATGCAATACGTTGGACCAATACCATGGGCTACAAGAAACCAAGTGCTATACCTAAAACACCTTTGACTCATTCCCGAGTCAAGTTTAACCCTGTCATTTTATGCCCTCTGGATCATGGTCAGGACAATAAAGGATAAAGGACAAAAACATTTCCAAGTCTATGGAGATTCCAAGCTTTTAATTATTTGGGAAAATAACAAATGCATAATTGGTAATATCCTATTAACTCCAATAATGAATCTGGTGCTAGAGGTAAAATAATATTTTGATGATATTTCCTTCATGCAAATGTAGAGAGAATTCAATGCAAGAGTTGATCAAATATCTAAAGAAGTTGTGCCAATGGATGATGGGTCCCTAACTATTCAAGAATTCAAAGAAGGGACTCGCATAATTTCCATTATGGAATCTTCTCTTTAGTAGTTAATTGCAATGTATTTGAGGGGTAATAGCTTAGTCGACAAGGAGGTAGGTGTTTCACTCTCCCCACCTAGGTTCAAATCTCTTACGAGAAACGTTTTAAGTAATTGTTGGACTCTTCACAAGCTAATAGTCGGTGAACTAATTGTTGGGCTCCACATGAGCATTGTTTACATGGCCTCGTGCTACTAAAGACTCCAGTCTCACACACACGCACACACACACACGCACATAGTAGCTCCTTAATTTTTTTTAATCTAATTATATTTGAAAGGAAATTTTTTTGAGAAGAAAAGGCCACCTCTGAGGAGCCTAGGATGGTTATACATAAGTAGACATAAGATTGATTAAGTGAATATCAGTGTTGAATTTTTTTCAAAAATACTTGCTATAAGGCCTTTCTAGGAAAAATGAAGTATATTTTGATTTCACACTTGAAATGTCAAATATAAAGTTTTGTTTTCTTGGAAAAAAAACGTTGCTACTAGTTAATCTATCAAAAAAATCCCCCTTGATTTGACCCACCTATATTCAAATTAGAAATTAGTATGAAATATAAAACAATGATATCATTGTTTATATATATATATATATTTCCAGTGGAAAAAATCTTTTTATTCCTTAGAATAACTTGAACTCCCACATGGAGCTTACATCAGAAGGGATGACCTTGAAGGCTGCCCAGATACATCAAAATCACTTCACTTGTTTGAAGTTTTTATCAAAAGTTTGGTTCTGCCATAAGGGCTTCAAAAGATTACAACACACTTCCTAAAAGATCTATCTTTTATATCTTAGCAGTGCTTCATTTAGTGCATTATTGAAAAACGTTCCTCGAGCTGATCATTTTGCCATCCTTCCACCTCAATGATTCTAGGAGGTACTGCAAGTGCCAGTTTTGATAGCGAATCTGCTTCCATGTTTAATTATCTATATACATGTGCGAAAGTGACTTGCTCAAAGGAGGTGATGAGCTCTTTGATTAGCTAAAATTTATATATATATATTCGATGGAATACACATCACGATAAGCCCTTCGAGCACTTCCCCTCATTTTGAGGATGGTGTTTGGGGTAAATCGTTCGGTTGCAAAAAGGCAACCTAACCTAGTGGCGACATCGAGTGAGTCCCACAATATTCATAGAGGTAGTTATCTTGGGGACTTCACCCCATGCCCCCTTGCTTGCATTTCATAGTACTCAACCACTCGAGCTAATCCACTAGACTATTATTTCAATATTTATAAATTCAATAGATATTTAAGAATTAGTTCATGATTAATATTGAAGCATCATTACAAGAAGGGGTACTTCAAGAATATTGTATATGTGGCTATACTTTAATACAATGATAGATTAACTAGTACTAGAGTTTTCTGTTCCATGAAAAAAACCTTTACATTTGATATTTCAAGTGTGAAATCAAAATATACTTCATTTTGCCTAGAAAGGCCTTGTAGCATGTAATTTTGATGAAAAATACAACACTGGCAATCACTTCATCAATCCTGTGTCTATTTATGTATAGTCATCCTCGTCTTGTTTGGGGTAATCTTTTCAAATCTACTTCTGTTTAAAAAACAAAAAATCAAGCATATATATATATATATATATATATATGATGAAGAATATTAACATCCCGTGAGACCCTTTGGTCTATCGGACCTTAAGAAAAGAGAAAGGAATTACTTGGATTTCTATAAAATTTGATTCCTATGATGGAAAAGTTGAGAAAGAAGAGTTCCTAGGATCCCATAGTTTTGAGAAGTTAGAAGATCATGGAGATTAGAGTTGTAGCATAGATTAGGAAACTGCGATCGAATGTGGGTGTACGCAGGGCACTCTAAAAGAAAGTGAGATTCATCCTCAATGCTCATGGACTCATAGAGCTGGCAAATCCTTTCCTCCCATGGAGTTTTAGGAATTGTCCAGCGTCATGTTTCGCTATAAAGCTCATGGGATTTCGTTCTTATCTTGGCTATATTAATCTTCTTCTTTGAACTAGTTAAGACATAGATGTACGTTTGATCTTCCAGATTATGATTAATGACTTCCTTGTAATAGCTTAACTTTATTTTACCCTCTAAATATTTCTCGTCCCACATTCTCGCTTTGAACTTATATGTGATAGTTTTTTTGAGGTTGTTGCAAAGTGGTGTTTTTGTCGATCCCCCAATGATTTATCCATCTCATGGCATCTTTATACCGGCCTCTCTTGAGTTGAAGATGACCTTGATTAGAATTTAAAGCAATTTTAGGGAGTCTTTGGTCTACCGTGTCATTTATCTTATTCTTGTACATCAAGTATCTATGCATAGCGATGCTTTCGATTGGGGGGAGACCCACTTCTATCAGAAGAATATGATAGGGCGTATTGTTCTTTTTTGAGGTTATATGTGATAAAACATTTTTGAATTTGCTCGATCTTTCTCCAGGACCCTCGAGAGATTCTATAATCCCAAACTTCACAGTCATACAAGATACCAAGAGTGACGAGAGTTTCAAACAAGAACTTCTTTTTATCCCACGTCACCATATTTGATGATTTACAATTGTTTTCTAGGACAAAATAAGATTTCCACCCTCCTCTAATCCTTTTCTCAATGCTATTGGATTCTATAGATGCATAAGGCCATTTAAACAATGCTCAGGAAAATCCCAACAATGATTTGACAACTATTAGCTCATGAATATTCCAACAATTAGTTAACGCGTGTCTTATCAAAGAATTGAACCTAGGTGGCACTACAAGGAAAAGGCCCGGTAGCGGAGGTTATAGCGTATGCTCCCTACAAAAGATCCCAAATATCCGTTTCTAACGGAGGTTACTAGTGGAGGCAAGCGGGCAGAGGTTTTAGCGGAAGTTTTTTACTATGGTGTGCTTTCGACATAATCGCACCGGTGCGTCCACGACATTTGTGCACTGATGTGTTCACCGACGAGTCATATTTTGTCACACCACGACACAAAAACGTCAATACCAAACCATAATAATTACCAAATAACAAAAGTGATGCATTACATCAAATAACTACACCGGTGTGTTATTTAGAAACACTCGCACCGCACAATTTTTATGTAAAAATTAAAAATATTTAATTAAAAAACTAAACATAGTGCATTCATTAGCACTACTCGCACCAGTGCGTTTCACCAAAACCTGACGCACTGAACATTATTTTATAATCTATTTTCCTAAAAAAATATCTCGAAAGTCTACGATGGTGCGTCCTTAGTTAAACTCACCAGTGCGTTCCAAAGAGGTTAACTCACCCATATTCGATTTATCAAAAATAAAAATAAAATAAAATTTACAATCAACAAAATATTTTTAAACCATTCACGGTGCTCTAACTTGTCATACTGCATCGGTGCGTTTAGGTCACCACAACGCACCGAATAGCATGTTATTTATAAAAAATATTTTTTTAACATCGGCTAATTCCGATGTATGCGACCTTGGATCGCACTAATGCATGTGTGTAACCATAACTCACCAAAAAGGATTTTTATTAAAAAAATGATTTTATTTTAACATCGGCTAATTTTGGTGCATGCGGCCATTAAGCGCACCAGTGCGTCCAAGAGTCGAATGCACCGGTGCAAGGTTTAATTAAAAAATTACTGCGGCCGAAAAATCATTTTTACCAAACTTCAGTGCGTCTGAGCCCCTCTGCACCAGTGAAACCCCTCACCTACTTTGACGCCCTGACATCTGTGGTCCATGTGGACGCATCTGTGCATTCTATTGGCAGTTCGGTTCATTTGAATTTTGCCAATTTGTTTTGGAAAATTTAAAAAATTTACCATACTTTTCCAATATGCCTCCCCTATGCACCGTTCAACAAGTAAATTGTTTATTACTTCACAAAATATTTTTTCACGGTTTAGTTTTTAAAATTGACCCTTAAATTTCCATTTTTTTTAAATTAAAAAGTTTTGCATGGTGCACTCAAGGCTTTCAGCTTGCACCGCATGAGGATGCGCACTGTAAAATTTTACAGAGCTCATCGCTAGAGGTGCGAGCCGAATGACTTGAATGCACTGCTAAGAACGAAAAAACACAAAAATGGTCACCGGTGCGTTACACATTTAAGAGCATCGACACTCTGGTGCGCTTAAATGTAATACACGCACCGGTGACCTTATAAATTAATAAAAAATAATAACGTTCAACGGTGTGCTTATACTACTCATGCGTACCGGTAGTTGGTGCATTGACATGGTGTGAGCTCACCGTTGGTACATCTACTAAAAACTAAATTCTAATAGACATTAATGTGTTTAGTACAATAAAGGGAACTAGAATTCAGGTGCTTGTTATTGTCTAGCGCACCGGTATTGGTAAAATAAACCATAATCATTTGTATGGTGCGCGTATGTCACGTCATCGCATCGGTGATGGTGGAACTACTTGAAATAGGTGCACTGGTGACACTTCGAATAAAAAATTGAAAAAAAATTAACGATGCTCCTATGTCAAGTCAAGGCACCAGTTATACGGTGCGTTGACTTGGCATAGGCGCATGGGTAATAGAAATTAAATAATTTATAATTTAAAAATTCGGTGTGTTTGCTTGACGATGCGCTAATAAGACTTTGGCACACCCTCAAATTTAATTTAAATTTTTTTATATTTAATCCTCGGTGCGACATATATATTGTAGCGCATCGCTCGTCGGTGCCTCCAATATATAAGCGCGCCGTCACAAAACCGGGAACACCAAACTGTCTGTGCTCCTATGTCACGTCAAGGAACGAGTTCACAATGCGTTGATGTGGTATAGGTGCACCGGGAATATTTTTCAAATAAACTATTGTTGTTTAAATTTGTTGCTTTGAGTAACGGTGCACTAGTAACATTTAGGTGCACCGTTGAAATCAATTTTAAATTTTTCGATATATAAGCAATGCATCATAGGTATTGTAGCGCACCGCTTCTCAGTGCTTCCAATATATAAATGCACCAATGGCGGTGTGTTTCTAATATTTATGGCGCACCGATTTAATTTTTATAGAAAAACTTTTAATATTTGATTTTGGTAGATATAATATTGTTATAATTCTTTTATCTGTATGCTTATGAGACTAATTTATATTATATGTGAAACAAAGACGTGATCGTCGTTAGGCACAGCAGCAGCGCGAGGCAGAGGTTGAGCAGTACAACTTCTGCAGAGAGTGGGAGGCCAAGGAGAGGGAGAGATATTTATATCCTCGTCCCATTATGCCTCATAATAGACACCTCTTGAGAGTTGTCGACCTCCTCAAGTTCTATGAGGAGGCAACATCACTCAAGGGGAAAAGTACCTTGTTGACCCAGTTGATCGCACATTGGGATGATTTTAGGCAAGCCTGTAGAGTTGGTCATGATGAGTGGTTCCATCCCACTGAGGAGGACATTTACTTTATCATCAGGCTCTCTAGGAGAGGTGAGGACCTTCCTCAATTCCTCGAGGTTCCATCTGGAGTTGTAGCAGTGACTCAGCCGATATATGTTTAGAGACAAGTTGATGACAACGTCCTTGAGCCTTCTCAATTTCAGGTGCACGGTGGGCAGCTTTCCATTATTGCTTTTGGTAGAGAGGATTTGAGGTGCCTCTCTTTGTTGGTGATGACTATTGCGCATTACACCACAGATGGGAAGTGCATTAGCTTCCCTTTATTATATTATGTTGATTCTTTAGTACAAGCACCTAGATGCATTAGGTGGTCTGCTATTTTTTTATGAAAGTTTTGTTATGCTCTTAGTCAATGTCGTGCGTGTACTGGAAGGAGGGAAAACTTCCCCTTCGCTTCAGAGTTGTTTTGTCTATTTTTTGAGATATTTCCAGCAACCAGACCATATTTTAACCAATGCCCTCCTAGGTTGATGACAGATGTGCATATGCGCATGTGGGGGAAGATGATGCCCAAGAGGGGGCAGCCAGAGTTTCCTGAGAGGATCATTATCGATGTGCTTGACATGCTAGGCGGCGAGGACCAACCTCGATTAGATAGGGTTGCATATCCATATGAGGGGTTGGATTGGAGAGGGTGTACCAACATCTTCTTCACCTAGGATGAGCCACCTGATCGCAGAGGTAAATTTAGCAATATGTTTAATTTAATCTATTTTCATTTTATTCTCATTATACTTATTGCAAATGAAATATGTTTTAAATTGTTATATTAAATTCATGTTTAATGAAATTGTCTAATTATTATTGTGTACTATATATTTTACAGATATTGGCACTTTTGATTGTGATGTGGGGCCTCCTCCGCTGCAGGCTGATGAGGATGAGTACATACAGATGCAGGATCAGCCGGAGGTGCCTCATCTAGCTAGACCTGGCCTTCGATGGAGGCCTGACCAGAGGTTCAAATAGGATATCACAAATAGCCTAGCTAGATTATTAGTGGATTGAGGGGTTCGTGTTAGGATATTTTAACACTCCATCCTTGTCCTACCTAGCATTATTTATTTTTCCTAGTAGTTGATGATGTCATTTTCCCCCTAGTGGTGTGCATATGTCATCCAGGATCCATATACCACCTTATGAGCCCTGCATGCATCATTTTAGGAACACTTGAGTCAGTTCCTTATTTTATAGGAACCCACTCAGTGTTCCAGTGCAGTCCACCTGAGTTAGCTTACTCTAATGGGATATAGAGCTCTGGATGCCACTGATTGTGGTCTCATGCGCCCATTCTGATTGACATGCATGACAAAATCACTATTGCACCCTCCTTAGTCATTTAATTGATTGTGACTTCAGTTAGCTGAGTTTAGGTTCAGTTCAATTGAGTTTGAGTCTTCTGGAGCACTCCAGTGTTGATAATCCTATCCTAAACCAACTGAGGTTCGAATTCTCCTAGGTGATTCGAATTCTCTCAATTGTAATATCATTGTTGATTATACTGATTATTGGATAGTGTGACATTATTCTGCTCCTATCTAAGTTCTGTTGCATAATTATTCTTCTATTCTTTTTTTACTACATTTTTCACTCTTATTCAACTTTTTTGCTCATTCTTTCTTTGTGAGGTATCCTCAGCTCTTATATATGTTGTGACATAGAATTTCGCATGATATCAGAGCCCATGGGAGAATAGGTTGAGCAGCTGATTTCGGTAGTGCACCCAAAGCCTCTGGATTTCCACAACAAATCCTGGTGCCATTGCATTGAATTCATTTGAGAAATCCATTGAGGTCTAGCCAGGTGTGAAGTAACCGGAAAAATGTGCCTACTGTCCAAAAGCAGTGCTCAGTAGTAGTCTATCTCCAAAAATTGAGTTTTTTTGCAGGTTATTCGAATTTTTTGAGTGCAGCAACAGTTGCAACAGTTTTCTGCAGTAGCAGCAGTAGATATTTTCCATTGTTTTTGTAGGTATTCTACAACAACTTCCATGAATCTAAAAGCAATTCCTCCTCTCTCTCCATTCAACTATGATGAGTGGAAACCAAATATGATAGTATATCTGAAGCGATAGGGTCTTTTTGATATGTGTATTGGTGTTATGAGAGATTTTGCTTCCTATGAAGAGGAGAATGATTGGCTAAATGACTGTGACAGATCCTTTGGATCAATGTGTATTGCTATGTCTCCTAGTATGCGCTACCTCATTGAAACTGTTGAATATCCAAGTGATCTATGGGTCCAACTTGACAAAGCATTTGGCAAGCAAAATGAAGAGATTGGTGCAAATTATTTGGAGAACAGGCCCAATGATACCTCCTTAAGTGTTCTCTCTAATTATGTCTCGACCTCCATCATATCTCATGATGAAGTTGTTCAAGATGAATAAGAAGCCGTAGATTCAACACTCATGTTCCCAATGTCTTCTATTTCGAATTCTGAGCAAGATAAGCCAATTCATACTCTAGAATCTGAAGAGGTTCTTAAATACTCTCTTTCACATGAGTCTGCTGGTATGCGGAATGATGATCTATTGAATGTTTTGGAGGCTAAATCAGAGTTTGGAGGTGATGCATTCCCACTCCTTGATCACATGCTTCTTATGTACTTCTATTCGATCATTGGCACATGTTCTCAGAGTTTCACTGAAGACGGAGGACATTACCATTCGCTTGGGTTCAAGTCTCAAGCATATTTTGGTGATTTTGGTTTTGATCTCACCCCTGCTGGTTCAAAGGAGATCACAAGAAACCATCTATCAATTCTTGGAGTTGATTTGAAGTCCAAGCCACCACCATCATGTCATAGTTCATTTGGTTATGATCTCACCTATGTTGGTTCAAATGAGATATCAAAGAACTATTTACACATTTTGTGAGTTGATCCTACCTCAGCTGGTTTGAATTACAGGTTCCAGGATGACATTCATATTTTATTTATTTATTCTCACCATGATCAGTTTGAAGAGCAAGTTCATAAAGCCTCCATATTAGCTTGCATCCACTGAAGGAGAATACAGGCACATGTTTTTGGAGCATGATCCACTTCTTCCCAAGAGGAAGATACCTCCAGACATATGATCAAGCATCACACCTACTTGAGTTTGGAGCAATTGATCTTTTGGTGTGTTTCAGTCTATTTTGAGGGGGGGGTTTCCCATGAGGTTTTCCCCATTTCCTTGGTTCATGGACTGTTCTTTATTTTTTATCATTTATTTTATTGTATGGGTGAACTTTGGTCTTAGTAACCAGGGCCGCGGTTGCAAAAGTATGGATAAGGGGGGGTGTTAGGATATTTTAATAATCCATCTTTGTCCTACCTAGCATTATTTATTTTTTCTAGTAGTTGATGATGTCATTTTCCCCCTAGTGGTGTGCATATGTCATCCAGGATAAATATACCACCTTCTGAGCCTTGCATACATCATTTTAGGACCACTTGATTCAGTTCCCTATTTTATAGGAACCCACTCAGTGTTCTAGTACAGTCCACCTGAGTTAGCTTACTCTTGTAGGGGGTTAGAGCTCTGTATGCCACTGATTGTGGCCTCATGCGCCCATTTCCGATTGACATGCATGAAAAACTCACTATTGTTCCCTCCTTAGTCAGTTAACTAATTGTGACTTCAGTTAGTTGAGTTTAGGTTCAGTTCAGTTGAGTTTGAGTCTTCCAGAGAACTCTAGTGTTGATAATCCCTATGTTAGACCAACTGAGGTTCGAATTCTCCTAGGTGATTTAAATTCTCTCCATTGTAATATCATTGTTGATTATACTGATTATTGGATAGTGTGACATTATTCTGCTCCTATCTGAGTTCTGTTGCATAATTATTCTTTTGCTCTTTTTTTACTTCAGTTTTCACTCTTATTCAACTTTTCTGCTCATTCTTTCTTTGTGAGGTATCCTCAGCTCTTAGATCTGATGTGACATAGAATTTCATAGTTCGTCATGTTCCTGTCAGGGATATTTAGAGTCAGGACCGATATGTTCAGGTATGGAGGATGCTTCATGTTTATATGAGAAGCTTGTTGCAACACATTGTTGGTGCTTACATTCTTTTGGATGCCATCCCTCATGGTAGTTCATCATCTTATGAGAGCAAAGATCCTTGGCCTCCTAGTCCACCTCCTTCTCCATCAGCTTCTTTGACTTGTGGGGGAGACTCCAAATCCACTACACCTCCTCCTCAGCCTACGCCTCCTACTCCTCCACATTCGACATCTCATCCACCCCCTCCTCCACCATGTCCTCTACCTCCATCACCTCCTTCATAATCTCCTCCACCTCCCCCTCCTTCAACTGATTTGGCATCTAATATTTTATACCTATCCAACCTACCAGCCTATATTGATCCATCACCTCTTTCATAATTTCCTCCACCTCCCCCTCCTTCAACGGATCCACCAGCCCCCTCAGTTGTGGAGAGGATGCTCAAATCGGGTGGGATGATCCAGATTCCTAGAGATCATGTCTTTATTATTCATCTACATGATAGATTACTTCCTAGCAGAGCCGGTACTGATCATACCTCTATATGTACCGTTGCAGGTGTCGATACATCTGGTGGGTCGACAGATAGTGATGATGATAGGCTTCTGGGGGTGGACTAGACATGTATATCTAACATTTATCATCATTTTGGTGCTATTGTTTATATATATATATACGTCATTTTCCATTTTGCAGATGTTGATGTTGATGATTATGTTGATTTTTATTTATATGTTGATGTTGATGATTATGTTGATTTTTATTTATATGTTGATGGTGATGATGTTATGTTAGGTATGGTTTGATGATGTTCATCAGATGTTTGTGTTTTCCATTTTATATACGTTAATGTTGATGATTAGGTTGATGTTTATTTATATGTTGATGGTGATGTACTTGTGTATGTTAGGTTAGTTTCAATTATGTTCATTATGTTAGAAACTGGAACTTGTGTTTTGTTACATGTTATTGTTAGATCATATGTGTGTTAGATGATGTTTAAATCTATAATATGTATATGTTAGATTAATATGCAGTAACGTAATGCTTATGATGGTTATATGTTCATGATTATTTTTATTAGTTTTATGTTAATGATAGTATGATGGTGTTTATTTTTATGTTTGTTAGATGGTGACAATGATATTAATGATGATATGTTTATGTTTACATAATATAATTGCAAAAATATTGTCATTCAATTAAATATGTTTATGAATTTTGTATTGATATTAATGGATGAAGTTGTGACAACGCTATATATATGATTTATGTTAATGGTTGTATAATTTCTCACAGTATCATGCTTATGAACATAAAAATAAAATAAAAAATCTAAATTATATGAACATGAATATGACTTATCAATGTATCATTCAATATTTTTAATTTGTTGACAATAGCTCAATTTACAATGACAAATATCAAATCTTTAATAGGAAGAAAAACAAATAGTTAATTAAAATAACATCATTTTTCTCTCAACTAATGTAAAGCTACAACTTGCATTCTCAAAATGTATTATTATTAATAATCATTAAGTTGATTTGATGATCTTCAAGCTGTTTGTTATCTCTTATTCTCATTCAGAAAACATTTGCAATTATAACGCTTAGCATTATTTACGACAAAAACATCATGAACTACAAACATTCAAATATTGATCATGTAGAAATTAGAGAGCACATTAAATTTTGTTGTTATAAATTTCATTGTTATCAAGGGCATAAATAATTAAGTTATTGTAGAGGTCAAGTACACTAGTAAAAAATTGTTGGATTTACAATCTCCACTAAGGTTTCAAACATGTCATTTTCTATGTTGGAATTAACATTATAAATACAATAAAAAAATCCAAAACATTACATTATAACAAAAAAATAATTGAATCGACCATATAATTAAAAAACATTACATTCTAGCATAAAAGTCATAAATTTATGCAATTATAATTCTTAGCATTATTTTTAACAAAAATAAACAATAAATACAACCATTTGATTATTGATGGAGATATCGGAGAGCACCTTAGAATTTGTTGTACATTTCATTGTGATCAAGGCCATAAATGAAGTCACTGTAGATCTCAACACTGCTAAAAACATTGCTGGATTTTCATTATCCACCAAGGTTTCAAACGTGTCATTTTCTATGTTGGAGTTAACATTATAAATACAATAAAAAAATACAAACACATTACATTATAACAAAAATTTAATTTAATCGAATCATATAATTAGAAAACATTACATTCTAACAGAAAAGTTATAAATTAATGCAATTATAATTCTTAGCATTGTTTATAACAAAAAAATCAAGAATTACAAGCATTGAAATATTGATGGAGATATCATAGAGCACCTTAGAATTTGTTGTACATTTCATTGTTATCAATGCCATAAATTAAGTCATTGTAGAGCTCAACACTACTAAAAAATTGTTGGATTTTCATTCTCCTTCAAGGTTGCAAAAGTGTAATTTTCTATGTTGGAGTTAACATTATAAATACAATAAAAAAATCGAAAAACATTACATTATAACAAAAATTCAATTTAACCAGATCATATAATGAAAAAAAACATTACATAAAACAAATTATGAGTGATTTGGACAATGACATATACTCATTCTATACAATCATAAATTACTTCATAGACATAAACCATATTTCACATCATATAATTGGTTTTTAACCAAATGAAATTGTTTAAACACTACATCCAGTAATCAACTTTCCATTTTCACTGTCATAAAATGAAAAATAAACAATATAATTAGACAATCAAAGATAACAATAACAAAATGATATCTCAATCTGTAAATGATGGAATAAAACATTTACATATCACTCTCTGTTGCCATCACCTTCATTATCTTCCCCGGTTGGCATGATAGCATTGTTGTTCTTAGAAACATTTTTAGATCTAGGTTCGTGTCTTAATATGAACCACCAATCTCTATCCAACACATCTGAGTGAAAGAAAACTTGGTTGCAGTGTTTGGGAAAACATAAGGCTCCTTACTTTCATCCCACATATTTCTAGAGTTGATACATATCAACCCACTGTCGCGATCTTCCTTGACATTATTCCTGTCGAATGTGTCCCACCACGTGCACCTAAATATAACACATTGGAAATATGAGAAGTCCACTTGAATGATCTATTGTATCTTTCTGACATAACCCAACATCCCTCCTACCAAGTTTTGATCTTGGTGGCTAGCACGACTAGATTGGTCGAACTCGATTTCCACTCCACAATCTTGTGTAACACGCCCATTATCAGCATCCTCGATGCAAAAATGATGTCCATAATCCCACATAGATGGGAACGAATGCCCCTATAAGAAAAGTTAACAAATGATGATGTCATATATCTATTAACCCAACCATTAATATATTAAACATAAATGTTATAATTCAAAGTTGCATTATAAAGTTAGAAATTATGCACATAAAGATTTTATTACCAAGTTGTTGCACCCAATCTCAATGTTTAGTGCATCCTCCTCTTCAGGAGGGCAACAACCGGATGCACCATATTTCTCTCTGACTTGGTCTGCAACCCAACTGTTGGGACAGGTCATCGGCGTATTTTCTTTTAAATGATCTGGAAAAGGCATCCTTCTATTGTGAAACCGCCTGAATTCTTTTATGTCAATGTCCTATTTCCTCCTCTTCTCTTCATACAATGCGACCCACAGTTGTGTTGCCTCCTCGTTTTAAAGAATGAATTTAATGATTCTATCAATTTCTGAATTTGTTGTTGAATTCATGGAAGCAAAACCACATTCAATACATATGGGATCAAATATAAATTTTTACGTTTGTTGTGAATATTAGTTACTATGTGTAAAATTGAAGCTTGAAATATAAGTGACTTACTCTTTATCATGCTCCTTTTTCCATTCATTTCCAGTACCTCCCCTTCCCTTATGTCCTCATCGCGTTCATCATCCCAAATCACTGCACCTAGTGTGTCATCGATTTGTTTGATGTACTCACTGGCACAATAGAATGATTCATATACTATGTACCCCTCTGCCATAGACCCCTCTAGTTTTTCCTGTTATCGAACAAATCCCTTCACATTTTTCATGAACCTCTCTAAGAAGAACATCCAACAACAGGAGACCACCTCGACTAATTCAACCTCATCGAAGATGAATTTGCAAGTCCATAAAACTCGACGGAAGTTCCTTCTCAAACATACAAACAATCTCATCTATCTCTTCACGCCGCCGAGGAATGCTAGCGATGTAAATCTCCTTTGATGTGATCCACCATACAAATTCAGATAGTCTAGATATGGCACGTTGCAGGTTGTCGAGAAAGTCATGGTTCACACACCCACGCATGAACAACGGATAATGACACTACAAAGCAAACACAAAAAGTTAAGTGCATTTTAACTTTTGTGGAAAAAGATGTAAACAAATAGTAATAACAATTTGTTGGCATTATATGTACCCTTAGAAGGTTGATATGGTCATGTGATTTCAAACCCGACGAATTTTTTCCTAATGTTTTGAAGCAGCGTCGTAAAGTAGACCCAAAAAAAGGTGCCTTCACGCCTAATATAACTTCTTTTTCCAAATTAAGATCATCTTTATTCAAAATCCATGGGACATCGCCTTTTTTAAATGAAAAAGAGGGGTCGGCCTCTCCTCTATTTTCTTATCTTGGCTAATGCTTCTTTTTCATATTAGAAGCTATAGGTCTCTCTTGACTTTCATCTTGTCACTTTTTTTGGATGATATGTGACGCCACAAAGAATATGAAACATTTTTAAATATATGCATGGGATCTAGTAGGTGGGAAATCTTAAGATGCTCCCAATATGGGAGCTCATAAAATATCGATTTCCTTTTCATCCCTATGGGCATTTTCTCAACATAGGTGTCGAATAAATCAGGATCGTCGATCGCAGGATGCACATTTGAATCAAACATCTATGTGTATTCCTTCTCCTTCTCTTTACCGTATGCCCTAAGCCAGTCAGCTGGTGTCATTATTTTAGGCCTTTGGGTTCTCTCTCGTTTACCATTGAAAGCATATTTTGCTCTTCTATAAGAGTGGTTTTTTGGGAGGAATACCCTAGAGAAGTCGTACACTGACTTTCGTAGGTCTTTGGACCACCTAGCCTTCATAAAAGGTCCACAAAATTTACATCCATAATAACCTTTTGTTACAAGACTTGTGATGTTATAGTAAAGAGAGCACATTAGTGTTGAGGATGAAGAGAGACACACCGAATTCAATATTTCAAAAATTATTGCTTTGAATATGAAAACAAATCAAACAACATATTTTTCTGGACAAACTCCTAACCTCGGATAATCATGTGTGATGTACACACATATGCCATATAGTGTAAAAATCCTCTGTGATGGGATGGGTCTCGACACATCATATACATGCATCCCTTCCCATAATTCCTTGAATTCATCGATTAGTGGTTGTAGGTAAACATCCATATTCTTCACTTGTTTTTTACCAGGGACTATAAGAGCCAACATAAGATGTTCATTCTTCACAAAAAACCATGGGGAGATATTGTTATTGATCACTACTACAGGCCAAATAGTATAGATGTTGTTTGGTTGGGAATAATTGCTATGCTCAATCGAAGGCTACGTACTTCATCCTTGAATTTATCAGGCCATGTATCCTCTATATGCTTCACGGCTATTGAGTCTGTTGGGATTCACATAACTCCTTCCTCACTTCGATTCGATGCATGCCATCCCTACATCATAGCTAATTCTTTGCAACGAAAGAGCCTTTGAATCCTTGGGATTATAGGCATGTGCCTCAATATCTTATGAGGAGGACCATGTGTTTTTGCCTTGTTATTCGATTCTTTGTATTTGTCATGCCCACATTTTGGACATATCGCTTTGTTTTCATATTCGCCTCTATATAGAATACAATCATTGGAGCATGCATGATAAGATATGTACTCTACACCCAACATTTTCAACATTTGTTTTTCCTTCGCGCAGCTGTAGGGCAAGACGTTATCATTCGGAAGTACCTTATCTTTGAATAACCTACAATTAATGGGAAATACAAATGTACAGTGTCATTTAACGTTCATAAAGTCGTCCATTTTCAATAATGTTTGTGTCGCAATATTACTCAAAATATAATGTATTTCATAGTCAGTTACCTCGGCATTGCCGAGAAACATGCCATACTTTGCTTTCAAGTTGTATAGTAACATTGTTGTCCCAAATTGTGTAGACTTTGACCAACCAGATCCAAATAGAGGTGTGGTGGAAGTCGATTTAAGGCTTTCGAAGAAGGCTTCAGTAATATGAGAACCATCCCCTAGCTCATTGTCCTGGAATGTATGGAACAACATTGCATCCATGGCACTTCTTTGTCATAATAACTCGTCCATACCAACCTCTACTTCATTCCCTCCATTGCCAACATGTGAAGAACTACTATCACTATAGCCATTCTTGATTGGTGAGGATGGACATAGTGGAAATTGAATAGGTGGCTGATTAAACCATGCTTGGTATGCTTCCTCTCCAAGTTGCGCTCTTTTTTCAACCTTCTCGCAATTTGACATTGTACGGGGGTGCGACAGAAGATGGTAGGTAGGTCGCTCATCATTGAAATCCCGATTTCAAAATTATTGAACATTACACCAATGATGTTAGTAAGCACAATGCAATTGGTTTGATCTCGCATTATAAAAAAGAATTAGTCCAGAAGCACGAGAATCACTTCCAGTATAAAATGTTAAGCTGTAAACAATTAATAAAGTAAACGTTCAGATTGAGCGATAAATTAACATCAATTCCACATTGAATATGAAAATTTAAAATTGAGTAACACATTTTCAAATTGAGTTTATAAATTAAATTAACAATTTATAAAACATAATTTCAAACTGAGCAATACATTAATATGAATCCATTGAAAATTAACAAATACAGTTAATCAATGTTTTTTTGTCTTACGCCCAAAGGGAATGTCTAAAGGTAATCCCAATGCAATGCGTCTATGACGAGCGGTTGGTGGTCTACAAAAGTTGTAGTTTATTAACAACTCACCAGGAGACAAACTACGTATTGCATGTATAACAACAAATCATGATGCTTTCCTTTTCATAAAGAACTCTTAGTCATTGAAGTGTTCCTCAAATGAACAATTTGGAGAAAATAAAGAGCACCTAGAACTATTTATGAACCCTGCAATGTTCCCATGAGTGCATGGACGACCATCTATATATAATAGGTTCTTCCTGTTAAAGTTTCCAGAAACATAACCATTCATGCACATACTATACATGGAAATGTTGTGCTTGTATTTAACAATATTCAAGTAATTAGACCGACAATAGATAGGACCGCAAAATGGAATAAGTGCTATTGACTGTTTGGGAGGAACAAGTATATGTGAAAGGATAAACAACCCAAGATTCGCAGCATCTATATTAGACTTGGTAATCATAAAATGATTACCACAAAAGGAGAATTCAGTTCCAACATCAAGCACAAGTAGAGAGGATGACCAAGTGCCATATAAAGCACGATTGTAAGAAGTTTGACATTTTCTTTGCAAATTCACTGGAAGGGAGAAAACATCGCTACCCTCCAACAATTGGACAGACCTCGGTGTGTACTTTGACCGTTTTGCTCTCAACTCATGCAACTTTTTGGATCTTCTAGTAGAGATGGGTTGGGTGGAATTCATATCATACTTTGGATCACTAGAAATTTTAAATGACTGAACATAAGCCGAAGGGTTCAACAATATAGGATGAGACATAGTTGTTTTGGCTTCCAACTTTTTAAAAAATGAGCATAAGGAAGTGTTCATGTGTGTCTTTTCTATATCACCTATTGGATTTTTTACTGCAGTAGGGGGGATTAGACCATCGAAATTAGGTAATCTATCATTGGTGTCATGGGTGAGTGTGACACGCCGAGGGTTCTCCTTCAACCCTTGACATTTTGAACAACCAAAAACTATTGGGGTGTCATAAAAGAGTTCCATCTCGCAACAAATTACCGTCGATGAACCAGGATGGCGGCTTGAAGATGGCATGTTACAATTGGTGGGGTAAAGCAGCTGCCCATTTTCATCCATGAACTGATTGTGGTATCTTGCTCCTGATAAGAGATTACGACGTTTTGAAACTAGTGGAATGTCTTGTGCATTTGAACTCGAACCTGAATCGTGATCCTATAATATATAATAAATTGATATTCAGATTCACATGGATAAGTAACATAAATTAAAATAAGTAGTCAAAAAATAAATAAAACATGAACTTACCAGGGATGGAATGGGAGAACTCATCGAACTTTGAACAAGATGGTATGAGCTGGAATCTGAAGAATTGGCCATTTGATACTACAAACTTTTCTTCATGCATTTGAGCCAAATAAACATTCAACATATATATACTATGAAATATTGTAATTGATGTGGTTAAATACTAAAATGACATTCAATATAAATATATAATTTTAAGTGGACACATAAAAACATAGAATTTACAAAATAAACCGGTAAACGCACCGGTGCACTAAAACACACCAAATGCACCGGTGCGTAACAATTATAAACGCACCGTTAAAGTATATATGCAAAATCCCCCTCGGTGGAAAATATCCGCTACATTTGGTAGCAGATACTTCTACATGCATTTTCACAAAATAATTCATTACGGTGTGTTTGATACAACTAAGGGCACCGATGCGGCATAACATTACACGCACCGTAGTACGGGTTTGAAATACAGTGTGTTTTATGTATGTATGCGCTGGTGCGAATTAAACAACGGCGCACTGAAAATGTCGAAAATGAAAATTTTAAAAATCACATGAGCCCTTTTTGCCCTAAATTAAAAAAAGGGCGGCAATTTTAAACTCAAAAAGTAAATCTAAATAGTCTATAAAACCTAAAAAGTAACTCATTGTTTTGCCAAAAAATTTAGGGGATAGTTCTGGAAGAGAGACTTACGTGGAAGGAGTTTGGAGCCACTGGAAGGAGTTTTGAGTGTCGAAATTTCATAGGTATGGTGAATCAAACCAAACCCTACATGATATAAATTTCAAGCATGTAAGTATTATTGTAGATCTTATAACCTTATTTAGAGTTTAACTATATTTACAAAAAAGAAACTTCATACTTACCTTCAATGTTGCAACCATTATTTTCTCCCTGTTTCTTTTGGTTTTATGTGGCTACAAAATTCTTCATTAGAGTTTAAATCCCTCTATTTTTATACAGAATTACAATTTCACCTTTTAGGGATTTTGGATTTACTTAGCTTGTGATTATATAAATAAAGTGTAAGGTGATATGGGTCCACTTACTTGGTCGAATCTGTAACCATGTCGGCCCTGTCAAGATTTGGGTTGTTTTTTTTAATTAAAAAAGGCATGCATCAAAACCGGTGCGTTTGTATTACTTGAACGCAATGGTGTGTTCATATAAATAGCGCACCGATTTTGACCCGCATCTCATTGTTTTTAATTATTTTAAAAAAATGCAAAAGTTGTTTTTCATGTGTCAGTTCTCTGTTCCCGGTGTGTCTCATTTACTGTAATGCACCAGATTTACTATAACGTGTTTTTTTTATTATTTTACAAAAATGAAAAAGACGATTTTAGTATTTCGATTCCCTGTTATCTATGCGACATATTGGAATTAACAGACCATTGTGATTTCGTCACCAACGCACCAGGGTGTTTAATGTATTCAAGCGCACCGAAATCATATTTACTATTTTTTAATATAATTTTTTTCGTATTTTAAAGGTTTGTAATTTGTTTGTATAATATATTGATAGATTATGTATTTAATGGTACATGTTGTTTATTGATAGAAAATGCATGTTACGAGTTCAATGAACAACAACTTTAATCAACATGATAGGAGCACTTTGAGAATTACGAAGAAGGCAAGCGATTTTAATTAATTTTTGTATTTAAATTAATTTGTTTGAATTATTTGTAAAGTCAACTAATATGTATTGGTTAATGTGTGACATGCAGTGCCAAAAAATGAGGAAGCTCGATAAGATTCTTACCAAACTAACTCCAGAAAAGCGTAAAACATTGACGAAAAAGTTGCAGATGGATGAATCAGGTGAATAAAAAATAAGTCAATATGAATTATTTATTGAAATTTGAGTAATAATCTACTTAATTAAGAATATTCACTAATAATGTTTCAAATAAAATAATTCACCTATGATGAATGTTATGCAGGTACTGACATCAACATAAGTCAATGTCATCAAAAGAAGAAAAAATTATGGAAGATGCAAATGACGATCAATTGGTCCTTAGCTCAACTGGAGTGGTGCTGGAAGTTTTTTTTTTTAACAGAAACAGGGGAATTTATATATATATATAAAAGGTTGTGCACAGCCATGCATTACAAAAATTGAGCCATGATTCTGCTTCAAAAAGAGATAAACTGCAAAATTTACAAAGGGTTTGGCTTTCAGAGTCTTTCTTCCTTGTTTTCCTGAGATTTCTAGTCATTCTACTAGTATATACCTTTACAAACTGATTACAGAGCAGTAAACAAAAAAACATTCAGACTAAAATCGCATATGAAACCTGTGAGTCATCATTCAAAATTTCTAAAGTAGAGAGTCTATCTGTTGTTCTGCTGCAGGAAGGAGGCAGCTTCCATCATTCCCTGGTTGACAGACGGGGCTTCTTGAACCTGGCTGAATTGTGTTTTGCTTATGAAGACTGAAAGATCTTCTCTGATGCTATCCATTTTCCCCAGAATTTCAATGGTATTCCTCTCAATATCATCCAGACGGGACTCCACACAGGAAAGATGGGAGTGGACATATTTGAATTCCAAGTTCTGCTCCTTGTTCTGGTCTGCAATGGAATAGACCGTCGAATATGTCCTACTTAAATACACCTTAACTTCCGAGGTTACCTGACTGAGAGTGGCAATGGCTTGCCGAATCCCTTCCATAACTCTGAGCTCACGAGGGTCTTCTTCAAGCTGCTGTGGTTCCAAATCTGCAACGGAGAGACGCTGAAACCCTGGGCCGAGCGAAATGTGATTGAGCTGCTCCATGTCTCGATACCAATTCAATAAACCGCCCTGCAGCAATAAATGCTGGAGCGTGAGAGCCTTGGAGCCAGGTGGGTAGGCACATGGCTTCCGACATGCCAGCAGAAGGGAAGCGCAGGAAGATGGAACGGGGAGCCCACCATGGCAGAGTCGCCTCCATATTTTACACTTTGAAAACATTGGAAAGTGAACTATGTCCTAGCATTTGAACGCCTCCATGGCTAATATATCTAGGGGATGAATTGATGTCCCAAAACCTTATTTTGTACTAATTGACCTTGTCCCGGAGTGGTTCCAATATTTGCAAGTCTATCAGCTTCCGAGTTGAGGCTTCTGAGTACATGAAGATATAGAGTGTCGGTGGGAAGAGAAAGGAATTTGATTCTTTTTTGAAGGTTTTGGCTCTTTGCTCCTCTCGAAGAGCTGTTATTCATATTCTGGATTACATGCCTGGAGTCCCCAATTACCTGTAACTTTTCCACATTTAGAGATGAGACAAGCTCAAGGGAATGATACATCGCCATCCATTCTGCTTCATTATTAGTTCTTGTGCCTAGTCCCCAGGAAAATTCAGCAACTTTTCTTCCTCCGGGATCAAAAATAATCCCCCCCGCACCTGCCTCCCCTGGGTTTCCTTTGGAAGCTCCATCAAAAAAGATTGTATGTCTTTTTTTATTTTTCCACCAGTCATTGAAGGCCTATTCATCTTTCCTTATCTCCCATTTTTGTAAGATTGTTGTCTTTTTGGACTGAAGCGAACTCCCATTGATAAAGTTTTTGCACCATTGATATTCCTGCCAATTTAAAGATTCTTGCTTCTGGATTGATGCTCCCTTGACTGTCAGGGTTTCTGAAGTCAGAGAAATGATTTTGTTTACTGTTCTTTTTTCTGTCTTACTTTTTCCTTCAAAGACACGCTGATTCCTTTCCAACCAAAGTTGCTAGCATATGTTCATCGGAAGAAGGTTTAAAATTCTGTGTAAAGCTGGCTTGTTCTTCCGTATTCCTTGAGGACCATTGGCCCATTTTTCAATCATCTGAGGGATTTGATTGGGGATAGAAATGGCATTAGAAAGCGGACCAAGTACCAGATTCCAGACTTGCTTGGAATAATTGCAATCTAAAAATAAATGCTGAGAATTCTCTTCCGAGTTTTGGCATAAATGACATCTGGAAGGTCCTTCTATTCCACGAAGCTTTAAATTGTCAGCAGTCAGCTGTTTGTTATGTGCCAGAACCTAGTAAAAATAGTTGATTTTTGGTATGCTATCTGAGTTCCAGACCCTTTTCCAAATTTTTTGGGCTGGAAGACGACTTGAGGTGAGTAGGTCATACCCAGCTTTGACGGTGTACCTTCCCCCCTTCCCCCAACCTCTAATGTCTTTGGTCCTGATACTTGAAGGAGCTTTTCCATGTAATAACAGAAGGAATTTTTTGTAATTTTCCTCAAGATTATCCGGGGGTTCTAAATTTTTCCAGCCCTTCCACCTCCCATTGGAAGTCCAAGTTGCCAAATCAGCCAGTTTTTGAATTCCCAATTCCTGAAGCCAAATCCTGACATTTTGGATTTCACCAATTTCTCCTAGGGGGCAAGCTCCATTAATACTGTCCTTCCAAATGTTAAATTTATTTCCATTGCCAGGAATCCAGTACACTTGGTCTTTAATTATCCCAGCTGATGAATGAATTAGCCTCCATATTGCTGTTCCTTTTTTCTTTTTCAGATTGTTCAGACATCTTTGCCGGGATCCCCTGATGTATTTTTTCCTTATGGCGTCCTTCCACCATTCTCTTTTTTCCTGTTATCATTCTCCAGACCAACTTGGCTCCCAGAGCCTTACTCATTGTTGTTGGATCTCGTATTCCCAGACCTCCTCTATGGCGCTTTTCTTTGACTGTTTTCCAATTAACTAAATGGAACTTCTTTCCATGTGTTTTCCCACCCTGCCATAAAAACTTTCTGATTTCCAAGCAAAATGAGTTAGTGACAGAAATGGGAGCCATTAGAATAGCTCCAGAGAAGATGGGGATTGAAGAAAGCACAGCTTTGATTAGAGTCACTTTGCTTGAAAGATTTAACCAGCGAGTCCCCCAGGAGCTTATTTTGCTTTTGAATTTTTCAAGAATGGGAGTCCAAGAGGATGTGGTTGTTTTTTTTTGAAAGATAGGGATGCCCAGGTACTTAAAGGAGGTCCAATCAAAGCAAGGTTTGCATTCCAGAATATTGGCTAGATTTCTGAGTTGAAGGTTGCTGCAATTCCAGCCATAAACATTGCATTTTTGGTTATTGGTTTTACCCCCAGACGCCCGCAGGAAAAGGGACAAAGAGAGATTGAATCTGGAAGCAAGTATAGGGGAGGCGCTACCTTGCAATATGGTATCATCGGCAAACTGAGCATGGTTTATTGGCGGGACATCTTTGGCTATTGCAATTCCAGGTAGAGATCCAGAATCTTGGAGTTTGTTTAAAGTTATGTTGAGTGAGTCTGCCATGATCACGAATAGACAAGGAGACAGAGGACATCCTTGCCTCAAACCGCGAGACATGCGCAAAAAGGAAGAGGGCCTTCCGTTTATTAGAGGGGCGACCCATGGCGAGCCTATACAAGCTTTGATCCAGCTTATGAACTCATGTTCAAAACCAAATTTTTCCATGACTGTGAATAGGAACTCATGCCTAACTCTATCGAAAGCATTTGCCATATCCAATTTAATGACCATACCTGAATCCTTCCTTTGTATGCTTGAGTGTATGGCTTCTTGCACGGGAAGGATGTTGTCATAAATTTGACGTCCAGCAATGAAACCTCCTTGATTTGGAGAGATGATCCGAGAGAGATGGCACTTAATTCTGTTTGAAATGACTTTTGTGAGAATTTTATATGAGGAATTACAGAGAGAGATTGGCCGGTACCTTCCCATGGAGAGAGGATTTTTTTCCTTGGGTATTAGTGCAATAAAGGAGGAGTTTGTGGCTCCCCCAATCTTTTCTCTTTTCCTGGTCCAGTTTAACATTCTCATAAGATATTTTTTTAGCCAGTGCCAACATTTTCTATAAAAATTTATTGTAAATATGTCCGGTCCAGGAGCTTTGTCCGGATGAAGTGACCAGATAGCCTTTTTAACTTCACTTTCAGATATCTGCTCCATTAGTTTTTTATTATCGGCCTCTGTTATAAGATTAGGAATTTCCTTACTCATTTGTTCCATTTCTTCCTGGAGGACGAGATCATTGTTGCTATATAGTTTTTCAAAATGAGCTTTTGCTTTGCTTAAGATAAGATCCTGTCCCTCGATTTTAACTCCGTCCTCCTTTGTAATGCTTTCAATGGTGTTCTTTCTGTATCTCTCCTTGCACTGAGCGTGGAAAAACTTGGTATTTCTGTCTCCTGCTCTCAACCAGAGGCTTCGAGATTTTAACCTCCATTCTTCCTCTTCATTTCTAGCTGCTTTTTGAATTTTTTCTTCTAGATCTTTTTCCTCCTTGAGCATGTCCTCAGATATTGGAATTTGCTCCATTTTGAGCTAATGTGTTTCTAGGTCCTTTTGCAAATTCTCCTGCTCCTCCCAGGGTTTTATGTAGTTCATTTTTGCCCAATTCTTTAGTGTACTTTTCACCAATTTTAATTTTGATTCCCAAATGAACCCCGGAGATCCGGGAATGAATTGCCTCCACACAGCTTTTACCTCATTCATGCAGCTTTCATTCTCAAGCCAGACAGGGTTGTATCTGAAGGGGAGTGGGCCTAGCTTTCCAGGGGAGGAGAAAAAAAGAGATATGGGTTTGTGGTCGGAGACTGCAGATGCAAGAATGCTAGAATTTGGAATCTTGAAATCATTAAGAAATGAAGAACTTATTAAAAACCTATCAAGCCTGGCTGCTATGTGATTTGGTCCTACTCTTTTGTTGTTCCACATGTAAGTGCCCTGCTTGGGCTTGATGTCGATGAGGCTCCATGCAGACATCAAATCCTCCATTCTTTCTCCATATGGGTCTCTAACTTTGGATCCCCCTTTTCTTTCCACCGCTGATATGGTGGTGTTGAAGTCCCCCGCAAGGATGCAAGGGAGCCCAGCAAGACTGTGATTTAGTTCTATTAGCTGATCCCAAAAGAGTTCTTTCTGTCCATAGACTGTGGGACCATATATATTTCCAACCCAAAAATTCCTATTACTTGCTTTTTCTTCGAGTTCAACAAAAATCCAATGACGATTTGAGAAAGAGGCTTTACATTGATACATACCCTTTTCCCACCAGATGATGATTCCTCCAAAAGCCCCTGAGGAACTCACAGCATTCCCTTCTCCGTTGGGCCATAAATGTTTTATGAGATTGAGACTCTCTTCTTCTTGCATTTTAGTCTCCTGGATCAGAAGGATTGAAAACTTTTCCTTTTTTTTATTCTTTTTATTGCTTCTGCTTTTTGCTTTCTGCCTAACCCTCTACAATTCCAGGAGACTATTTTCATTTTTTTTTTTATGATAGGGGACCTGCCTTGTCCTTTCTCTCCTCCTGAGCTCCTTGCTGTTGTTTCCCGTTGTTGATTATCCTTACATGCTGGTCCAGGCTGGTTTGCTTACCCGCCGCTTTTTCTCGAGCTGCTTCTTGTTCTCTTACTACTTTATTGAGTCTTCTTCCTCTTTTAACCATGGGCTCCTGCTCCTCATCTTTACTGTCTGAAGTTTCTTCCTGAAAAAGTCTCGCTTTTGCTCGTGTTATTGATCCTCCTGAGTTTAATGAGGACTCTATTTCTACTGCTGTGAGATGCTGTGCTGGAATGCAAGTGCCCTCCTTTCTTGAGTTTAATTGTTCCTCATTTTCTTGTCCCTCCTCTATTTGCTTCTCTTTTTCCTGCTCCTCGTTGTCTTCCTCTACTGTCAAAGCTTGGAATTTGTTTGCATTTCCTGTGCTTCTCACTGGGGTTTTTGAAGCAGCCTATGCATTTCTTTTGCTCCCTTTTTTCCTTGTGACTTCATTCCATTCCCCCCCTTGGATTTCCTCTTCTTCTGAAGTTTTCCTTTTTGGACAAAGCCTGGCAAAGTGTCCATACTCATGACATGCCTTGCACTTGAATGGTATTTGCTCATAGTCAACTATTTTCCTGTGACTCCATCCATCCATTGATAAGTTTATTGCTTCTGGTAACCCCTTTTCCAAGTCTACTTCTACGCATATTCTTGCACATGAAAACATTGGGGGTTTTGGCTCCGATTTGTCAATATATTTTCCCAATGAATTTCCAATGGCTCGAAGATCTTCGTCATTCCAGCAGTGCAGAGGGAGATGGGGCAGTTTAACCCAGACTGGAACAGCTGCTGGAATGTCTTTCTCCGGGTCGAAGGAGAGATCCCATTTATTGAGATACATTCCTCTTGGCCCCATGAAGTAAGGGACATTCCTGAAGATTAGGTCCCGATCCTCCTTCTTTTCGAAATAAAAAACAAAGAACCCCTTGCCACAGAAAATTTATTGTACTTCCCCTTGTATTAAGGGTCGCCAATTTTTGTTGAGACATATTTCAATAGAACGCGGCGACGGCCATAAGCCCGTGAAATGGCCAACTAAACCATTATCTGCTAGAGCCACAGCCTTGCGTTTTGAAGCAGTCGAAGTCAGCTCTACTTCTGGGACCTCGGTTTTCTTAACGAATTTAGATTCTTTTGCGGTGGCCGACTTAGGGTTTGCTGGTTGAGAACCCACCAGCGACCTGAAACGGTCTGTGATGAGAAGCCGTGCTTCATCAGGGCCTTCCCTGCCCAGATCCGGGGGCGGGTCCATACAGTACTCTCTTATGGGGATCCCAGTCGCGAACTTGCAGAAACCCTAAACTTGAGGAGACTCTAAATCCTTCTTCCAATCAACTTTTAGTAGTGGTGCTGGAAGTTAATAGAAGGGGAAAATAATTTTATAATACTATGAGGTTTTTAGTGGAAAGAACGTACATACGTACTTTTCACTTACAATACAAAAACCAATCAAATGATTCAAAGAATCAGGTCATATGTAAACTATAAGAGGTGTTCCCAGAGCAATGGTAAATGAGACCTGTCAGGATTGCAATAGCAAAAACATACAACAACAACAAAAGAATCATTCAAAATGTAATATTCCTAAAGATGTTTATGTAGAATATGTATCTAAAACTATTACAAAGCATCATTCATTCAATAATTTTTATTCTATCATATTTATTTTTCATATCAACATAGAAATAGTTTAATGTCATTTTACATTTTTAGGAAGATTATGAGGATCCCAAATGATGGACGAGGTGATATGTGAAATGTTCCAGTAGGGATGTCCAAGAAAGTGTACAAGGAGATGGTCAATGAAATGGACATAATTGCATCGCAAGAAGAGCCATCTCAACAACAACGTACTTCAAATGTATAAAATCGTTGGTTTTCAAGTTTATGTTATAGATTTCATTAATTAATTCAACATTCACTAGTACAAAATGAGAGATTAGTGACTACATGACTAAAAAATTTGGTCACCGCAAATTTTTTCAAGTGAAATACTACCAAATTTGAGCAATTTTAATTGGTCCAACTAAAAACGACTAACTTAAATGACTAATTTAGTATATGGATAAAATATATGACTAGATAATAAGTGATACAATTAACAATGACTAAAGTAAATGACTAATTTAGGCGAGGAATAAAAATATGACTACATAACAACTACAAGAATATAAATTAGTCTTTACGTTAGGGACACAGGGAGTCTTTTTCCTTCAATCATTTTCTCCTTATGTCTCATGATTACGTTCTTTTGTCATCCAGTAATACTCCATTCTTTTATTTGTTATTCGAAATATTGAATGACAATTTATAGTCCACAAGGAAAACATCATGACTTAAAAGACGAATAATCTTAATGATTTCCAAAACAGGATTTTTAGAAGATGAAAAAAATCTCTTGTGGGAGATATCCTCTTTCATTTGTCTTTATTGTAACCAAAGAACCTTCTTGTTGTAAGGATTCCTTTAATAATTTGTCTGCAAGCTCATTCAATTATTTACAGATATAATTGAATGTTAAATTTTCAAATGAGTTTATTTTCCAATGGTCTTCTCTATAACTTGATACAATAGCATGTTTTCTAGAGTGATCTTCCCATTAGCTCATGTAATGACAATCTTGTTATCACAAATACCTCTTAGTTCATTGCTTCCTTTTCATCTACCATTTTCAACATAATCCATAAAGAACGTAGTTTAAATTTGTTATTGGTTCCATGCCACATGCTCTCGAGGACCTTTTCCATCTCCAATAAAGAAATCCTAAAACTTGGTGGGGTCTACATATGATTTTATCGTACTTTCTTTCCATGGTTCCCATATACCTTCATATGTGTATTTTATTTGGAAGTAGACTTATATGAGTATGATATATTTTCATTGAAAATCATGTCATTTATAGCTAACCATAATGCCTAGGCCATTATGCATGGAATTTGTTGTACGTCCGAGGCTCAACTCCTACCCCATACAATCTTCATATCTTTTCTCACAAACCTCCTCTACATCGAGTCCAATTTGCAAGCCTTCATTGGACTAATTTCTAGGAAACTTGTCTCATATCAATTACATTTCATCATCAAAGGCCAATGTACCCCCCCTAGATCCCTTGAATTAGTGAGAAATGGGTTTCTATGGGAATCTATCCTAGGTCGTCGCCCACCATGGAATGTGAAGAACGAGGGGTTCCATAACCTAGGAGATGAGTGTTTTCCTAAGCGGAGGCCCTGTATGAAGAATTACAAGAAATTATCCACCCTGAGACTGAAAGGTGAGAGTTATAGTACCCATTTCCATGGCTTCGGTCCTTTATTTATTGTATTCATTGGGTACTTTGTGACCAATAAAATTCCTTGTTCAATTCTCGTGTAGTTACTGTAATCTATTAAGGTCCCTTTGCTACCTGCATTATTAAAATTGGGGTCTCTTTTGATGGGTTGTGATTGAACCATGCAGGTCCATACTACTAGGTTCAATATACTCCCGGTGAGCCCATACCACATAGTCAACCAAATGAGGGCAACGTCAGGGGAAGAAATCACCGCAAGCGGATGGAGCAAAGAGCTGCTTTTCAATCGGTACAGTTTTCTTCACTTAAGATACTTATATGCATTATCTGGGTTTTAATCGGCATTTTAGGGTTTAGAATTTGTAGTTATGATCCATTGTTGGCAGCCACGATTTGATTCACTAAAACCCTAGTTATCCAAGTCACTGGTGAAAGGGTATCTCAATGTTTCTATCACATCTTACCAATTTACAACCAATAATGTGTTTCTGGTTTAGGTTACCAATGTGGCTCGTTCTTGACATAATATGATGAAAATGCATTTGGAAAGTAAAAACGAACATCAAGATTATATATGATATGAAAATAAGGTATGCAAATAAGAAGTCGGCATGTGCATCCAAATTTTTTTGGTGCTATGTATTTGGAATACAGAGAGTGAAATATAGAAGACATGTTTTGTAGTTGGTAAGGGGAAGATACTATACATGTACAAGTACTTCACTATGATATTAATTTCTTGCGCAAAGTTGGCTTGGGAATTTATGACTCTCAATACAATTATGTGCTAGTCTGAAACATGCTACCTACAACATTGGCTAGGATTCCACAAAAGAAATGTAGAACCAACTGATATATTTTCAAATTAAATCCTCCTTTAGATGAAACTGCTTTTATTTCTTGTATAAGCCTACAGCTTCATAAAGGCTTACAAACATAGCAATACGGATCTATATATCTAACCCAGACCAAATGATACAACCAAATGATCTAAGATTTGTTCATAAAGAATGTTGATACAACCAAATGTTTTCCCAACAAGTTATACAACCAAATCAACTCCCAATGAATGAGATGTTTTTGAAATCACATACCATTCATAAACAACAAAGGAATAGTGGGATAATCTTCAGACAATGAGGATTTTTCTTGAAGGATTCAACACCTAGATTGTCTGAAAGAGATTTGTAATCACGACTGAGTTAGTCTCAAAGATGTAACAAATAAAAACATTCCCCATGAAAACAAATAAATGAATATACCTTCAGAAAATGCTATAAACATTTTCACCTATAAACATTTTCACCTTTATGTTGGACCCCTACAATAAGCCATCTCGCCATTGTAGGATGTTGTTAGTACACTTAGAATTTAAAACAACATGGATATTCAATTACAAAGGAAGAACACAGGCATACCTTCTCTTTCTTGCTTTTGTTCAGGGATCCCTCTCTCTTTTTGTTGAGGAATAAGTTGGCAGGTGAAGAGTCACAACTACCCCTTGAATTTCCTCCAAAAATGAATTGATGGAAAATTTAATTAGTCTTCTATATGGCTGGGATTTGGAAGGACACATTGGTTAAATTGAGCTAGAATCCTGGGCTAAGAGAATCTACTCAACTAGTGTGCACTTCTATCAAAATATTTTCAAATATTGTTGACTCAAACCTGTTTAGTCAAGTATTTCACCAATTTTTTATGAATTATATTTAAAAATAAATTTTTGAGCGCTATGCATTTTATGCATTTTTTTCCACACACAATGGGAATAACTGTCAACTATCACTGGTTTTCTATAAAATTAACATGTTCATAAACACAATTCCTCTAAAAATCTAGCTTGTCTAGCCATGGAATCATCCAAATCTACACTAATATCATAGCAGAAACCTCTGCAAAATATGTATCATAGTAGCTCCATGGAAATGAATAAATGTTGAAACATTTGTCATATTCCCAAGTCACAAAACTACCATCAATATACCGGTAGCACATGTACTTATTCTCTTAGAACCAAGTACATACATACACCATGCAAGCATTCAATTAAGGTTTTATTGCATCTAGGATTGTCTGGGCATGAGGTGAAGGTAAATGATGTGGAATGGAACCCAAGAAGGACATAATATTATTGGCGGGTCTCAATTTGCAATGACCAAATCCAAATTACTACATGCTTTTCCATAACCAAATATGAAAGTATTATTAGATACTAAGTGTTGGGTACTTCCAACTAGTAATGCTACAACCGTGAGTCAAGAATTCTCAATAAGATATCAAGCACATGCTACCAAATAAAACATAAATTGCTTGTTGTTTATTCCTTATCCAACACTGTTTTTATATCTCAAATCACATAATCAACACTTGAAAATTGTTTACAATATCATTGTGAAACAATATATTTTTTCTGATGGAGGTCAAATGGTTTTTCTATGCAATTATTCGCATGCCATACTTGCAAAATCATGTTGAAAAACATGCCCATGAATGTGAATGTTGGAAACAACATGAACAACCATGCATTGAAACCAGTTCAAGACATTCCATGTGTGCATATAACCTCAGAAATTTCTATGGGTGTAACAAAAACCCAAAGCAAATGAGCATGCATGGTTTCCACTACTTCTAGGCATCACTACAATAATACAAATATGCACTCAATGTTTTCCATTTCACACATCTTCATTTTATCATTCAATGGAGAATATCTAAACACCAATCACATATCCGCTTATAAACTACATGTATAAATAAAACTTGGATAGATATTGGAAGGCCCAAGCAATGAAGAAATAGGATGCTATTACACAGCAACATTTGCCAGTGAAACACCATCCTGGCCTTTGAACCTATGCTATCAAGAGCAGGGTGACATCATGATATCTCCTAGAACATTTACACTTGTAATTATGTCTAAATAGGCTTCCATTGATTGCATAAGAAAACCCATGAATTGGTTCACCAAAATCCCATACTATACTCATGTATTATTTTGATAGCAAATGATTTTCCAACATTATCAAAAGGAAAATGATTTGGTTAATGGAGGGAAAATGAAGCAAAAGATATCCATGAGCTTTTAAAACATTTACCCACTACAATCCAAAATAGAGAGTTTGACCAAATTGTTTTTTTTTTTTAATTCATAGCATATGAGCAAAGGGAAATTCAATGGGGTTGGAAACTACACAACCGGCTCATGAACTAACATTTATAGACTGATAAAAGTGCGATGGGAAATAGTTTTTGTGCCTTGGAGTAGCTTTCCATAATATGGAAGAGTTGAAGCTGTCAATGAATTAAAAAACGGAATGAAAGAGATATGGGTAAATACAAGGTCGTTGGTCTAAGAAAATAACCCAGTTTCACTTAAAAAAACACTACCCTACATCACATAATAACCATACATACAATTTCATCCATGGTTTGAGGCTTATCTCATTTTAATGGCTAAGTTTTTCACTTTTCTTTTGGTAAGCTTGCATTTCCTGCAATTTGAAACCAAGGAATGTCCAAGTAGAATAATTCCTTCAACAAGTTATCATTTTGTATAAGTTGTAGTGATTTATTAGAGCATGGCCCATGTGTTTCATTTCTATGAAAGAGGGAAATCTCAAGTAAAAGAGTAAGCCTCAATTACTAGAACAAAAGGTAGCCTCTTGCTTCCATTTCTAGAGCACATACACTAAGCAAAAATGAGGTTGAATGCTTGGATGAGGGTTTATGGAGAACAAACTCTTTTTATCATTATTGGATCAAAATCTAAGGTTTATAATTCTCGCCATAAATCATTATAGGTAATATCATTTACATCCAAGTCTATATATCTTTATACCACCCATATTAATATGAATATTATTATCCTTCCAACCAAGCTCCACCATAATTTTTTTTTTCCAATGCATGAATATTCTTTTGGCGAGCTTGCATTTCTTGCAATCTGAAACCAAGCAATGTCGAAGCATAATATTTCCTTCAACAAGTTATCATTTTGTATGCTATAGTTATTTATTAGAGCATGGCCCTCTCCGGTTCATTTTTGTGAAAAAGGGAAAATCTCAAGTAAAAGACTAAGCCTCAATTACCAGAATGAAATGTAACCTCTTAATTCCATTTTTAGAGCATATACACTAAGCAAAAATGAGGTTGAATGCTTGGATAAAAGATTTTGGAGAATGAACTTTTTTTTACCACCATTGGATCAAAATCTAAGGTTGATAAGCATCACCATAAATCATTCTAGGTAATATCATTTACATCCAAGTCTACATAGTATCTTTATACCACTTTATTATCCTTCCAACAAAACTCCACCATAATTATTTTTTTGCCAATGCATGAAATATGACATAACTATTTGTCAATTAAATGATTTACCATCTCATACATTTCCTCAATATATGACTTTGTGATTTGAATTCAAATGCATATTTCAATCCTGTAATGAATATGATGGACACCATTTCTTTTATGTTTTTTTGTGAGAATAACTTGAGGCCTTGAGTCCTTGCCTTGGTTTGCAATAGATATAGGTATTGACATAGATTGGCATTTACTAGCATGCGTGACCCCTTGTTTGGAGATGGGCATCATTTGAAGACCAAGACCCACCACTAGAAGAAAACATTCATGTCCATCAACCCTGCCCTTCACAATATTTGCATACTAAATTTTCCATACATTATTGCCGATGATTTGTAGCAACCTCAACAATTATCATATCTGTAAATGAACATGGAGATAAGTAGAAGACAACCATCAACATCGCATCATATCAACATAGAACCTGATGTATGAGCAATTGCATCTAGATCACTAACATTGCAATGATCTCAACATCCTTATTTACTTTGGTGCACACCAAGAGGATGACCCTATAGCCTAATGGTTGGTATGGGATGGCCACCTTCTAACATGTAGCAAAAACTTCTTAACTACTACATTAGTGAGGGCACATTCACTTACTACTACTAGCCAAAAAGGACTCCTGAGTGTGGGCTATTGGTTTAGATGTATACTAAACTTTCCCAATATGTTATAACAAACAACTCTAATGTTTTTGTTTCAGAAAATGTAGTCTATTTTTTGTTTGTGTAGAACATGTGTTGTGATGTAAAGTTCAAATTAGTCACACTTGTATGGATGTTCTAGTAATAATTGTGAAACTCATATATTGCATATTTATTAAGCTAATACTCTTGTGCATAAACGCCATTGGTTTCTCTTTTCTCTTTTTGCATCTTGTTATTTTATGTAGATTACATTGCTTATTTCATGATGGTGGAGATAAAAGATATGCTCTTGTGTTGTTGCTATTGTCACAAGTATGATTCCCATAACCATTATATATATATATATATATATATATATATGTGTGTGTGGAAAATTACTTTGAATATTAATTGGTCATATTTCCTTAAATAATATGAATTTACTGGTTGCACAACAGTTCAAAAAATTCAATGTAGACTTCATTTTCTATGTTTACAGTAATAATTTTTTCCATGATCTCAGAATGTCTTTCTGTTGATCTCAAAAAAACTTCAGGATACAACTAGTAGCATTGCACCATAAAAGCTTGTTGATTATCAATGTGCAAACAAGGAGGTAAGAATGAATATGGTTTAGAGATTATACTCATCACTATGATGACATGTTTATTTGGCTTTAATTATTCTCATCGCAACATTGTTCATGTTCCTCTACATTGGTGTCAGAAACGAAAATTCTTGTAGGTTTGTGACTCTACCAAAACTTGGAGATGTGACATGCATGACTACTTGAGGGTTGCATGATGAAGGAAGAGGGAAAATAGAAGGGTGAGAAAATGGAAGGTGCATTAGGCATCGCCCCTCTTATTTGTATACATGGTTCTTACAGGGGGTGGTTCATCCACAATTGTATTGATGAAGGAGTATCGATATGTAGGTGGATACAACAGGAGAGCCTTAACATTGGTTCTCTTTGATTACAACTAGATTGAGTGGGGATTAGAGAACTATTGTTAGCTTTATCGATGGATGCTATATGTTCTCATTAGATCATATGTGTCTTAGTTTGAGATGATATGCACTTTATACCAATAGTAAGTTTTATGTGAGCTATTGAATTATTGTATTAAGAATGATGCTGAAAAGGTGAATTTAGAAATAGTTCTTACTACTGGGGAGATAGTTAATTCGCTTGTTTTGTTTGGCATATCAAAACAAAATTCTTGTTAACACTCTTCTATTTTGGTATAGGAGTGGACCTTTAACCACACAAAGTAGCCGACCATTCTCTGTAGTTTCATCCACTAAGGTATGTAGTAATTTATTGGATGAGAAGAATGTACTTGTGTTCATGACATTTTTACCAATATATTTATCATGTAGGTCAATGCACCTGTAAAGAAAAAGCCATATTTTAACAATATATTTGTCATGTACAGGTCAATGCACCTGTAAATCAAATGCCATAGACACTTGATTCTCATTTTTCAAACATAAAGGAGCAAAGGATGAGGGCGCAACAGGCTTAGATAGGAGGTAGACAAACAAACTATGTTATTCAACAAAGAAACTTTGGAGGTTAGAAAAAGGAACTTTTTTTGTTACCAAGGAAATTTCATTGGACAATAGAGATCAAATTAATCTTGAGTGGCATCAATTTCCTATACTAATAACATCCCTTTGAAATGAAGTGGACACTAAATTGGTTGCAAGGTGTTCCTAGTCCATGCAGGAGCCTATTCTAGCAAAAGGTAAGAAGGTGATGTGCTAAGTGGCACAAAATGACAGTTGCAAAGTCTCAATCCTTCAAATATTAAGCATATGGTATTTTGAGATTTATTTTGTTCAGAAGTCCATTTGTTTTCTAGGTATTTTCTAAACTGGTATTTTTTTATGAAAGTATTCTTTGTCAATGAACAAAGCTATTTGGTAAAATCTTGTGTCAGTTTTTGTATTGTGGAGCTTTACTAGTAAATCATTCATTACAAAAAACTTAAAATTGCACCTACAAATTCTTGGTGATTCATATATCATCCTCTACTCATCATACACCTCGGTACAGGGTTCAACAATAGAGTTCATGAAATTCCCTTTGGCATATACAAGTCAAAGATATGATGCCATGCTAAAATTATTTATGTATTGCGTACTAAAATAGGGATCGCAATACCTGTGCAAAATTCAAATCTATGATTGCTCTCACATGATTTGGTGCATTATATATACATGTGAGCATTGCAGGGGGTATGATTTTAGAATATTTTGGTTACGGTTTTGTATATTCCATTTCTTTACTGGGTTTTTCATTATTTATTAGCAATTGACAAGGTCCATTGATACTACTACAAATGGGATGGTTGTCAATTACAGTGTTCTATATACTATAAATAACATATGTTTATGTATAAATGATAATATTATAATCAACCATGTTTAGTGGGTAATAATCAACCATGTTTCGTGACATCAAAATCAACCATGTTTATGTATAAATGAGAATGTTACAATCAACCATGTTTATTATTTTGGTTGACTCCACTCGTTCATGCTTTTCAATGGTTACTTTTGGCAGCCTTATCAAAGTTTAACTATTCATTTTTTAGGAGAAACCCAGATCTAGTGCAAACTTCTTTAGACCCTTGTAGTCTGCCCATTTTTGTGATAAATTGTATGTATTCGGAACTTTTTTCCTTGGGATATAATTTGTCCCACCCTCAAGCCCATAAGCATGGTTGAGATTGTCGGTACCTTATCAGTCCCAATCAACAATTGGATCGTGAAGAGCCCAATTAACAATTGACACACAAAGAATGAACATGTCAGAAGTTAGAACCATGATATGAACCTAGGCGGAGAGGATAACGATTTCTCCTCTCAACCACCCACGCTAGACCCAATTGACTCTATGTATTTGAATTTGTAAAAGAACATGCTCTACTTAAAAAATTTGATCCAAAATTGAACAATTCAGATAAGGATTATCCTCTAGTAAAAAACAAGCTATCCCAAGTTGTTTATCCCCTCAAAATTTGTCATATGCTTCTAAAACATGACACTGCCACTTAATATTAGAAAAGTGGGGTGTTCTACTAAAATATGGGCCTTACATATTTAACATTGTTCTGACTGGAATTCTAGATGGAAATCTTTTCTAGAGATGTAGACACTTTTCTCAATAAAGTTGTCTTTATCTGGCCAATCGTAGACTTGTATAAAGTATTTGTGAGGGATTTGCATGCACGTTTTGTCTAGAATCAAGAAAGGTGTAATACTATTGATCTTTGTTTTCCCCTATCTTATGGAATCTAAGAGGTCATGTTCAACTCTATTGAAGGCAAAGACATCATGCCAATGTCATTTATATTAGGTTTGTTGGACTGTTGGAATAAGTGTGAGTTTATTAAATAAACGATTCAACTAGTGATTGAATAATTGCCAATGGAAAATTTCCTTTGCAAATTTGTTCAACACATATGTGGACACAAGTGAATATAGATGATATAAATATTCTTGCATCTGGTCTTTTGCTAGTATCTTTCTTCAAAATTGAAATAAGAGTTACATTTTGCTTTACATTTATTTATTATCCACTATAAATATTTGTTTTTTCTTTAGTTATACTAAGAATAAGCATTTTACAAATTATAGTCTAACTTATCTCTTTTATTCTGATTTGCTCTTTATAGGGGAAGGTTGCTTGGCAGGTGAATTCCTTTGATGGATTTTTGGAGTATGAATCGGTTCCAATGGTTGATAAGGATGTGGATGGTTGTTGCAAACGAAGGGGTTATGGAGAAAGTTTTCCAGTATCGAAAGCTATTTTTTAATGTGTCTTTGACTTTTGGAATAAGAAGATGTTTTATTTTTTATTTGTTTATGGTGGACTCCAGGAATGTGTACCTATTTGAGGTAGATATACCAGAAGAATACTTTAATTATCGACCAGGGAGCGTACAAACTTGAGAGGTACTCGACACTGTATGTGCACTATAAGATGGTCTTTTGCCATTTCTAAGTATCCTAGAGAATATCCTAAGACAGTTGGAAGTGTTGTTCTATGGAAACAGGAAAGTAAGGGAATGCTCAAAGAAAGCCTTGGAAATTCTATTCTATGTACACAACACACAAAAGCATGTAAATCCTATTTTATCAAATCAAATGCTGAAAGCAAATAAATCCTATTTTATCAAATCAAATGTTAAAGGCAGATAAATCCGATTTTATCAAATCAAGAAAGGGAAACATGCATAAATTTGGTCTAAGAATCTTGAATCTAATCTAAACGAGCGCAAAGATCCATTCTATCAGTAATCACAAATTATTATTGGAAGCATGAAAACATAGATCTGGTCTTTATCTGGAAATGCTATAAAAAATGGAAACTCAGATATGAAATTCGCCTGTGTGGATGGCATGCACAGGACTACAGACAGTGCACTACAGAACTACAAACGCAATGTTATTGAACTACAGAAAGAAAAGTGCTTGTGTTGAAATTGAAATATGATATTTGAACGAATGCTTAAGTTAATTCACGCACAATGATGATGGAAATAATTAATAGAATGCATGATAAATACCTGAAACAAAACACAAAACTCTTTATCTACGTATTGAGGGGGGCCTCCCCAACACATATCTCGGGAGGGAAAGAAACTTATGAACTCACGAGATTAAGAGAATGCTGGTCTTTCATTATCAGTTCATAAATCCATGCTACATAGAATGTAAAACAAAGATGTCTCAACTACGAAAATGTTGAAGATTGTTTCTTAGAAAATGTCTCCAGAGCCCCTGCTACTCAAGAGGTCCCTATTTATCATTACTTCTAACCTAGCTCTACATTGAAAATCACGATCCTGAATAACATGATTCTTTCCTACAAATCAAGAGAAAATGGGATCATTATGTCTCTTGCGATCTTTAGTTTGGAGCTTGGTCATTTGTTATTCTTCCAGGTCACCTGCGCCATGTCCACACATGTCTTCATTCATGCGATTAGTAACTAAAAATGTTAAAACATAAGAAAATATAATCGCTAAATTACTTCATTTAATCATCAACCAAAATGCATTCTCCCCTACATAAAGAGGTGCTTTCTTATCCTTTATTCGCTTATGTGTGGCATAAAAGGAGTCTATGGAGTACCTATATCCTGGGCTCATCATCTCCCCCGAACTTGAAGATATTACCCATCCTTGGGTGACTCATCCTGCTCCATGATGGCCTCCCTGATATCCCAAGAAACAACTCTAGGAGCCCCTGCCTATCTGTAATAACCTTGGCTCTGTTCTTCTTTGACCCAGGTCCTCCTTTCCTCATCCTCATTGATATGTTCCTTAATATCCAAAGGAAGAAAGAAAGGTGGGCTTAATTTCATTCCTATCCATCTGAGTTGGTTCTTTATCAAGGACTCCCTGTACAACCATGCTCTGGTGAGTGCGACTTCCTGCCTATGGGGGGAGTGAGGCTCCCGGTTTTTCAAGTCCTTTGAAATTCTTTTCCACCTATCAGTGATAGCTTCCTGAACTTCGTTGAAGGTGCTATGGATGGTGTTGTTGAAGTGTGAGATTGCTTCCTGTTGCTTCTCGAGAAGTATGGGGATCAGATCCTCATCGGAGGTTATAGCAAAGTGATCCCGAATCACCTTCTCGGTATGTGTAGCTTCAACCCTTATCCATAGTGGGTTCTTCCATTCTTCTACATGGTAGAGATGAACATCTTGGGCTCTTTCTACTTCATGATTAATCCAAGAGCACAACTCCCTAAGTTGGAAATCACCCATGTAGGGGTTCGGTGACCAATTTGGCGAGTTCGGTGCCACTATATTGTGCAGGAAGAATTCACATAACTGGTCTTTTTCTAACTCGGTGCAAGCTAGAGAGGTGTCTACAAATTGCTTAGGAGTGGTTAAATCCAAGGCTAAACCCTGCTTCAGCCTTTGCAATTGGAAACGACCCCATTTTTTCTTTAGATAGACTATGTAGACCCGGGATGGCAGCCTGTACCCCAGTATTTCTTCATATATACTGGAAGTGATGGCTAGAGTGTCCTCTAACTGTAGGATTCGTTGGTCTTTCTGGGTCAATTCCTCCTGGGCTTGGCCTAATTTTTCTTTTAGTGCCAAATTTTGTTGTTCCATCTGCTTTAATTGACTCGCGTGCTGCATTTTTAGGATTTGGGTCTTTTCGTGCATGAATGGTGGCGAAGCTAGTGAAACGTCCTGGCTTCTGTGGAGTCATGCTTCGATTTTCATGGCGGCCAACTCCTCTCTAACCTTCGGCCAGCTCAATCAATGCTTCGGTCATTTGATCATCCTTTTCAGTGTTCATCTTTTCATTCGCAGAGTTTTTTGGAAGATGTCTTCCTCTATAGGTGTAGAAGGATTTTCCTGTTCTTCCTCGTTATCTTCAGAGTTCGATAGGTCTTGTACTATGGGGCTTGTTTCTTTTTCTTTCTTTTTCATCTGCCTGGCTCTAGCCTGCTATACCAACCTCCCGCTCTGTCGCTTTGAACTTTGCTTGCCAGCAGGTGTCCCTGAGGTTTTCTGGTGGGAGGTATCCCGGGAGTGCTTTATTTTGAAAGAGTTTCAACCATCACCTCATTATAATTGTCTAGGTCGATTTTTCATTTGACTCTGACGCAGTGGTGGAATTTTCCTCCTTTGATCCTGAGGCAAGGGTTATGCCTATATTCGGCGTGCCTTTCATCCCTTGGACATCTTCAGCCGAGACCAGGACGAATTCTTCCCATGAGAGTTTTGGGATTTGAACCTTCAACTCTTCGCAAATTATCAACTTGATTAGTCCATGATGATCCAACGTGTCCTCCTTTCCTTGCACTACCTTCCTACTCATATCCTAGAGGGACTGCAGAAGGTAGAAGGGGATACTGATGTTGTTGTTCGACCTGATATGGCCCTTGTTCCTTAGGAGGTCCAAAATTCTGAAGTTAAAAGTTGGGATGTAGCTAAGCCTTCCCATGCATGTGATATATTTCAGGATGATGGCAGCCACCTCATCCCATGGTATAGGCATAGTATCTCTTTTAACACCGTTCTTATCCTCTTCGTATCTCTCACCCTCTCCAAAGAAAGTCGTTTTTGCCCTTAGGTTGGCTTCTCTGTCATCCCTTCCCCAATGCAGACCCAGCAAGCTTGTATGTTTTGCAGTTGACTCCTCATCTAATCTGATGCACAACCCCCTTACCTGAGTAACGTATTTCTCCTCCTTTATATGTTTCAAGTTTCAGGTGAACTATAAGGCTATTGTCATGTCACATCCTCTTAGGCTAGTAATAAATGGCATACGTCCTATTGTGCGGAGGATGGTCAATACCTGAGGTTTTTCATATATGGGTGTCTGGTCATTTGGCTCACTTTTCTTAAACCCTTTTTTCATTTTTTGTAATTGCCTAATAACATCAAACCACGAAGCTTGGGGGCGAATGACTTACTTTCCTGCTTGGGATCGATCATTGGTTTGTTGGCTGAGTGTCGAGTCCTCCCTTATGTATCCTTCCTTTTCTGAGAAAACTCGTATCGCCAGTTGGATCTTCTTACTTATCCCTCTCTGTCTCATTTGCTATTTAATGCATTCACTCTCATCATTCCACATCTTGTTGGTGCTTTGATTATCAAAGGATATGGCGACGAGATACGGAGGTCCTCATTTCCTTGACTTGGATGTGGTAAGTCATCATGACCCAGTAAGGTTACTTGTGGTCAGTCATCATTATCCAGTAGGGATACTCTGAACTGTGCCGCCTAATTTACTTGAAAGTTGTCCTCGGCAGAAAAATAGTCGTTTTTGTAGGGAGAATAATTTGATTGACAATGCAAACAAAGAATTTAGTGATTACCTCTTATGCTTAGCGTACCTTAGCTGATGATGTGGGCATCTTCGTACGGACCCAGGGTTCTGTAGTAGGTTATGTCTTTGTCTGTAGTTATTTTTGGTATATCCGTAGTTGCGCTTTTATGATGCTCTGTTGCTGGCTCGCTTGATATTTTCTTTTGCTTGGCTAATTTTTCTGTGCTAGCTCGCTTTATTTGGCTTTTGTTTTGCTGAATATTGCTCTTTGATGCTTGTGCTGGCTCGCTTGATATTTTCTTTTACATGGCTGATTTTTCTATGCTGGCTCGCTTGATTTGGCTTTTGTTTTGTTGAATATTGCTCTTTGATGCTTGTACTGGCTCGCTTGATTTGGCTTCCTTTGCTTCTATTTGTTTTTCAATTGCGTGGCTGCTGGCTTGTTTTATTATAATTATTTATATATCTTTTTTTATTATTTTTTTCTTTATTTTTATTTTTTTTGTTTCTCTCCCTTTTTTTATATTTTTCTCTCCTTTTTTTCAAAAATAATCAGTGATTATCTACATCCTCTATCAGCATTAGATTTTCCTGATAGAGTGTTTGTGTGAAATCCTCCCTTGACTGTGGTTTCTTATATAATTTGAGTCTATTCCCATTCACCAACATGGAGAATTCTGTTTCATCTATGGTTGTGATTCTGACTGCGATATTGTCATAAATTGTGTCAATAATGTAGGGTCTGAGCCATCTGGTGGTGAGTTTGCCTTGAAAAATTTGGATCTGAGAATCATATAGTAGTGCCCAATCACCTTCTTTGAATTTATTCTATTTGATGTTCTTGTCATTCCATTTCTTTCTCTGTTGCAAGATAATTTCAGTGTGGGTGAGGGCTTGTTGACGGTGTTCATCCAGTTGGTTTAGTTGGAGCAGACGCTCTTCTTGAATTTCTGAAATTTGCATGTTTAAATGGGTTGCAATTCTCAACGTTTTGATTTCGAATTCAATGGAGAGCATTATTTTTTCCCCATATACCAACTCATAAGGGGTAAATCCTGTTGTTGTTTTCCATGTTGTGTTATAAGCCCAAACTGCTTCACGTAACCTGTCTACCCAATCCCTTTTATGTAACTGCACTATTTTTTTCATAATTATTTCAAGCTCTTTGTTTGTAACTTCAGCTTGACCATTAGCTTGAGGGTGGTAGGCAGAGGACCTTCGATGTTTAACTTTGTTTCTAAGAAGTAGGTCCTCGATGAGGTTGGATGTAAACTGCTTTCCTTGGTCAGAAACTAACTCTTTGGGAACTCCAAATCTGTGGAAGATTTGTTTTGTAAAGAATTTTGCTACATTTGTTTTATTTGTTGCTGCAAGTGCTGCCACTTCTACCCATTTTGTAAGGTAGTCAGTGCATACTAAAATGTAGTTTTTCTGATTTGATGAGGGATTAAATGGACCAATAAAGTCAAATCCCCACTGTTCAAATGCTTCCAAATTAATTTGGGGATGTAGAGGCATTTCTTCTCTTGGTGTAGGTTTCCCCATCCGTTGACAATCATCACAATGTGATACATAATCATAGGAGTCATTGTGCAGTGTTGGCCAGTAATATCCAGTTTGTAGTAATTTATAGGTTGTTCTTTTTGCAGCATAATGGAATCCACAAGGCTCATTGTGAGTAGCATGGAGTATATCATGGACTTCATCTTCTCTGATGCATCTCCTTAATATCTGGTCTAGTCCTTTCTTGAAAAGCATTCCTTGTATCCATGTATAAGTTGCACTTTTCCTTATGATTATGCACTTCTCTTTATAGCTATAATGTTGTGGAAATTTCCAGATACCAGGTAGTTTGCTATATCGGCAAACCATGGACTTTGTGTGGAGATTGCAAAGAGGTGTTCATCAGGGAAGTAATCATTTACCAACTCATTGTCCTATCCATGGGTCAGTCTAGACAGAAAATTGGCTACCACATTATGCTTGCCTGGCTTGTCCGGGATTGTTATGTCAAATTCTTGTAAGAGGAGAAACCATCTTATCATTCTAGCACTAGTATTTGGTTTATTCATGAGGTACCTGATTGCAGAATGATCGGTATGGACAAAGACTGGGTACCCAGTGATGTAGTGCTTGAATTTGTTTATAGCGCGTATGACAACCAAAAATTCCTTTTCTGTGACTGTATAATTGAGTTATGCTCCTGCTAAGTTCTTGCTAATGTAATAGATTGCATACAGTTTCTTTTCCTCTTCTTGCCCGAGGACTGACCCGATGGCTTTGTCTGAAGCATCCGAATGGATGTGGAATGGTAGTGTCTAGTTGGATCCTTGAAGGATTGGGGTCGTGATTGTCCTCTCTTTGAGTTGATCAAATGTTGACATACAATGCTTGGTCCAGATGAATTCTGTATGTTTTGTCAGAAGGGAAAACATAAGTGCAACAATTTTGCTGTAACGTTCTATGAATCTTATGTAGTAGCCTGTTTTCCCAAGGAAACTGCGCACATCCCTTTGTTTGACAGGTGGTGGAAGTGTTTTAATAACAATGACTTTTGCTTAATCAACTTCAATGCCCCTTTGGGAGATATGGTGTCCCAAAACTATGCCTTCTTGCATCAGCATCCTGCATTTATCATTGCTGAGGCATAAACTCATTTCAATGCATTTTTTTTTGGACCAATTCTAGATGTTGTAATGCTTGGAAAAAAAAAATCCCATACATTGTGAAGTCATCCATGTAGACTTCCATCTAGTCATTGATAAAATCAAAGAATATACTCAAAATGGCCCTTTAAAATGTTGTTGGGGCATTACAGAGTCCGAAAGGTAGTACTTTGTATGCATATGTGCCCCATGGGAAAGTAAATGTGGTTTTATCCTGGTCAGCAGGGTGGATTTGGAACTGGTTGTATCCACTAAATCCATCCAAAAATGAGAAGAACTTGTTTCCAGCCAGGGTGTCCAACACTTGGTCAATGAATGGTAGAGGGAAGTGGTCTCTTTTAGTTGCTTTATTAAGTTCCATGTAATCTACACAAATCCTCCATTTCCCTCCTTTCTTAGGGACTATTACCAATGGTGAGACCCACTCACTATCTGAGATCGGGTAGATGAATCCTACATCCAATAACTTTTGTAGTTCCATCTTAATTATATCTTTTAGTGCTAGATTCATTCTTCTTTGGGGTTGTTTGATAGGTACAACGCCCTCTTTGATATAGATGTAATGATTGCAAATATCTAGGTGTATGCCTTTCATATCAGTATAGCTCCATGCAAAAGCCTTGCTATTTTTTTATAGTACTTTTATAAGTTGTTGCTCATGTTCTAGCTCCAAATTTGCATTAATATTAATTGTTTTTCCAGGCAGGATCTCTATAATTTTAACCTGTGGTGGCTGTTGTTCAATGGAGAGTATTTCTGTCCACATTCTATCAGTATTGACAGGATAATTCAACACTTCTTTTCGTTGCCCTGTTTCAAAGATTTCTTCAAGCATATCATGGTTAGGACAAATATTCTGAATAAAATTATCTAAATGACCATCTTCATTGTTAGCTTTAAAGTAAGAGTCTTTTCTATGGTTAGCACAAGTCGTATGTTTTGGTCATTTAAATCATCATAGTCATATGTCCAGTTTTGGTATTCTGTGTCTGTAGACCTTTTTGCTGGTGTGTATATTGTAATGCTTTTCCTAGCTTGTCCACTTGTAATTGTCATATTTTCAGATCAACAGCCTATATAGGCGTCTGTTGTCGCCAGCCATGGCCTCCCTAGGATCATTGGGTACCCACTGAGCTTGCTCTTGACTTCTATAACTATGAAGTCGGTTGGATAATCCCAGGATTCAATATTTATGATGATATCTTCCAGGATTCCTTCAGGTTTTGCAGTGGAGGTGTCAGTAAGTTGTAGCACAGTACTGGTTGGTCTGATTAATGATTGGAAACCTAAGGCTATCATTGTATCCTTTGTCATTACATTGATTGCAGCTCCTAGGTCGATCAGATTGCTTGAGATAGGTTTTTTATTTATTGTTACATTGACAATAGGGTTTCCTGGGTCGAGGTATTTATGGTTAACAATGATACCCAATATCAAGTCTGCTAGTTGGCCTACCACGTTTATAGTTGGTGGATCTCGTTTCCTTCACCTAGGTTTCTTTAAGCAATTTTATTTTATAAATTTATTACATATTGGGACATCCCTTATTGCTTGTAAAATAGGAATCTGAATGCTTAATGTTTTAATTTATTAAGTAGAGCATTCTCTGCCTCTTCTCTGGTATTTTGTGTTAGTTTCTCAGGGAATGGAGGGTTTCTGTTCAATAATTGAGGTTGATCTTCTTCTTCTTGGTGGCATATCTCTGTATTTTGTTGGGGTTCTACAGGTGTAGGTTGTTCATGATGTGTATGTTCTTGATTATTTTGTGGATGGGAGCCCTGCAACATCTTTCCAGATCTGAGATTGATTTCATTTAATTCCAGTGCGTCCATGACATAGGTAGGAAATTGCACTACTTCATTGTTATAGGGTTGTTGCTGCTCTGTTTTGTTGTTATTTGGGTTTGGAACCGGTTGGGTAGGGATTGGAGGCGGTATGGGGGGTGGTTGGTTCTGTGGAGGCGACATGATGAGTGGTTGTTGCAATGGAGTCCTCCAATTTGCTGAATATGGATATGGATTTCCATAGTTCACCTGTGACTGAGAAAAAGGTGGGGGGTATGGAGAATAAGGCTGTGTGTAATATGGTTGTTGATACAGTGTTTGGTTTTGTTGCCATTGGCTTGGAGTATCTTGTGGTGTCCATGTAGTTGGTGCTGAAGGGTTCCAATTATGTTGATTACTCCCTTGATTAAAATATGCTTGGTTGTTGGGCTGGAAGGGCCTAGCAAAATTGTTCCTTCGTTGGTTAACAAAACAAAGTTGTTCCATAGTACCTTATGATGTGGGATCATGTATGGTCACTTTGCATGATGGTAGCAAAGGGAATTTATCAGTGGTATGGTCATCGGTGCAGAGGTCACAGATCTCTATTGCATTTAATGGCGATTGTCCCTTTTCATGTTTCTTTCTACATCATGGGAAAAATATTGCCAGTGCTTGGCTGATCTCGGCTTGTTGATTTTTTATTTGGAGTGCATCTAACTGCATTGCTAAGGACTAAAGGATGTCTATTTTTATATCGTCTAAAAGGTTTCCTTGGTCAGACTTTGTGAGGCTTGGGCCCTAAAAGGATGATCCTCCTACTAATGGATGTGTATCCCTTATTCCATTTTTGCCTTTTCTGGATCTAGAATAATTCTTGAAGATTTGCAAGATTTAATCATAGGTTTTCTGGAATATATCCCCATCTCATAACAAGTTCAAGACTTCTAGATATTCCTCCTTGATTCCTCTAAGAAGGACAAGTTTCAATGATTCATGAGCTAGGTTACAATGACTAGCCCGTTTGTAACTGAGCTGAAAGCGTTGTATATAGTCTTCTAAGGATTCTTTTTCTCCCTGTTGCATCATGAAAATTTCATCTCTTGTGTCTTTTGCTTTACAATAACCCCTGTATTTTTCCAAGAATGATTGTTTCATTTGGTCCCATGTGAAGATACTATTTCCTTCCAGACTCATAAACCATCTGAGTGATAAATCTTTTAATGTAGAAGGAAAAAGTCTCAGTTTTTGTGCATCAGTGGTATAACCAAAGGACTTGCAGACTACCTCAAATTCAAATAGGAATGTGTCAGGGTCCTCTGAGGTTAGGCCATGGATGTTTTGAAGATTATTAGGATTGATATTTTCATTCTAGCATCCCCAATAGATACACTAATAGGGAAAGTAAAAAGTTCTCTGTGTTCCTCTTCCTCCTCCGCCATAGTATTGTTTGAGCTAGAGATAGCGAAGAAGTTATCACGGTTTGGATCGTAGCTAGAATAAGCTTCTTCGTCAGAGTTGAGGAATTCAAATTGAGAGTGTTTAGAACTATTGTTGCTCATAGGGCAGTTAGGCAGAAAGCGTCCAAATTTATCCCTCTTTCATCGAGGCATTCATGGTAAAAAAAAATGATGATTTTTTTTAATTAGATGTCTCCTATAGTTTATGCACCACCCCGGCAACGGCGCCAAAAAGTGGTGGACTCCAGGAATGTGTACCTATTTGAGGTAGCTATACCAGAAGTATACTTTAATTATCGACCAAGGAGCGTACAAACTTGAGAGGTACTCGGCACTGTATGTGCACTATAAGATGGTCTTTTGTCGTTTCTAAGTATCCTAGAGAATATCCTAAGACAGTTGAAAGTGTTGTTCTATGGAAACAGGAAAGTAAGGGAATGCTCAAAGAAAACCTTGGAAATTCTATTCTATGTACGCAACACACAAAATCATGTAAATCCTATTTTATCAAATCAAATACTGAAAGCAAATAAATCCTATTTTATCAAATTAAATGCTGAAAGCAGATAAATCCTATTTTATCAAATCAAATGTTGAAAGCAAATAAATCCTATTTTATCAAATCAAATGTTGAAAGCAGATAAATCCTATTTTATCAAATCAAGAAAGGGAAGCATGCATAACTTTGGTCTAAGAAGCTTGAATCTAATCTAAAAGAGGGCAAAGATCCATTCTATCAGTAATCATGAATTATTATCTTGGAAGCACGAAAACATAGATCTGGTCTTTATCTGGAAATGCTATAAAAAATGGAAACTCAGATATGAAATTCACCTGTGCGGATGGCATGCACAGGACTACAGACAGTTCACTACAGAACTACAGACGCAATGTTATTGAACTATAGAAAGAAAAGTGCTTGTGCTGAAATCGAAATATGATATTTGAACGAATGCTAAAGTTAATTCATGCACAATGATGATGGAAATAATTAATAGAATGCATGAGAAATACCTGAAACAAAGCACAAAACTCCTTATCTACGTATTGAGGGGGGCCTCTGCAACATGTATCTCAGGAGGGAAAGAAACTTATGAACTCACGAGATTAAGAGAACGCTGGTCTTTCATTATTAGTTCATAAATCCATGCTACAGAGAATGTAAAACAAAGATGTCTCAAGTACGAAAATGCTGAAGATTGTTTTTTAGAAAATGTCTCAAGACCCCCTGCTACTCAAGAGGTCCCTATTTATCATTACTTCTAACCTAGCTCTACATTGAAAATCACGATCCCGAATAACAGGATTCTTTCCTACAAATCAGGAGAAAATGGGATCATTGTGTCTCTTGCGATCTTCAGTTTGGAGCTTGGTCATTTGTTATTCTTCTAGGTCACTTGCGCCCTGTCCACACATGTCTTCATTTATATGATTAGTAAATAAAAACGCTAAAACATAAGAAAAGATAATCGCTAAATTACTTCATTTAATCATCAACCAAAATGCATTCTCCCCTACAGAAAGAGGTGCTTTCTTATTCTTTCTTCGCTCTTGTGTGGCATAAAAGGATTCTATGGAGTACCTATATCATGGGCTCATCAGTTTAGATGGTAGGTAACATTGCTCGTAGGATCTTTGTAGTTGGTCAAATATTGTCTCTACATCAATCAACCATGTTTCGTGATATCAACATATAACAAGTGTTATCATGACCTTAATTTAAATCATAGAATTGGCAATGGATCCAACATTCTATATTTTAGAGAATAGGAGCACCTAATTCTATTAGGTGTTAGCTATTTGTAGGAAAGTTTAGCTGATAGATTGTCATTTAGCTTTTCTAGATTAGACCCACCAAAATATTATTTTCTTGAAAAATACTTGGTTCCCTTTAGATGGGGGTTTTCCTCATTTTGGTGGGTAACAAAAATTTCTTGTGATTAGTATTTGATTGGCACTATAACGATCCTCTAATTAAAAATAATTGGTTATCATGGGTTAACTTATTAGTTTAAATGAAGAAATCACCTTTTAGAGGAAAATTGTTTGCATGATAAGCCAAGCACAACATCTCTATGCTCATCACTTGTAAGTGTATTATCATTTGTCTTTGTAGTTGGAATACTTTTGGTTAGTTGTTGCATTTTTCTACTAAAAAACATAGCTATAGAACCTGAGAAATAGTGGTTATTCTCCTATATTCAACTTGGCTTGGTCCCACAACAAGCCAAGTTAACTTGGAAAGGAAAGTCTTTGCCAAATTTCCAATACAATTTTAGTTTGACCAATTTCCGCAAGGGTTGACTAGGTTTGTTCGAGATTTTCCAAGTTGCCAACCGAAGTTCTTACATTAAGGCTTTAAGTATGTCTCCTTTTATGGAATTAACTATTTATCTAAGTTCTTATTACATTGCAACTTTGTTTGTTACCTTAGTTTAAAATCCTTTATATGTGATTACTCGAAGGTTATAAGAATTTAACCCTTTGAAAGATGTTAAAGATAAGCATAACATGTTTGCAAGAGACATAGACAATAACAAGATATTTCTTAATTGGAGATATAACTTCCATCTTGTCACAAAATTTATGAAGGGTTGAACTCGAGCATTATATGATTGATAAAATCAATGAAAATGTGAACTTGATAACGATATGTTAAAAGTAGTTTAAACATGCATTGCAAATCTGTAAGCCATATGTATTTCAATTCCTCGGCTGACAAGCACTGAGAATCTATGATTAAGATATTTATGGCTAGAGTTTGGAGATGATCGGTGCCCCCACCATTGAAGTCCCATCGATCGAATATACCTTCAGTCTTCTTATCCTCTATGACAACCACAACTTGCATGCATACCATTTGAGCATACAAAAGCTCCAAACTCTTGACAAATCTCCATCATGAATTCAAGATCCAGAAATATTTTCTTAGGGCGTTCTTATCCTTGGACTAGTTCCCTGTTTTTCTTTGGTAATTTACTTCCCAGTTGTTTCAAGATATTTGAATGATAATATTTATAATGAATGACTATACTACTTATATTATACAAAAAACTTAAGATTACAGAACTAGTTTTTGACAACATTCTTTGATAAGGTGAATTTTAAGATGCAGCGAAGAAAGATGTGTAAGAACTATACATTATACTAGTGTTGTAGATAGTATCTCAACTTGACAAGATGTTAGCTTCTAGTATGGATTTCTAGTGATGGTGATAAGTTATAATGATTCATTATTAAGTTGTTTTAGTTTTAACGACTCATTATTTGATTATTTCATGTCACAACTAGCATCCACCTTCCATATGAAGATAAACTAGATGCATGTAGCAATTTGAAGGAGAAGGAAGGAAGTTTCATTCATTGGCCATTGTAATATTTGGAAAAATCATCGATGTAGATTATTTTCATCGATGTGGATATTCAGTTGGAAAAACAATTATATTGTAATACTTGACTTTTCATATAATATAATTTACGTGGTTCAAATAATATATGTTTGTATTTGATATTATTTAGTGTTTTAATTAACTAATGCGACTTTGCATGATTAATCATATGTGTATTCATATTAGATGAACATGAATATTGTATGACATTTTTTTAAAATTTAGTGACAATATCATACTAATTAATTTATATTGATTAATACTGAACACAAATAAAATTAATAAATGGCTAAATTTCTCATTTATATTGATTAATAATGAAAGAAAATGCAACGAATATAAAACTACTAAATTAGTCATTTATATAATAAATATGAAACTGCTAAATAAAGATAAATGACTACCAAAAACGATAAATTTGTGACTATAAAAATGACTAAAATTCGCATATACCCAACTATTGGTAGCTAATTTCCAGTATCTTATAACACAACTAACTTTTAGTCATATTTATCTTAGTCAGTAATAGGTTCCCTTGATTTATCATCTAGTAGTTTATTTAGTCATATATTTGGTCATTAATTGTGGCAATTAATGACTAAATCAATGACTAGATATATGACTAAACAAGGAAACCAATTAATGACTAAGTTAGTCGAGCTATAAGATACTAGAAATTAGCTATTATTAGTCGTCGACTCAAAACTAGTCGTTTATATGCGAATTTTAGTCATTTTTTTCGTAATTAATTTTCATTTTGTACTAGTGATTAAATATTAATTTTCAATTGTTTTGTTGCAGAAAAGAAAAGAAAATGGAACTCAGTCAGCACACAAGACAGGACGACAAGGAAGAAAGAGGTTGATAGCAAAGTTTGTGAGTATTTTTTATTTCGTTGTAAGAAATAAACATTTCGTAGTGGTTGTGATTGGTATACATATATATTTTAATTTGTTTTCACTGGTAATCATTGCATGCCTTCAAACAGGTGTTAACACACAAAGAGGAGCCATCGGAAATTGATTGACATTAGGTTAAGCAAGGGTTGTGAGTATATGTTGGCGTATCAAAAATTAATTGTGGATTTTGTAAGTATATATGTTGTTTTCCTTCTTTCATTTTATAATTAATAAAACAACAAAAAACTTTGATATTAAATCTATGATTTCTGACGGCGCATAACATTTGCAGGAAACAAAGTATGGAGTGGATCCAACAGAAAACTTGTTGATAGAAGGCATGAGATTTGGTTTTGAGAGAATGTGTGTTATTCATGAGTCGATTATTTCTATGGTATGTCGCTTTTCAATTTACATTAGTGTATACTATCTATTTTTTTTCATTCTTCTCGTTGGTAATGTAGATACACTCAATATACTTTTTTATGTTTATGGATGGAAGCTGAAGAAGAGGAAAACAATCGAGCCAATCAACAAAAAAATCCGCCAAATAACCCAATTGATGCAAGTGACTCGAGCACCGATAATAGCTCCAACGAAGAATGATGCTCCGTATTTTATTTTGATGTTAATGCAAGTTGTTGTAGCTTGTTGTATATTTTGAAATAATTGTTTGTGAAAATCAGACATTTTGTATAATAATCTATTGGACATAGTGTATGAATTGAAAGACAAGTTACCAATAAGTGTAACAATAATTGCATGCAAGTTGACATTTTGATTATTGTTGTCTCTATGTTGTCGTATTTTGTATGACGAAGGCACTCTTATTGATATATATAAAATAAACTTTTGTATTATATTGCATTCCTCGATATTATTGTCAAATGGAACATGTGAAATGGTACATTGGTAATTTTTTTCCAATAAAAAGATGTGTATTTTCATTCAAGACGGAGCAAAAATAAATTATTCACTGCCACACAACACTGGTAAATGGTAAATTGGTAATTAAATGTATGGATGATTAAATATTACAATAGATTCTTTCATCTATGATAAAAGAAATTAATCTAAATAAACAATTTCAACAATTAAAAGTGAAATGAATTTTACTTTAAACAAATATTTCAATTTTAGATGAATAATGGAATTAAAAAAATAAAAAATATAATATATATATATTTGAATGAAATATCAGTAGCCATCAGGGCGGTCATGGATCCTTCCATGGCCGATCCTCACCTGTGCTTTTTTTTCCCACCTTGGAGCGTTTGCTAGGTCTTGGCGCGGCGACCCATTGGGGGCTGGCTTCTCCGGCTACCCAGTGGCGGCGGCGGTAGCGGTTGTATCAGATGGTGTCTGGGGCGAGGCGTTTTCGGCGGTGATGGTGGCGGCTACAAGGGCGAGCAGGTCCCTGTCCATTCTTGTTGCAGGTCATCTTGCTGAGGACGCAGTGCACGGGGCTCCTTACCCTGGTTCGTCATTGAAGCTCGCTGCTCTAGAGGCCAAGAACCATGTGGCCCAATGGCAGATGCTGCGGTCGCGGGCAACTGAAGACTCTCCTCCGGCTTTCGCTGGTCGGATCGGCCACGATGCAGTTTCCAGTGCGGTCGCGGGCCTGAAGACTCTCCTCCGGGCATTCGCTGGTGGGATTCGCGGCCACACAGTTCCAGTGACTGCAGCGGGTTCCATTTCGGCTCAGACGGCGGCGGCCGACAGGGGAGTTGGTTTCATGGCGTCCGGGGGAGTCTACACAGCCGCTAGTGGCGTTTCTTTCCCTTCAAGGATTTTGGGAGGGTTTTCTTTACATTTTCTTGATTTTCTGTGCATCTTATGGATGACGAGCTGTAGTTTCTTGGAGGCCGGCGGATATTGCACCAGCCGAGGTACCCAACTGAGGCTGCGGACGGATTGGATCAGATGTGTTCTTCATTTTTCTGGTTTGTGGATTTTGTGGATAGGATTTCCTGCTCATTTACAGGGTTTGCTTCCTCTTCTGGGTACTGCTCACATTGTAGTCCTGTCTACCTGCTCGTTGCAGGGAGCTCTGTCATATCCCTCTTTATTGAGGCTGGACTGCCTTTGCTGATGGGAGGTGGGGTATATCGGGAGTGGAGTCTGAGGAGTGGAGGCAGATCCTTGGTGGGTTTGAAGCCTATCTGTCTTAATTCACTGGTTTTCTATTTTCTTTTGGGCGTTTGAGGGTTTGTTCCCGTGCCATGGGAATGTAAATATGTGACAATGTAGGGATCTTTGTGATCCTATTACATGTGCAGATTGTAATTTTGTTCATCTTTTTGAAATAAAATTCCAGACTTTTTCTCAGGAAAAAAAAGAAATATCAGTAGCCATTCTTAACATAATCATATTCGGTGCTTTTAATAATATATGTCGCATCGGGTCTCTTATACTAACATTGCGCACTGGTGCGTATAGATGAAAATTAAGCACCGGTGCGTGAAAAACATTAAGCACTAGTGTGTTCAAATAGTTACGCACCGGTGCGTTTATAGCATTCTGTACCAGTGCGCTTTATTATATCTATCGTATCGGTGCATTTTGATTTCTTGTGCGCACTGAGAACGATCACAGCTTATGGTAACTAAATTTTAGTATTTAAGCATGGCGGTGCATTCCATGTGTTTAAATGCACCAAGTCAAGTTGATATTTTGTAAGCACTGATGAAGTCTACTGATAAATGCACTGGTGCGTTCGTGCATAAAATGCACTAGTGTAGTTGAATAAATGTACGACACCGTTAAATATAAATGTAATGAAAAATGTATAGTGTGTATGATATAAATATTGCACCGGTCTGTTTAGTTTGTATAGACGCCCTAGTGCGTATTTAATATACTCAAGCATCGGTGCTCGAACCTATGGGAATCAGATAGGTTAGCGGGATGGTCCTTTATGCTTAAGCAGAAGAGGACATTACAGTCCTCCCCGCTCGAAATTGCTTCTCCTCAAGCAACTGTAATGTTGGATGTTGTAATACCTGTTCTCCTTCCCAAGTGGCCTCTTCTATATGAAATTATTTCCATTGAACCAAGTACTCTCTGATGATCTTGTTCCTTAAATATCTCTCTCGAACCTCTAAGATTCGTTATGGAACCAAAATCAATTTCCCCTCATCATCAAGTGGGGGGGGGGGGGACTCGGATGACGTCACAATCTATTGACCTACTGCCTTCTTAAGGTTAGACACATGAAATATGTTATGAATCTTGTTTTTTGGGGGTAATTTGAGTTCATATGCTACCTCTCTGACTTTCCAGATTATCTTGTAAGGACCATAGAAGCGAGACTTAAGTTTCTCTGCTCCTTTCTTTTTAAGGGACGATTGTCAGTAAGGTTGTATACATAAGTATACCAGGTCCCCTACCTCAAAGTTGCACTCAATCCTGTGTCTCTCTGCATATACCTTAAGCTGATTCTAAGCAACCTGTATGTTCTCCTTGGGAATTTTGAGAATATCTTGACTCTCTTGAATCCACTCTTTGGATTTTGGAGCCCTGCTATCACCAAATATCAGATCTGCAAAAGATAAGGCATCATAATCGTACAAGGATTTGAAGGGAGTCATACCAATGGTCATATGGTGGGTAGTATTATAACAATGTTCTCCTAAGTGTAGCCATTTAATCCATATTCTCTGTTGACCTGCTACATAATTCCTCAAGTATCCCTCAATCCACTTGTTAACTATATTTGGTTGTTTGTTGCTCTGTGGATGATAACTTGTGCTCATAGCTAATTTTGTCCCCACCAACCTGAAAAGTTCCTTCCAAAAGGCTCCAGTGAAATCGCTATCCCTATCACTGACGATGGTCTTAGCTAACCCATGTAGTTTGAATACCTCTCTAAAGAACAACTCGGCTACTTGTGTTGTTGAATAGTCTGATGGGATGGCAAAGAAGTGAGTGAACTTGGTCAACCTGTCCACCACTACGTACAAGCAGTCTCTACCCTGTACCTTGGGAAACCCTATAATAAAATCCATGGAAATGCTTTCCCATTTTTGCCCGGGAATGGGTAATGCTTGTAGTAAACCGGCTGGGTGAGTGTGCTTTATCTTGTTCTATTGGCACAAACTGCACTCCCTCACATGCTGCATTACATCATTCTTGAGGACCATCCATGAGAACCTCTCTCTAATCTGCCTGTAAGTCTTAATAAATCCCTGATGTCCTGCTAAAGGTGAGTCATGAGAAGCTTGCAGAATATTTTTCTTAAGGGAAGACTCGAGGACCAAGTAGATTCTGTTTTTATAGTATATGATGCCATGTATTACTCTGTACTTGTCATCCTGAATCTGTCCATCCAATATTTTGCAAGCAAAATTATCTTTGGAATACTCAACCAAAAGATGAGATCTCCAATCTAACGAAATGCTCATAAGGGATAAAGTGGTTGGTCGTCTAGAAAGTGCATCTACTACCACATTGTTTTTTCCCTTTATGTATTCAATCTCAAAGTCATAGGCTTGAATCTTATTCACCCATTTATGTTGCCTCTCATTTAATTCTTTTTGTTCCGGGAAATATTTTAAATTGTTGTGATTTGTCTTAATATTGAACCTGCCACCCACTAGGTACTGCCTGAACTTAGTTAGTGCATGGAGGATGGCTAACATTTCCTTGGCATGTATTGAATAGTGGTGCTCATAGTCCTTGAGTTTCCTGCTCTCAAATGCAATTGGATGATTGTTCTGCATCAATACTGCCCCTATACCCTCTCCCGAAGCATCACATTCTAATACAAATGGCTGTGTAAAATCTGGTAGTGCTAGTACTGGGCACGAACTCATTACCTTTTTCATTTTTTCAAATGTCTGTTGTGATGTCTTTGACCAACTGAATGCCCCTTTCTTGGTAATATCGGTGATATCATCTGTGAAAACCCACTAACATATCTCTTGTAGTAAGTGCAAAGGCCCAAAAATCCCTTCAACTCTGTCACATTTCTAGGTGTAGGCCAATCCAATATGGCTCTAATCTTTTCTAAATGTACTTGTACTCCATTAGCTTCTATCACATGTCCCAAATATAATATCTCTTGCATACCGAAATTGCATTTAGACATCTTTGCATATAGTGATTGTTCCTTTAAAATTCCAAGTACTTCAGCTAAGTGTTTTAAATGTTCTTCCCAAGTCCTACTGTATATCAATATATCACCGAATAATACCAGAAGATACTTGCATAACTGAGCCTTGAATATTGTGTTCACGCATGACTGGAAAGTGCCTGGTGCATTAGTGAGCCCAAATGGCATCATCAGAATCTCATAGTGTTCGCAGTGACAACGGAAAGTGGTCTTTGGAACATCATGTTCCCTAACCCAAATCTGATGGTAACCTGATCGGAGGTCAATCTTGGAGAAGTATTTTGCCCCTTGTAGTTCATCCATCAATTCATCGATCATGGGGATTGGATACCTGTTTTTAATTGTCTTTTTGTAAAGTTCCATGTAATCATTGCACATGCGTAAGGTTCCATCCTTCTTCTTTACTAGCACCACTGAGGATGCAAATGGACTGGAGCTAGGTTTTATGTACCCTAATTTGAGAAATTCTTTAATCGTACTTTCAATTTCATATTTATATACTTTGGGGTGTCAGTAAGGGGTAGTGATGACTGCTTGAGTCCCCTTCTCTAGCTCAATAATGTGCTCAAATCCCCGATCTTTAGGTCTACCTGCTGGAAGGTCTCTAAATACTGGTTTGTGCTTCTGCAGTAGTACCTGTATATCTGGTGAATGTTGCGTGGCTTTATCTGGTGGTTTCCTGAAAGTAACTAAGCACTTTGCTTCCCACTCTGTGTCTCCCTGTCGGAGCACTGACCCCATCCTGTGTGATGATACTGCTCTGGGAGGGTAGGTGTTCATCCCTCTCAAAACTACTCTATGTCTTTAAGTTCCCTGAAACTCCATCTCCATGGTTTGGTAGTTCGTATAATACTTCCCTATGGAATAAAGCCAATTAACTCCCAATACCACATTTGTGTCTGGTACATCAACCACATAGAATGTTTTAGTCATTATATAGTTCCCGAGTGTTACCTACAATTTTGGGATCCCCTAACTACACTCCATGTTGTGGTGACCTGCTACGGATACTGTAAATCCATCAAATCTCTCAGTCGGAATACCCTTTATTTTTATCCAGGCAGCGTTAATAAAGTTGTGGGATGCCCCACCATCTATCAATACTCCAACCTTGTTGCCCTATATGACACCTCTGATCTGGAGAGTGTGGAATCTAGGAACCCCAGATAATGTAGCAATGACACCTCCTAGTGTCTCCTCAGGAGACTACTCCTCCTTTGCTCTCTCGTGTGCCTCTCCCTGTTCCTGATCCTGATAATCCTCATCCTCTCCACTATCGGAGTAGACCTCTATGTAGTGGGCCTTCCCCTTCCCTGAACATCTGTGACCTGGTATCCATGGTTCTTGGCAGCTGAAACATAGTTTCTCCATGAGCCTTTGTGTAAAATCTGTGTACAAGGTGATGGCATTGTGACCCAAGGTCATTAACTCGTGGTACCACCACTCATGGGCTTCCCCATATAAATGAAAATTATCCAACTTAATGGCATTTGTCTCTATCATGGGGTTTATTTGGAAGTAATTATCCAACTTCTGAACCCAATTCCGTGTTGGGCCACTTTGGTTCCCCTCAAAAGAAGGAATAGTTAGTTTCCCTACTGTGCGCTGTAACTCATAGATATGGTTGAAAGGCCTATTGTAAGCTCTTGGCCTGTTCTTACTTTTAAAATGGCAAAAATCTGTGAAGGTCATGGCTGACTGGAATTCATCTTTCAGTGCTCTGTACTCTCTCAAATATGCCCCCATTGGTTCTTTTGGCTCTACATGTACTATGGGCACTGCTGCCGGGCTATCTAAGGACTATGGCATGGTAGGTCTAGAGGACCTATTGTAAAGATGTGGGTGGATCTGCAGATTGGTATGTAACCATTCCCCACTGCTACTGGTAGATACCCTGTCACTGTTGGGAAACATAGGACTATGTGGGGTGGGCCCTGACTTATCTGTTAATTGTTTGATGGCACTCGCCATTTCTTTATGTCATGAATTTAATTCCTTTAAAGCAGAAAGGAGGTTACTAAAAGCCATTTTATCATCATCTGCCATTGTTTCTTTTCCTTTACCCTTTCCAAACTGAGTCTCGGTATCCCCCATTTCTATATCCTCTAACTCTTCTTCTTCCATTGTTCCTAAATCTCCGCCTCTTGTAAGTAATATTGTGTGGGTCCTCTGTATTCATTTACTGTTCACAATTGCATGCTCCCACAACTGGTGAGGAACATGCTTTGGTGCCATTGTAATATCCCAAACTGATATTTTTTTCTTTTTATGAAGTTATGTTGTTTGCCAGTAGTCTTTATAGCTCGGTATATGAAAGAAGTATGAATGCATGTATTGATCTAAGCATGCATGCAGATGCATTAAGCCATTAATCATAAATGCTATAAAATAGGGGTAGAAGTTATGCATGTACTTACCATCAGATAGAGGAATTGATGAACGTCAGTATAAGACCAACATGCAAGAATTGTGTCGGTGGTTGAATGAGATAATGACTGCTTCTCTTCCAATAATGCACCCTCTTCAATGATAATAATGAAGGAGGAATAGTATGTTGACAGAATATGAATCCAGAAGGAGTGTACTGGGGTTATAATCCCCCTCTGAACAAGATGGATGCTGCATGCAAATCATGCAATAGCTCCTGAGCCTAAAACGTGAATACCTCCTCTAAGAAAGTCACCCATGCAAAGGAGGACGTCCTATATAAGATGAAGATGTTGATAACTAGCTCGGGAATCCGAGTAAGAAGCCCTTCTTCCAGGGGAAGGGTAATAGTGCTGCTCTCGGAAGAATGGATCCAACATGCATAAGAAGGGAACCCTGTAGCCTGAGGTACAAATATATCTTTCCTTGAGCAATTCGCTTATGCAAGGAGGGTGAACACCTCTAATCCAATATATAACTCGAACCCTGCAAGAAGATGAAGAATGATATCCGACGATGATAAAAATGTTGAATCTGGATGACCCAACCTGATAGTGACTAGGGTAGATAGATTTCACTGCCGAAATACATTGATGATATAACAACCATGCTAAAGATCTTCTTAGGGTGTAAATGGCATCAATCCTTAGTTAATTCCCTTAATGTTAGTGCCCACTCGAACCTATGGGAATTGAATATGTTAGTGTCCTCTGTGCTTAAGAAGAAGAGGACATTACACATACAATCCATTAAAAAGTGTCTTTGGGTTAATTTGAAATTGTTTTTGCATAATGCACAGTAAGAAGAGCTTTTGATCCCACGTTTAGAGAGTTTGTCTACTATTAAAAGTTTGTTATGTACCAAAACCCATTAAAAGGTATTGATCTTGGATAAACCACCATATTTCCATATCGATAGATTTCTAAAGGGGCGATTAGTGGGGGATGTGTAGGGTTAGGAGCTAGGATATATATCCTTGCTTCATCATATATCTTGCAAATCACCATCCTCAAGTGTCAGGTATAAGTGATCTTGAGGGGACGTAGTCTTTGATATGCAATAACATTTGAATTCTCAGGAGAGATAAGGAAGGTGTGGAATTGATCACCCATCCTTTCCAAATCTTCATGTATGAGAACCATACTAAAATGTCACAAAGAGTAGATACCCCACTTGATATCATCTAATTTTTTAGGGGGTGGAGAGACTCTCATTGTTCTAAAGGTAGCCTTCCCGTAATGTTGGACTCCCATATTTAATGTATTTTCTATTTGTAGGGATCCATGTGATGCTACATTCAATTATGAGAGCCAATATTTTGAGCATTTTCCGTATGTATGACCCTTTTTTCAGGATACCAATATATCATCCACACTTCTTATCCAATTTGTCAAGTTGTATTTTTTGACCAAGACTTATTTCCAACATTCTAGCTTTCCCATCACCAACCTCCACAAAATCCTTTCCCCAATTTCTATATTCATGATTTGAGGATCCTTGATTCCCAAAATTCCATGGCTCTTTGGGGCCGGAATTATGTTCCAATTGATTAAATGGTAATTTTTTGGATATTTTCGTTCTCCATTCTCATAAGAGACTTGGTTTGATATCCCCTATCGAAGCCAAAATAGCAGGGCATTGGTAGAGAGGCAGGGTCGAAAGGAACAATTTGATTAACACAATCTACCCAGATGAATTCAACCATTATGTACCCCATTGATTAGTCTCGCCTTTGATCTCGTTGATGGTGTTCTGGCAGACCACTCCCACGTGATTGCTTGAAGACAAGGGCATGCCTAGGTATTTGAAAGAGGACCAACTCTCTAGACACGTAAGATTCAAAATTCTACCTATGGAGCGAAGCAACATGTTGCTAATGTTCCATGCATGGATCTTACCTTTTCCATTTTTTGGCTTTTCCCCAAGGCATTGAGGTAATGAAAGATGACGTGTTTGAATATTTCCATAATAATTGTGGAATTCCCTCGCAACATAAGTTTATTGTCCTCAAATTGTGAATGATTTATCACATGTATCCCTCTGGCAATGTCGGAGATCCCTTGGAAGTTCGCCTCCCTTCTTTCATTTTCTAGCTTCTTGCTTAGAGATTCTACCATTATGATGTAGAACAAAGGGGGGAGAGGGTAGCTTTAGTGAATATCTCTATTGCTTTTAAAAAATGAGGAGGGCCAACCATTGATCAAGGGGGCAATCTAAGGACATGTGAACCATGCTTGGATCCATTGAACAAAGTTGTTTGAGAAGCCACACTTCGAGAAGAACAACTTTAAGAAAGGAGTGTCTAACTTTATCAAAGGCATTCACCAAATAGATAATTATAATCATTCTCTTCTCCCTGTTCACAAGGCTTGAATGGATAGCTTCTTGGACAAGGACATCATTGTCAAATATTCATCTCTTGTGCATGTATCATCCTCAATTCTCGAAGAGGATTTTCTTGATTCGATTTGCTACAATTTTAGTCAAAATCTTATAGGAAGAGTTGCAAAGAGACATATGATGGAATTTGGAGAAAGAAGTGGGGTTTACCTCTCTGGGAATCATTGTGAAGAAGGACGAGTTGGTGCTCCCCCCAATTTGTGTTTCTTGTGAGAGTGTTGTAGCATATGTGTCAGATCCTGCTTAAGGTGGGTTAGCATGCTCTATACAATTGGATGGAGAAACTGCCACGGCTAGGAGCTTTGTTGGGTGTGAGACTCCAGATGGCACTAAGGATTTTTGACTCCTCAATACTTTTATGTAGCTCTTTGTTGTCTTCATCATTGATGAGACATGGGATATGCTCCACCATGTGTTGATTCTCACTTAGGATATCCGTCTTTAGCATAAATAGTCTCAAAGTGAGTTTTAGTTGCCCTTAATTGTAAGGGAATCATTGAGGGTAGTCCCATCATCTAACCTAATCCCTTTGGCGTTATTTTGTTGCTCTATTGCCTTTGCTTGGTGATGGAAGTATGTTGTGTATTGGTCCCTTAGATCTGAGCCATGTACACATGGACTTTAGCCACCATAGGTCTTCCTCCTCTATTATTGCCTTTTGAATTTTGAGGCATATGAATCTCTCTTCTTTTTGGAGCCCTCTTTTTTATCTCCTTGTGTTCTATTTGATCTTGGAGTTTGCTTAGTTGATACTGCAAATATTTTTTCTCTTGATCTGGTTATTTGTAGAAGTTTTTGGGCCGGAGTTTAAGAGTTGCCTTCACCATTTTTAGCTTTTGTTCCCAAATGAAGTGAGGAAAGTTAGGAATGAGTCGGTGCTATATAGAGGATATTATTTCCATTGCTTGGGGATCACGAAGCCAAAGGTTATAAAATCAAAAGGGAATGGGTTCGTAATTACAAGGGAAGCAAAAGAAAATACTAATGGGCATGTGATTTGAGACTACTGAGGGTAGAATATGAGAAGCAATGTGGAAGTCAAGAAGGAGTAGATCATTGTGAATTAGGAACTCATCCAACAAGCAACTACATGCCCTTTCCCAAGATGATGATTGGACCATGTGTGTTTTCCTTTGGCAAGTTTGATGTTGAATAGTTCCCATCCAAATACAAGATCCTCCATTTGTTTTCAAAATGGACCTCTAACAATTGATCCTCCCCTTTTTTCCTTCCCCGAAAGAACAATATTGAAATCTCTTGCTATACTGCAATTTTTGAGTTCCCTGGAATACTTTAAGGCTTGAAGCAAATTCAAGCATTATTTATTTTCTCTATAGATTAAGGGCATGCAAAGGTTTATGATATAGTTGAGGTATCAGACTGAATATGGAGGAGGCAATTGCATATCTAGTGGTGGGATTTCTACATGGATTATAGGCGGCATAGGGAGGAGTCCCAAATAGAGTAAATGCCCGTTGAAGCCCCTTAATAGTTCACAATCACACATTCACTCTTTTTCCATAGAGTTTTTGAGAGATGAAGCACATCTGATGCTTCCAGCTTTGTCTCCTGGACGAATAGTGTTAAGATTCAATATGCTAATATAGATAACATCATTGTTCAATTCAATTTCACAACAATAGCATATACATGATCACTGAAAGAATAACAAGCACAACATAAACACAAGAGACACAAATTTATCCTGGGAAACCCTCTAGGGGAAGAAAACCTAATAAAACTTCCTCAATATAGATGATCAAAAGTACAAAGACAAAACCCCAAACAAGTGCTCCTTCTCCTTGCAAATATCTATCTCCCTCTCTCCATTGCAAATTACACAAGTGAGTGTGTGTGTGAATGAATGAATAAATGAGAGAGCCTGGCTCTCTATTTATACACTCACTTCCACTTTAATTTTACAACTTGACATGTCGGCCTCAACTAACTTTTCCACTCAACTAATGTTGACTGGGTCGACTCCTCTAGGGGACTTAAAAAACCCCATCACATTTGACTCTAGGGGATCTATTGCCCCGACTTACATGGGAGGATTTACCTCATGACTCTATGATGAACAAATACAATAATAACATCCCGACGGAGGAATAAAACATCTCCGAATAAATTACAATAATAAAATACAATAGAATAATCTTAGAAGTTACAATATTTCAACTCTCCCCCTTAACGAGAAGGGTATTCTACTGACAACATCAACATCGACTGAAGGAGCAAGGAGAGAGAGCATCATCAACAACATCATGGTGATACATCTATAAATCATCGAAAGTTTTCTTCAACAACATCAGCAACTGGAACATCTTCAATATATTCAACATCTCCAGTACTGGAGCATCATCTTCTACAACACTGAGTCTTCATCTTCTGCAGCACTCGATAGCTCGATCGTCTACAACAACACTTGCTCTCTCAATCAACAACAACATCATCTTGATCTTTCGATCAACAACAACATCAATGTAACCCGCAACACACATGATCCAATTACAGGATGATCAATCCCTCTCACTTTAGGACATAAGTCCAAGGATGATGCAATCCAACCATAGTGCTTGTCCTTTTTCATACTGGATGTGACCTAGATCCAATATAGGTTTTACCACCATAGTGCCAGTCCTTTTTCATATTGGATGTGACCTAGATCAAATCTAGGGTTTACCCCCATAGTGCCAGTCCTTTTTCATACTGGACGCGACCTAGATCAAATCTAAGGTTTACCACCACAATGCCAATCCTTTTTCATACTGGATGTGACCTAGATCAAATCTAGGGTTTACCACCACAGTTCCAGTCATTTTTCATATTGGATGTGACCTAGATCAAATCTAGGTTTTTTCACCACAACAACATCATCATCACATTCTCGGAGACAAGAGTCTATGAATCCCTTTAGGCCATGTGTCCAGGGATGATACAATCCCACTACAACATCATCATCAACACTGCTCCCCCTTTCGAGGAAGGTCCTTTCGAACCACACCAATATTGTCACGAAAGTACTCAAACTTCACTCGAGACAGAGGCTTGGTCAACACATCAACACCTTGCTCATCAGTGCTCACATACTGGAGCTTTATAGCTCCCTTCTGTACCATATCCCATATATAAAAATACCGGATTTCTATGTGCTTTGACTTGTCATGGAACACTGGGTTCTCCGTCATCTTTATACAACTCTGGTTGTCACATAGAATCACTGTGGTATCCAACTCCAGGTCAAATAGACCTGACATCAACTTTCGAAGCCATATGGCTTCACAACTAGTAGAACAAGCTTCTATATACTCTGCTTCAGCTGTGCTGAGAGCAACATTGGACTGCTTCCTGCTAAACCATAAGATCATGGTGGATCCCAGACAATAACATCCACCTGAAGTGCTCTTCTTGTCTGAAACACTTCCAACCCAATCTGCATCTGTATAACCATACAATCTGTAGTCATGATCTCCAGCATGGTATAGACCAAAGTCTATCATACCTTTCAGGTACCTCATCACATGCTTTGCAGCTACCAGGTGAACACGTCTAGGCTCAACTAGATACTGACTTAGGGTGTTCACATCAAAGCATATATATGGCCTGGTATTCATCAAATACATCATCTATATGTAAGCTGTAGAAACCATCGTCCATCATCCCAGCTCTCTACTTCACATTTTCCTTGGCTAAGGAAAAATCTCAGCTACATATCTAATCACAAGAATCATGTCAAGATTCTTTAACTCTGAGATCTACTCCCTCTGAAGTGGAGTCTTCTCCATCTGAGTATTGTCCTCCCTCTGTGACTGAACATCATGCACACTCTGCATTGAGTGATCTTCTGCATATCTATCCGTTCCATATCCCGTCAGATGGGTCTACTAATATGAGCCTCAAGATCACTCGAACTCTATGGTGAGTTCCTTCTTGCATCCATCTGAGAGAAGCATGTCATCTGTATATAGCAACCATCTTCAACCTTGTAACAAAGGTTGAAATCCGCATCACCCGTGGTGATCATCAAGCTCATAAATGACTATCGATCATGGGTACCTGTTGAACCCATACAAAGCCTTCTTCAATCATGTGATTTTCTTTCAAATCTTGGGAATCATCCATGGGTGTAATCTATCTCTGGAAGTGTGTCTAGCCACGAGCCTTGCTTTGTACTTCTATAGTATGTTTGATTTGTAAGTCTTCTTGTTTAACAGTCATCACTTGTTCTTTGGAACAAGTGTTCATCATCCTTCTTTTGTAGATCACAACACACGATATTTCCTACAAATCAAATTCAAATACATGATTAGTAACACTTCATAATCATCAAATCATGTTGACATTTCAATGATAACCTATTCTACATACTAATATGATTCACATAGTTATGCAACTATATTGACTAATACTTTGGCACAACACTTTTCCATATCCTGTATGCATACAATGGCTATCCAGATGCCTTCAATCTCTACCAAAACATACTATCAAGAGCGTGCACAGCTCCTAGCATGTTAGCAAAGAGGTTTCATTCTAGACAAGCAACAATGGAATGTTTGTCCAACTTACCCATCATATTCATATTAGTAGTATATTATTTAATGCTATATGAATGCTTACACTATGCATGATATATTTCCTGATTCTAGGAATACAAATATGCATACAAATATTACGAGCAATATCATTAACTATTCAGAGATTCAAGAAGTAATTCGAATAACAACTCAAATACTTATCTTTTATGTTTGTGTGGTTTCCTCCCTCTTGATCTCGATTTTCCCTTTATGATAACATCATGATTATATGTCTTTGAACTTCTATCCATCCTGTACCACTATGCATGCTTAACTGTGCACTAGTTTCATCATTGTGTCATCCTCAAGATCTCATACATAATCACACATTCATTAGTATAATCTCAATAAAATTAAAAACATTACAACCCTAAATAATCTTAAACATGTACGGTCATAATCATTAATCAAACTAAGAAACACAATATGCATAAAGCCTTGATTAGCTAAACTCTATTTTCAGGAATAATCATTATCAAGCATATGAAAGTATACTTATCTAAGATCCCAACACAAAGTAGGATTCTAACTCGATATAGGAAAACATACCTGGATTAGCATGCTTACTAGTTATGTCTAACATACCCAAACAATATCTTCTTTGTTCTCTTCAATGATTTAGAGACCTTGTGCTAGTAACCTGCATATCTCATAAGTTAAGCATAGTAGAACCAAATCATACATACCTCGTAAGTAGAGCTTCTATGTGATCAAAGACTATGGATGAGTCTTTGTATTCATGTCATCATGGTCATATATTCCTGATCTAGAACTTGAATTGTCTTTCTTCATGTACCTTTCATGTTAGTAGACAACATCATCCTCATACAACACCACAAGTGCATTAGTACAATCATAAGTGTCATAACCCTTAATCAATGAATGTCTTCTATCATTCACACGCATTCATACTTTTACTAAGGTGATCAGACAAATATAAAATTAATCATGATTTTACCAACCTCAATAATATGAATACAAACATATCATGAACTTAATCATCAGATAAATAAAACAGATTTCAAAACATACCTGCATCTCCTCAAGTCATACCTGTCGAGATTGCTTGCAGTCTTCTTTATAAGGGTAAAACCATAATCGTCTACGGTAGATCACTTGTAAACATATTATATAGATTCATGGTTCTAGGATGATAGAATACTAATGCCATTTAAACCTCCTTCATTGTTGCCCTATGAGTCTCCCAACTTTGCTAGGGTTTCTTCTTACTTGTAGAACCCGAAAAACCCTAATTTTCATTCTCTTTCCTCCCACAACATTTGATGGAAGATTCAATATATATGATGAAGGGATTCCAAATCCATTTTCAAAGTTTCCAATGTTGCATCAGGTGTCTCCAACATTGTATCAGGTCCTTCTATACCTAAAAAATCTGCAAACCCTACGTGAGAGCTTCTTCCTCCTCTTCTTTGATTTCCTTCGTTGAGCTATTTCAGATGTGCCTTATTTTTTTTGGTGTATCTCTGAAATTTTGGATCCTCAGGGTCTGAAACTTTGTCCTGTGGTATCCTGACCTGCCATAATTCCAACCCCGTAGATTTGAGCTTCCTTGGATTCTCCATGAGAGAGATATGCTAAGTTTCCCAACATGATTTGTTTATGGCATGAAACAACATAGCGAACTTGTACGACGTGCCACGTGTCATTGTTTCAACTTCAGCCTCTAATACTCGGACCTGTGAAACTACAGTCCGTGCCCTAACTGTCACTTTTTACGGAATTCCATTTGGAGCTTCCTATCCCGATATATGACCTTTTTCCCTAGGTCACTTGTTTAGGGACGCATTTTGGAAGAGGAAGCAACCCTAACTTGTACGGATCACATCTCACAAAGTACAACGAATATGAGGCTGAAACTCGGACACAAGGTACAAGAACATTTCATATTTGGTCTGTCAAAGTTTCAAATCCTGAACCTTCTCCAAAAGTGATTTATAGCGAAAATTCCAAGTTGACTAGTTTTTGCTATACAAAGCCCTAGCTTTCAAATTGTCGTAAGTGAAACAAGTGTCGTAAATGCCATACATTGCCTTCTTTCAGGCTAGCTCCGACACCATGTTAAGATCCAATATGCTAATATAGATAACATTAGTGTTCAATTCAATTTCACAACAATAGCATATACATGATCACTGAAAGAATAACAAGCACAACATAAACACAAGAGACACAAATTTATCCTGGGAAATCCTCTAGGGTAATAAAACCCAACAAAAATTCCTCAATATAGATGATCAAAAGTTCAAAGACAAAACCCCAAACAAGTGCTCCTTCTCCTTGCAGATATCTCTCTCCCTCTCTCCATTGCGAATTACACACGTGAGTGTGTGTGTGAATGAATGAATAAATGAGAGAGCCTAGATCTCTATTTATACATTCACTTCTACTTTAATTTTACAACTTGACATGTCGGCCTCAACTAACTTTACCACTCAACTAATGTTGACTGGGCCGACTCCTCTAGGGGACTTAAAAACCCCATTACATTTGAATCTAGGGGATCTATTGCCCCGACTTACATGGGAGGATTTACCTCATGACTCTATGATGACCAAATACAATAATAACATCCCGACGTAGGAATAAAACATCTCCGAATAAATTACAATAATAAAATACAATAGAATATTCTTCGAAGTTACAATATTTCAACAAGTAGTAGGGATGAATTTTTATATCTAATAAGATCCCTTACCATTACTTCATTTTCCTTGCTACCTAGTCCTCGCTAGTTTTAGGGGACTAGATTCATTATTTAATTGATGGAGTTTTGCCCCCCCCTCATTGAGTAGCTTTCCAATAGATTTTTGTGATGATCTTTTCATTATTGTACTTAGAAAATTTCAATTGTGGTATGAAGCCCAAGAATATTATCCATATTGGATGGTTCCCTATGTGTTTCTCTAGTGGATTTTCGCCCAACTTTTTTAGGATGTTGCTCCTCTTTCGTGTCTTCTTCTTTACATTTGTCTTCAATATGTCTCTACAGTCTAGTCCTTGTGAGGATTTTAGAAGGGGTTGATGGTTTATCCAGAGCTGGATTGATTTCCTCAAGATCATGATCAAAATATTACGACTTGGGTGCCTGAAGGATTAATGAAAGAAGGATAATTGGGGGGGAAGGTTGAAGTTGGTTCTTTGATTGTGCATGCAACCACATAAAAAAGGAGATGGGTTCTTCTTGGGATAAGATGTCAAAACAGTTCCATGATGGGGTTGATCTTGGAGATTTGGGGCCAGATTGTCGCAGAGGAGAGTCGATCCTTGGAGGAGGTGACGATACAGTAGCGATATGAGAGGGATTTGCACATTGGGAGCTATAAGGGGCTTGTTGAGCTATTGGAGGAGCTGAAGCTTGGCCGTTAACTTTGGAACCCATTTTTCTCTTAACAATTTGCCATTAATCTCCTTTGTCAGCTTTTGATTATTCATGAGCTTGAGCTTTTTTGTAGTTTTTGGCGAAGTAGCCATACTCATGGAAATATTTGCATTTGAAAGGAAGTTATTCATACACTGATTTCTGATAATGATTCCTATCATCCAGGGTGAGGAGGATGGCCTCTAGGAGCCCCTTTTCCAAATCTGCTTCAACATAGATCCAAGCACATGCAAACATTCTTTCCTTTGGCTCTAATTTACCAATGCAAGTGCCAAGCATGTTCCTGATGCTTCTCAAGGAATCATCTTCTTACCCATCATGAATTGATTTATGGACATCAACCTTTGGATTGAGGTTGGGCATCCATCTATTTAAATACATTCCTCAGGCGCTGAAGAAGTAAGGCCCATTTATGAATATGAGATCGCGATTCTCCTTGAATTCAAATAAAAAAGCATAAAACCCTCATTCGTAGAAAAAATGAGCTAACTTACCCTTGATGAGAACTTACCAGTTCTTCTAAATCTAGATTGCCATTGAGCGAGGGGAAGGAAAAATTCTAGTAAAATATCCACTCAGCCCTCGATCTACAAGATTGAGGGCCATTTGTCGAGATGAGGACGTTGTCAGATGAAACTCTGAAATGTTTTCCACCTTCTTGACAAAGTGGGGGCCACAACCCCCCTCCATGATCCAGATCCATCACACAAAGAGCACGCTTCTTAGAGGTAAAACAAAGCTTTAAAGAGCCAAAAAATGGTAACAAAATATTACCATCATGTGCAAGTGCACATATTAATCCCATAATCCGTCAATCATTATATTAATAAGAGGGAAACTACCTCAATCAACTAATAAGCTTTTCCCATTTAACCCCTTCTTCAAAAAAAGAATTTAGAGGACTTCCATGGTTACACTAACAATTATGATGAATTGGAATGATTATAAATTTGTACTCAATGGGATTTGTAATTTGATAAAAGAATTTGACTTAGCTGGGATCAAACTGAATTAGCTATCACCATATCTCTAAAGTATATAGAATAATTTGAATATCACATATATCAATACCTCATGACTCAACCTATAGGTCTTAACATAGGGATGGCAATGCCTACCATTTGGCTGATCCATATCTCATTATGAATCATTTTAAACAAAAATATTGATGCAAAACCAAAATCCAATTTAGAGCTCAACCCTTATCACGAATGAACACTAAAACATAGAGTCACATTTATTAAAACCTAGCGCTTCAATAAGAGTAATACCGAAAGCTACCACATTAAGACAAGGATAACACTTCCAAATTAACTTTTATAGCTAAGCCGGAAGCCGACGGTTAGGAAGGGTTACAGCTATTTTAGTTGCGATCGTGTATAAATATTATGCCATTTGATCACGCTTTTCTAATATAGCAAATTTTGCTTGTGAGTGTTGAACTCTTGGTTATCAACAGCTAGGGTTACCGACATCTGCTCTCTGCGTGATCGCATTCCAGAGGGATCTTCTTTATTGGTTTTTAAAATCTGCGATGGCTTCTTCAGAGGACCAGAAAACGCAGGATGTTTCTTCTAATGAGGGCGGTGACGTAGAACGGGAGGAAAGCGGTGCAGAAGAGCAAAAACAAGAAAAAAACAATGATGGTTCCAGCCCTGGGTGAGTTCTTCAGCTTTTAGCTCTGATCTGAGTAGTTCCGCATGTTCCCCTTTTATTCTTCGTTAAGTTCAGAGGGATTAGTAAAAACGCATTTAGCTAACATGCCTGTTTATTTATTATCTGTGACAGGAAAATCTTCATCGGCGGGCTGTCAAGGAGTACCACATCAAGTATGTATTTATATGCTCTAAGCTGTAAAGGGTCCCATTTTGCTAAAATTATTTTTTTTCTTAGGTTTTTAAGGGTTTTTAGGGTTGAATATATTTACTTTGTGCTGCTTTAGACGGTTTTACAGTTGTTTATGGCATTTGATGTTTTCCAAAGCTATATTTGGTGCTTTTTAAGGGGAGAGTGTTTTCATGAAAATTGTGCCGTATCCTTAAACTGGTTTTCTGTTCTTAGCTTTTTATTTGTTGTGTTTGTTTTGCTCATCCTTAAATTGCAGTTTTAGGGTTTTGATGAAATTATTTTGGATGTACTGCAGGTGCTTTTACAAAGCATTTCAGTAAGTATGGGGAACTAACAGATTCTGTTATAATGAAAGACCGTCATACTGGCCAGCCTCGGGGGTTTGGGTTTGTAACTTATGCCGACCCTTCTGTCATAGACAAGGTTATACAGGACAAGCATGTATTTGATGGAAAAACGGTAGGATTGTCTTTTTGGCTTAGAAATCATTTTGTTTCTCATTACTAATTCATTTTGCATTTATTGTTTTCATCCTTTTCAAATATAAAATCTCGAGGATTGACTTGCAGGTGGAAATCAAAAGAACCATTCCAAGGGGAAACTCGTCCAAAGGTCCAAAGACGAAAAAAGTGTTTGTGGGTGGTATACCTACATCAATTACCGAAGGTTGGTTTACAAGTCCCGGACTCACTAGTTTACAGATCAGTATTCAGTTGAACTATTTCATGCCCGAGAGGGCATCGAAATACGTTGATACGGTAGATTTAGTATAGCGTTCCCGCTCTAGCTCATCTTCTTTTAAACATTGCCATCTCAAGGGGTTTGTATAGAACATAGCTGCGGTCGGACTAGAATCCGGATCTTTTTAATCTTTTGGTCTTGGCTGTGGTTGTTTTCTATTTGACGGTTTCAGAATGCATATTTAATTCAATGGGGTAGCTTAAGCAGAATTTAGGCTAAGCAGAATTCTTATATCTTACAGATGAGTTCAAGGACTACTTTTCCAAATTTGGCAAAGTTGTAGAGCATCAGATCATGCAGGATCGAAGCACTGGTCGTTCTAGGGGTTTTGGTTTTATTACTTTTGACAGTGAGCAGGCTGTAGAAGAGATAATATCCCAAGGCAGAATGCTTGAACTAGGTGGAAAGCAGGTATTTTGTGTTTTTGTATTCTTGGTTAGTTTTATATGGGCATCGTGATGGGCTAGTCTTTCATTTTTGATTATTTTCTGGGAAGACAGTGGGTTTGCTTAGCGCTTCCATACTCTAGCCTTTGGTTATCTTTAGTCCCATTCCTATTGATTTAACGTATAACATGTCCCTTCAGTTATGAATACAGTCCATAATCTAGGTTGTTAATTAAATTTTGTAGGTGGAGATCAAGAAGGCTGAACCCAAGAAACCCTCGTTTGATGCTGCGCCTGTTTTTGGGATTGATAACAGGATCGATAGTAGGCCTCCATACATTCCTGGTGCAGTTGGGGACTTTGGGGATAGTTATAGTGGGTTTGGAGCGGCAGCTTACGGCAGCAACCCATATAGGTCAGCAGGAGGTTATGTTGATAGGCCTGGGGGATATGCTGGTTATGGAGCTCCCGATTATGGTAGGGGTTATGGAGGATATGGAGGTAGCAGCTTAGGAAGTTATACAGAAGATGTTTCTCGTGGATATGGAGGTCGTACTGGGTCTTATACTGAAGGATTTGGTGGCTATGGTAGTGGGATTGCGGGTGGCTATGGAGTTGGCGATGGTTATGGTGCTTATGGTGACAGTGGATATGGTGGTGGTTTGGACTCACGTGGTGGTTTGGACTCACGTGGAGGCCCCTATGGCAGTGGAGGTGCTTATGGGAGTGGAAGGGGAGCCTATGGAGGTAGTGGCAATGGTCGATATCACCCATATGCCAGGTAGAACAATTGGCATGGAAGCAGTAGTTTTTAAGAACAGATGCAGAAATGAGCTTTTGAGCTCGAATCATTTCTATATATTTATAATTTGTAGGTTTAGGTGTTTTGTGATGCAAATGTACTGTTGTTATTTGTAATCACAAATTACAGTTATATTTTGCTCATGTATATTGGAAGATTAATTTCTTCAGTGTTGGAAGGAAGGTTAATTTCTGCAGTGTTCCAAGTAGTCTGTCCATTTTGGATTGTTAGAATGCATTTAGACACAAGCCACTCAGTATGAATTCAATTTAACTATTTATAATGACTGGATTGTAACATTTTTGATGAATGATGCCTGTACTTTATGGATGGTACTATTTTTATTTTTTAAAATAAAAATTCTATTGGTTTTCAGTTGATTATATGGTATTGAAATAGAATAATGGATCATGGCATTTGTAAGTTAGGGATGCTTACCCCAAAATTATTATTGGGCACTTATTTCGCTCGATTTCTCAAAATATCTAAATTTGATTTCATATATACAAGTGATTTGTTTATTATCATTGTTTTTTCCTTGGATTGTTTATTATCATTGTTATAAGTGGCGTCATGAAATATTTTATGGATAAAATATTATTTCAATATTTTGTTGAATTTATTATAGTCTTGCATAAGTGACAGCTCTACTGTCCTTGTATGGTTATACCTCTTGGATGTTTTTTTTGTATATAATAGTTGGAGGTTTTGGAACAACTCTCTCCAGGACTCATAATGTTGGATAATTCGACGAATTATCATATTTTCAGGGCTCAAGGGATGTTACACATTGGAGTTTATTGTCGTGAATAACATTTGTTTTACACGAATCTCCATCAGTTTTGGTTGCCTACATCCTTGAATAAGGTTTCTGTTTTCTTATAGCTAAACTGCAGGTTAGTGGACAGGCTTCCCAAGTATTCGTAGAGATCTTCAGAGATAAAGATAATGAAAGCTCTACGGTCTATGAGAACAAGATACTAAAGCAGGGTTAGTTCCTCCTTCAAGCCTAGATTTTAGTGTAATAGGTTCTATGATTTAAGTTTAGATAATTTAGCGTTTAGTAGTCTAGCTTTATTGTAGATTTCAAGTATCTAATGAAACAAAATATGTAGTTAAAATCATTTTTCGGGCGATGTTGTCTAGGATTATTGCAACTAATCTATTTTAGTCTGGAAAATAAATGGTGGTTATATTTTGGGTTTTGTTTTCTTTCCTTTGCATTATAATTTTATTCGTTGCAGTTGTTCAGAATTTAATTTGTTTGCTTATCTGTATTTGTTTGCTTATTGGCTTTAGTCTAATTACTGTATCATTTGGGATCTACGTAGTTATTATAGTATATCATTTGAGGTCGATTTAGTTATTATCATTTTGTGGTTTTTACATTAGCTTGAATGTAGACTATAGATTAATGAGGAGCTATTATAGGATCATTACAGTGTAATGAAACGTATTTTGCCAATAACATTTGTTTTTAGGACTCTTTCTTTATGTATATATGTTTATATTTATATTACTTTAGTTTTTGTCTGCTATAGGACATTTTTGGCTGTTATATCAATGTGTATATTTTTATATTTATATTTATATATCTTATATATTACTTTCATTAGTTTTTTCCAGCTATAGAATAACATGGTTGGCTTTTATATCTGCAATATACATTGCTTAATTGTAGTAGTCTTATTTTATGTATTTTCTGTTGCAGCGATCACCTTCAGCAGTCATCAATTTCACTTTTGAAAAAATGACCTAAATGGTGGCTTATGGCCTATGTCATCAGAGTGCTGCTTATGAGCGTCAAAGATGTATGTGCTCTACTAAAATGAGAGGGATATGTTAGAAGATGCAGGAGGTGTACTAAAATGAGAGGGATATGTTAGAAGATGCAGGAGTGTACTAAAATGAGAGGGATATGTTAGAAGATGCAGGAGGTAAGTAACTGAACTGATGGAATATTTAGGTTAATGGTTTTGGTAACTGGTTTGCTTCTGTTTCTGAAACGTTTCCTGAACATTTTATTGAAATAAAAATTGCTTTAGTTTCCAGTAAATAGTGTAGAAATTTATTACTTGTAGTATTTGTAGCGTAAGAAGATTCAATATTAAAATTGCTTGTTTATTCATCAAAATTCTTTTCCAGATCCATCAGGAGTTTTGCTGGAAAGAGCTGCACATGATTGATGGAAACAATGACCATTGAACAATGCCAGTTGGGGTTTTAGCACATTTTAAGAAGACCCAGATTGTCATTATTTAAAACAAAATGAGTGGGTCAGGGATAAAGTTTGCCTTGAAAAAGAAGGATCTGCAGGGAGGGTTTTGTTTGCCCAGTTTTTGGCCCTTTCACGTTGTTTAAAAAAATCTTATTCGCTATGGACATGGAAAAGGTCACATAAATTTCACATAAATTTTGGAGGGATTGTTAGACTCCTAATTTGTTATTGTTCCATAATAGAGTTACACATGTACACGGTTGTTAGACTCCTAATTGTGATTGTTCCATAATAGAGTTACACATGTACAGGGATTGTCGTGGGTAAGATGCTTTGATCTATGGGATTGATATTGATGATGTACTTTTACTCTCGTAGATCATTTCTGAGGTGTATTTCAACACATAAAACATCCATGTAGAAAAATTATAAAAACTGCTTATATGTTCAATATACCAAATTATGTTGTGGTAAAGTCTTACCATTTTGGACGCTCCCAAGAGCATATGAAATTGGTTTGGTAGAATTGGGAATAAAAGTTTTGCACTGCTTTTTGATAGGTGATTTTGAAAATTGTGGTTGAATAATAAAATTTTGCAGGTCGTGTTTTGAGCATTTTTATGCCAATATAAATTTTTGCATAAAATTCAAGGGGACTGCAAACCAATTCAACAAAGAGTTTATTGCAACAAGTAATACATCATGTTTCTCCTGGAAAACCATCCGCTCGAGGGAAAGAATCTTGGTCTTCTCTTGCAGACCCCTAGCATTAACATACAACTTTCATTTGGGCACGTTGTGAGGGGCTTTCCTTGCTCTTAAGGATCTTGAGAGGAGTTTTCGATGACCTTGACCGACTTCCCTTTGTGCCCTTTCTTGAGGGGCAGTCTCCTTCGCTCCATCAAAACTATTGCTCTATGTAAAGGGCCACCCTCCCACCGTGAAGAAGATTTGAGTGGATACAATAGGAGAGGGATGTTGGATATATGATGAGAAGAGCTATCATAATCCTCAGATAGGCCAATCTCCAGGGCTTTTCCCCCCACAACGACATCATCTCCTTTTTGGTGTCTAGAGTTCCCAGAAGGTGATGGACTTTCGATTTCAATGGGCTTTAAAGAGGAGATACGATCATGGATTGATTCTAATAACAAGGGAATGGTAAGAGGGTCATCCAATTACTTCCCAAAGAAGATTTGAGCGGAGCATCTTGATGTCCCCAAAAATTTCCTGGGCTACCTCTAGGTGTGGATCACTCCTTTTCCCATTGGTGTCCAAATGAATAGCAATGTTGCCTACCAGTACCTCTTGTGAAGATCCAGCAGTTGGCAATGTTGAAGGGGATGAAATGATATTTCCACATCTCAATTAAGTAGGTCACCACTTATGTTAGAGTAAATGCAAAGGGAACTATATAAAAGTGGGCAACTTCCACATCTGGTTTTGGAATGCAGAATGTAGGAAAAGTAATGCGTGAAAAGGGAAGTTGCCCACTTTTATGAAGCTAAAGTTCAAGTATTGAACTGTAGCTTCATATTCTTCCACATTATTTGTGCACTTAAATGAGAGTCATAAACCATCCCAACGCATAATCTAGAATTACCACATACTCCATCAAATTGCATCTTTCAAAACCCTTCCAAAGAAAGCTCCTATTCTTACAGTTCCCTTGTGCTAATGACTTCTTCATTTAGTATTACATAATTTCCCAATGCTACTTCCAAATAATGCCCCAGATTTTCGGTCTCTCTTTTCTCAAAGCATACTAGTTTCTTTGGCTCTTGGAGGTCTTTGGTGAATTTCCCACACTTCATAGGAAACATATGTAACTTCTATAGTATTTTTATGTATCCTCCTAATGAGAAACATGACCCTTGACCCAAAACTACTCCATATGCTACTAGAAAATAAACTAAAGTAATGGTGAACACGATGTGAATATAAGGTGATCCACCCACTAGAAAACGCCCTGAAGTTATTAGTAATGCTTATTAGTACTGTCATTGCCCACCAATATGCATCATGTAAAATGAGTTCCATTAGTTTTCAAGGAAATGAAAAATGAAGGGACTATTCTACCAACCCTTGGGAAGATGACCTTGATTGATGGAAGTTATTTATGGTAAGATTCCACTCTTGGGGTGGTGGGCTTAATGGTTAAGAACATGTGTTATCTTCGAGGTCACAGGTTCAAAACCGGTGGGGGGTAGGGTTGCTCATTGGCTCGTTGTGACAAGGCTCGAAGGGTAGGTGACCCCTCGGATAGAGGCTCTCCCTTGGGATAAAGGGTCTCGGGAAGTCTCGGCCCTTGCTGAGTCACAAGTTTTTGGTATATCTGGCTTGCGGGCTGTTGGATATACCCTTGGGAGATTGCGGTTCCCATGGTTAAAAAAAAAGATTCCACTCTTGGGGTAATCCAATATCTTAGCATTAAGGGATCATAGAAAATGTTTATTTTGCTAAGGTATTTTCATCAATTCTAGAAAGGGAATTGTGATTTTCACATTAACGAGGTCATCATTGATATTAAAGGCCATCCATGATGTATGTTCACGACATTCTAATCATTCAAGTCTCAATTGTGTGCCGTTGCCTTACATGTTGCTTTGGGGTTACTTGTTGGGAACTTGAAACATACTCGTTGGTCACATTACGGTACTCGAGCCCCCTTTTTTCCCTAGCATGATGATATGGGAGATCTTGTAACAGATGTCACATGTAACATTTTTGAAAGTAATAAAATGTAAAAAGTAATAGTATGAGAGATCTTGTAACGGATGTCACATGTAACGTTTTCGAAAGAAATAAAATGCAAAAAGTAATAGTATGGGGGAGATCTTGTAACATGTATTTTCGTTTCAAAATCAATGGCTATATAATGGAAATCAAAACAACATAAAAAAATATAATACAAAGTAAATAAAAAAGAATAATACAACGTAAAAAGTAAATATGAGACTTAAATTAGAGACTTTATTTTTTTACTTTTAATACAAAGTAAAAAGTAAATATGAGATTTTAGAGTGTTTGTCGAGTAACAAAATAATACAAAGTAAACAGAAAAGAATAATACAAAATAAAAAGGAAATATGAGACTTAAACTAGAGACTTTAGAGCTTAAGGTTAGGTGGCTTAGGTATTGCACTCAAGGAACTATTTGAGGAGAGGTTTGCACCTCGGGAGATTTGATTTCTCTCGGCGTTTGATAGAGCCTAAGATTTGGATCTATGTTGGTACCATATAAGTCTCCTCAACGATGATGTGATGGATGGAGAATGATACCCATAAAGCACCCATTACTACAATATGGGGATTTAACATTGCCAATTTGTGTCACTACATCCCATTCTCCTCTATACAATATTTTTGCTAGTGTGCATCTCTTTTTGTGATGGTAATTTGTGTGATGATTCAAAGAAATTGTTATTTTCCATTTGCATCATGTTTGCCTCTTATTTTTGCTAGTGTGCATTGTTTTTTTTGATGGTAATTTGTGCCATGATTCAAAGAAATTGTTATTTTCCATTTGCATCATGTTTGCCTCTTATTGCATAGATTTTACATTACTATTGCATCATGGTCACATCTTTATAATATGTATTGCATCATATGCATGATAGTTGCATTTTTTGTGTCAAAATAACATTTTATTGATAAATGTACATTATCGTGTTAGAGTAGATTTAGCATCATGATATTGTAATCAATAAAAAATTTGTGTTAAGATTTTTTTTTTCATATTTGCATGGAATCGCTGTTTCTCAAAATTTGTGTTAAGATTTTTTTTTTCATATTTACATGGAATCGCTGTTTCTCAAAGTGCACACTCAATGTACCAAAGCATATTACAATGTGAGATGCTACATGCATTTCTATAAAAATATAATCTTAATCTTATTTTTCATCATTCCCAAGTCTTGAAAAAACTAACTTGGTTGAATTGAAACTTTATTAATGCTAGAATTGTCCTCATAGGTCATCCCATTTTTACTAGGACCATCTTCATACCGGTTTGCCACTTACTAACTTCACTTGTCAACAATCATGAATTGGAAAGCTCACGTGTCTCCTAAACATGGAACATAGCTAATTTACGTTTGATGCAAGGAACGTGAAGATTTCTAGCCTAGAAGCACATTTAAAATGTAAGGAATCACATGAGAGAATAATAAGCAGTCATTTGAAACCAAAGTAACAAGTTTTCATATTGGAGAGAATTGCATTAAATGCATTTAATTCATTTATTCTTTCTCATTTTATTGGAATACATTATGGGAAACCTTTAGGTACTTTTCCTTGGTTCGAGGATGGTATCCAAGATAAACCACTGGCTTTGATTATGAGGCCTAACTTGGTGGGGACATCATGTTTGCCTCTTATTGCATAGATTTTGTATTACTATTACATCATAGTTACATCTCTATAATATGTATTGCATCACATGCATTATAGTTGCATCTTTTGTGTCAAGATAACATTTTATTGATAAATATATATTGTCGTGTTAGAGTAGATCATCATGATGTTGTAATCAATAAATAAATTGTGTTATGAATTATTTTGTCATATTTGCACACAATTGTTGTTTTCTCAAAGTCCACACTCAATGTACCAAAGCATATTACAATGTGAGATGCTACATGCATTTCTATAAAAATATAATCTTAATCTTATTTTTCTATCATTCTCGATTCTTAAAAAAACTAACTTTGTTATCTTAAAAAAAATTATCCGTCTTAAAAAAAACTAACTTTGTTGTCTTAAAAAAACTAACTTTGTTGAATTGAAACTTTATTAATGCTCATTTTCAAATAAGCTTAAAAAAACTAACTTTATTGAATTGAAAATTTATTAATGCTCATTTTCAAATAAGTAGTGATTTGAAATCATAGTAACAAGTTTTCAGATTGGAGGGAATTGCATCAATGGAACACATCATGGGAAACCTTCAGGTACTTCCCTTCATTTTGAGGATGGTAGCCAAGGTAAACCACTGGCCTTGATTATGGTGCCTAATCCGGTGGGGACATCATGTTTGCCTCCTATTGCATAGATTTTGCATTACTATTACATCATAGTTACATCTATATAATATGTATTGCATCACATGCATTATAGTTACATCTGTATAATATGTATTGCATCACATGCATTATAGTTGCATCTGTTGTGTCAAGGTAACATTTTATTGATAAATATATATAGTCGTGTTGAGTAGATTTAGGATCATGATATTGTAATCAATAAAAAAATTGTGTTATTCATTTTTTTTGTCATATTTGTACTATGAATTTTTTTATTATATTTGTACTATGAATTTTTTGTCATATTTGCACACAATTGTTGTCATTTCAAAGTGCACACTCAGTGTACCAAAGCATATTACAATGTGAGATGCTACATGCATTTCTATAAAAATATAATCTTAATCTTATTTTTCATCATACCCAAGTCTTAAAAAAACTAACTTGGTTGTCTTAAAAGAAAAACTAACTTTGTTGAATTGAAACTTTATTAATGTTCATTTTCACATAAGTAGTCATTTTAAATCAAAGTGACAACTTTTCATATTGGAGAGAATTGCAACAAATGCATTCAACTCATTTATTCTTTTTTTTCTTTCAATGGAACACATCATGAGAAACCTTCTCCTCATTTCAAGGATGGTATCCAAGGTAAACCACTGGCCTTGATTGCGGGGCCTAACCCTGTGGGGTCATCAAGTGAGGCCCTACATAGCCACCCGAGGATTTGACCTTGATACCTTCTGCTTGCGATTATAACACTCAACCACTTGAACTAACCCACTGGGTTATCCCATTTACTCTTATTATATAGAATAAAACATTTATTTCTCAAGTGTGGATGAAGTATTCTCTATTTTAATAATTCCTTGGGAAGTGATGTTTCTTAATTGTGTCGAGTCATCTATGTGATAGTTAAAAGTTAAATGTTGTTTGTTGGATCCTTATGAAAAAATTTGAGCCTTGAGCCTTGAGCCTTGCTGCCATCATTGTAGATAATATATTGCTCAAAAATTTCGAACTTTGAGCCTTGCTGCCATCATTATCGGTAATATATTGCTAAAAAATTCCGAACATTGAGCCTTGCTGCCATCATTGTAGGTAATATATTGCTCAATTTAGCTGCAAGGCTTGTCATGGGTGAATGCAAGTCCAATTATGGCCATAAAGAGATGAAGGATTATCTACATGAATTTTTTTATGACTTCAAATGGATCAACGTATCACAATGAAATAAAAAAAATATGTTAGAATAGTTTAAGTCAACTATATCACCAATTACTAAAAATGCATGTAGGTACACTCTTTTGAAAGAGTTTAAGGCTAATGTTGAGTATATTAAATCTAAAGTGGATGATAAGGGTATTGATTTGTCTTGTTATACCTTGCGACTAGTGAATGTAATTAAATGTTGTTATAGAAGATTGTTTGAAACAATGCCCACAGTGTTTTGTGAAGATACATATCTTTGTAATTCAGGAACTCTTCATATAATAAACTTTTTCAACAACATTAAAAAAATTGTTGTTTTTTTAACAAGAACGGTTATGGAGCATTTGTATTAAAAAAAGAGAAGAGAATATAATGATAAGCAGAGAGGGACTGTTCCCAAAGAGAGACAATGCCCATGACCTCTTTTTCTCCTTTTACAAAAATAGGTCTGTCTCGAAAGATCCTATGACTTTGATAGCTATAACTTCTTACAAACTGCTCGAGTAGGAGATGACTAAAAAAAAACATAACTAAAAAAAGAATTGATTGTTTATCCAGAACCCAGTAGTAAATAGAGTCTTCATCTTGTTTATGATGATGAAATTCAAAATAGCTCGTATTCTATAGACTAGAAAATATAGATAAATCGCCATAATATGCATAAGAAAATTAATAGCGTGTTTGAAAAGAGAGTAATGCTGGTTAAAAACCAGTGATTTTGAAGATAAGCTAGTTCGGTGACGATCCTGAACAGGAGGTCCAGGCATGCTATCCTTTGAGAGATCCTGAAGATTGTCGATTCCTGAACCTTAATTGTCATGGAGATCAGGGATGCAGTGGGCGATATCCTTATGACAATAAGAGAGTCGCCGAAAACAACCATATCTTTTACTCCTAGGGAACTTGCTATCTCCAGACCCTTTATTAAGGCTAGCCATTCCGCATGGTTGTTTGAGTTCTTCCCCAGTCCCCAAGCAAAATATTTCTGTCTGTTCCCCTTAGGGTCATCATTCAAGAAATTGTTGTTGCATCACACTTTCAACATCACTCTTTTAAGGAGTTTCAATTGATTATTAACGATATAACAAGAATGCAGTCTACAAAACCTAATGAGAAGAATCATAAGGTCAACATCAATAAAAAACCACCATTCAAGTTGTTTCAAAACCTAATGTGAAGAATCATAAGGTCAACATGAATAAAAAAACCATCATTCAAGTTGTTTCAAAGTACTTGGTGTTGTGATATACCACCCATAGTATATTCATATTGAATAGTGATTTCCTATAAGTGTTCGATTATCGCAAGATACTTTCAAAAGATCAAACACCTTGAGCAACTGCCACACGAACAAATCATAGATCAACACACCGATTTTTTTATGTGGTTTAAACCCTTAAAAAAAGGGAAATACTCCATGACCCCAACCAAATACCTATTTGAGGCAATATTATTATGCAAAAGAAAGAATGTTACAAATGAGCTTCTCATAATCGATCAACCAACAAATTACCCTTCATGCTATTTAAATATAGATCATGGACCAATTGGGTGTTAAGCCACAAATCAATGGTCATTAAGATCAAAGAGAAGATTAATTGTTGGATCAATCTATGTCAAGAACATATCGTGATGGTTAGATTACATATTTACAAATGTATATTAATGCATATTAAAGAAATACACTTTACCTAATAGATATATTATAACAACTTGATCTTAACTAACTCCAAAGTGTTTAAATATCTTGACATCCCCCTTTAAGAACAACTTGGGATAGGTTTGAAGGATTTACAAAAGTGACACTATAGGAGAAGGAATGAGGCATTAGAGCCTATCCCCCCCTTGATGACATTCTTCAACTCCTAACGTAGATCAACATTTAGAAAACTTGGCTACTGTAAGATACTTTGTGAAGATGTTTGCAACTTGATCATCTATAGGGAAAAAGAGCACTTCGAGAATGCGATCATGAACAAGCTTTTTGATGAAGTGCATATGTAGCTCAATATGTTTGCTGTGCTGATGTTGAATTGGATATTGGGAGAGCTTGATGACACTTTGATTGTTGCACCAAAGGGGAGTTCGATGTTGTTGCTTGAGTACAAACTCTGAAAGGATCCGTTGAAGCCACAAAGCTTCATGGATGGCATTAACTGTGGCTCTTTCACTGGCCCAATCTAAATTAATGAAACCAACCAACAAATGAGTTCCCCTTGAACTGTAATGGATTTCATGGCCATTTGCATATAGAGGGCAACACAATCAATGACAAATGAAAGATCAGGACGAGTATGAGTCAAATATAAGAGACTACTAACAAGCTGACGATACAAGGTGGCATCTGCTTTGGGTGAAGTGCAATTGGAAGAAGTTTGACTGTAGACTGGAAGGGAGAAGGGGTTGGTTTACAATCATCCATGTGAAAGTGATGAAGGTGACAAGAATACTTGGATTGAGAAAGAAAAATTCCTTCTTTGGTTTGCAAGTCATGGAGGCTAAGAAAATAATGCAAATGCCCTAAGTTTGTCATTTTAAATTTCTTCTTAAGACTAGATTTCACATGGGTCAATTCCTTCAACTTGGGAAAATCTTTTGGGAACTATCTTTGCCTTCAATATTTCAGAACTTCCTTACAATCGGGTTGCCTTGTTGAGGAGACCCATGCGTTACAATCTTACCTTTATGAGAATGAGTGATTTGACAGACTAACAACAAATTGTAGGAAATTCTTGGAACATATAGTACATTGAAATGCTCGTCATCTACCTGAATAGTTCTAGATTCTACAACATTAAGAGATCTATCATCACCAACAAATATATTTTTGGTGTTGCATTCATTCATAGTAGAAAAAATGGCTTTATCCTTATCCATATGATAAGATTCTGTCGCACATATTTTGTCTCGTAGGTGAAGAACAAAAGGGACTTTATGTTATTTAGTTTTGAAACCCTATATGCAGACACACTTATCTTTTGGCCCTGTAGGGTGTTGGATGTCAATGTATGATGCGTCTTTTACTATTAAATAAAGATGTTTTTTTCGCCTTGTAAAAAAATATGATAAGATGTTCCAGAATCAATGAGCTACTCATTCGAAGAAGAAGAAGAAGAAGAAGATGCATTAAAGGAAAAACCATAGGCACAAAGTGCATGTCCTTAAGATGTATATCTGCAAACAAATCAGGGTGGATGTTGTGCTTCTTTATTGTTGCTTCCAATGCTGCCATCTTCTTGAAACATTTAGATTCATCATGATTATCTTTCCCGCAAATGTTGTAATGATGCCCAATCTTCTTACCTTTTGATTTGGTTCCTTTGTCGTTTTTGGAAGGATAAGCTGGATGAGAGGGTTTCAGACTTTTGTTTTGCTTATTATTGCGAGGATGTTGCTTCTTGGGATGCTTGGACTTATCTTTTTGTTCCACCACTAAGGATTTTCTAGATGTATCATCACTGCTTAGTAGTCCAATATGTATGAGCTTATCTTCCTCTCTAATCAAGGAATCACAAAAAGTTTCAAAAGTGAGATTTTTATAGTGAATTCCCAAAGTTGCATTAAAGGTAGATACAAAAACAGAAAATGCAGGTCCAAGCTTGGAAAGAATATGAAAAATACATTGCTCGTCTTTTCTCTTTATGTCACGTTCATCAAGTAAGAGTCTAAGGGTATTGGACTTAGACAAATAGTCTTGTATGCAAGAAAAATCACCTGGACTTAAGGTAATCAACTCATTTTCAAGCTGATGACCTCGAATTTCATTGTGTTTACCAAAGACATTTTCCAACTTTTCCCAAGCTGTTTTTGGATCATCAATTTCTTGAAGGTGGAATTGTAGGTCATTAGAAATGGACATTCTGTTTAATCCACGAGCCTCGTCACATTTATTGGCCCATTTTATTTTCTTATTATCATCATTAGGTTCAATTTCTTTCTTTGAGGTAATTCGGTAAAGTACCTTACTTCATAGGACATTCTCCATATGGGCTTTCCATGAGAAGTAGTTGGAATTGGTAAGCATAATATTACATGGGCGGCCATACTGGAATATGCAGGCTTCAAAAACATAAACTAAAGGTTTGGATGCAAAGATCTTGAAAAAATAAGCAGTTAAAAAAATGACACTGAAAACAGATTACGGATGAAAACATAAAATGGAACAAAGGGGCCACATGGTAGGAAAATGTTGGTTCCCTCCCTACCCCCTCACTAACTTTTCTTATAAGCTCACTTTTACAAATAAGTTGCTTTTATAAAACAAATGGGAAGTACTTTTTACAATATGGCTACTTTATAACTTACATGAAATTTTACAAAAAGTAACAAAAAGGACTTGAACCCAAGGCCTCTTACATTTAGTAACTTTTAACCAAATGATCTAAGCAAAAGATTTAGTAATATTATGGAGGAAAATGTTGTTGTTGTTGTTGGGAGAGTGTACCTACCCAAAAAACTGTGCCTTTTTACTCGGAAGATACTTTAAACAACAAACAAAAAATACAAAAAAACAAAATTCTAAAACTAAAATGTTTAGATTTGGGGCTAGTTTTTGGTTAGCCTTCTTGGAAATGTAAGTTTTCTCACTGTTTTTGGTTTACTGAGTTCGCACAAAGTGCACGACATAGAGCATACACAATAAATAAACCTCTTTCCACTTTGTTTATGATTTGCTATGTTTGCATAGAGCGCACAACAAAGAGCATACACATGGAAAAGGTAACATATTAGGAAAAAAAGGTATAAATATGAGAAAAAATGCATAACTGTAAACAATATACCTTTGGATTTGGTAAAATGCTTGTATCTTGAGCAAACATAAACATTTTTTTAGTGAAATGAAAAGTATTTTTTCCAACTGGAAATGATGCTCCGAATGCAATGGAACACCTCTGACAACCAAAGATGCACAAATATATCAATACGAAAAATCATTTGATGGCCTTGGCAACACCAATTCAAGATCTAGATCACTAACGAAAGGATAACTTCATAGATCAACATGGCGATGTTCTAATGTGATTTAAACTCTCGAATAGCTACTTGAGGCAATATTATTATGTAAAAGAAAGAATGTTGAAAATGAGTTTTTCATAATTGATTAATTAGCAAATCACCCTCCATGATCTTTAAATAGATATCATGGACCAATCGAGTGTTAATCCATAGATCAATGGTAATTAAGATTGAGAAGAAGATGAAGATCTCCAAAGACCATGGTTATAATTAATAAAGATAAAGTGAAGATCTTCAAAGACTTGGTTAGAATTGATAAAGAAGAATAATATCAATAAATAATTATAGGTATTGGATATGGTTGATTGAATATCTATCAAGTACGTGGAGATATGAAATTTATAAAAAGTATAACAAAATGAAAGAAAAAAATCAACACAGGACAATACATACATACATACATGTATGTATTTATGGAATGTCAAAAGCTTCAAGAAATGTCGTGGAGGTTATAAATAGTTCACACCATAGAAACATGAACAAGATACCCAATTGAATGTTTGGGGGGCATGACGGAAATAAAGATTTAGTTTGTGCAATAAACCCAATAGTTGCGGGGGAGTAGTAGTTGAAACTACATTTTGAATATACTTAAGGAAATAGGGAAATGTGTTTTACAATTTATATTCATTATTTATTGAATGTGTTTGAATATGATCATTCGCAATAGTTTTATCTTAAGCATATTTTATCTAATCAACATACCTTCATTCTATATGTTGTAGATTCAAATTGTTTTTTTTTGTCATGCAAAAGTTTCCTAATATTAGAAGAAAAGACAAATTTTCTAGGCCATGTGAATGGATTCCAAAAATATTTCGATTATGCAAATTGTCCTTATTTTGATATTTATGTTAACTCAACCAATCTCCACAATGCTATAATCAACCATGCCCAATGAGAAAATAAAACCAGTATAATTGCATACATGATTCAATGCTTTGTGCACCACAACATTCATCATTGCCAAATCTGTCAAGTCCATCTATGAAACTCTTACCAACCTCCCCAATACCTACTTTTATATCAACTACAACTAGAAGAGCATGCTCATAATATAAATGATTGTGACTAAGTGGATTATAGGTTTCACAAGGCATCATCTCATTTGGAACTCTCAATATAATGACATGACCCAATTATCTACTACCTTCAGTTTGGAAGATGCACCCTTTAATCCTATGCCAGATTATGAAGAACCTCTTCCACAAAGGTGCACTTATGGGTACAATGATTGTACATGTTTTAATGAAGATTTTTAAGAATATAATAAAGTTACTTGTTTGATTCTCATAATAAAGTACACATTTTAGTTGATTTGTGCATGAATGTGTGTTGAAATTCATATCTTTTTTTTTGTTTGCTCGAATCTCCCTGACTTGAAGAAGTGACCTATGGTTTAAGAAACCAAGACCTAGGGGCATCTAAGCCGTCAAAATCACTCGGGGATTGCACCCGGCTTGGACTGCACCAGCCTCAACTTGGCTGGGTTTTTGGGTGTCGCCTCCCAACTAAGTCACCCCTAAGGGGAATTGGAATCGAGTCGCCTTGTTGATGAGACCCACACCTTAACCGAGTGAGCTAATGGGAATTGACTGTGTTGAAATTCATATCAAATATGAATGTTTAAGTATTATTTTTAATTCTTTTATGAAAATAATTGAGTTTGAAAACAAAATTAATGTCAAAAACTTGTTTTTTCAAAACTTAACGTCCCAAATAGCTTTATCCAAAACTTAATGTCCCGTTACCATCGCTAGAAAGTCCAATGCTTGCATCAATGTCTTCCCTTCTGAGCAAGTTTTCCAGGCAATTGTTTGCCATGGTATTATAGGTAAGACTTTATGATTGTTATTTATTGAATATTTTGTTTGAAAATGATATGCATCAGTCTTATCTAATTAACATACCGGTGTTTATGTTGCAGGTTGATTGCAAAAAAATATTGATACATGGAAAGTCATCTAATATACCATTTATATGATTTTGCCTAATGTTTATCGATGTTCTAATCCACCTTAACTTTTATTTTCTTGTAGTCTTTCGCTTCACCTTGTCATGCCTATGAGAAATATGATTACTATGATAATCTTAACCCTTTGAATTCTATTGGAAAAAAATGTTAAAATTTGGGCAAAAGATCGTAAAATTTTTATGATTGACAACTTTGAAGAGAGCATGGAAAGACGAACATATTTGATTGCAAAAGTTAATTAGTACGACATAAATTTAATATTTTTATTTTATCAAATTGCTTTGATGGATACAACATATCATTTTTTAAAGTACTAAACAAGAAGTTGTTTTGTTATAAATGTTCTTGAGATTGGATTCCCTGAACATTGGAAGTGACATACTCGCACCTGCTGTTGGTGCCTCTACTCTTGGTGGTGTTGCTAGTGTCTCTACTGTTTGTGGTACTTCTAGTGCACCTACTTTTGGGCCCATTGTTGCTGCCCCATATAGTACTACACATACTACAATTCTAGTTTATACTCTTGTTCCTTTTGATCACCCTGCATCAAATGTTGGTATGAATTTCTTAACAAGCATAATTGTTAAGACCATGGGGGAATTACCTATATTTTGCAAATTTATGAATAACTGGTTTCACTAAAGCGATTAAAAGTTTATGCTAGTTACTAATCCATCAACTTATTTTCATTTTATAAAATAATGAATATTTTTATGTTGATATTATATGTCTAATCACAATATGTAATTTCAATGACGGGGGACATTGCATGAGAAGACACTTTCTTTTTTTGCACTGACAATAAGAACCTATGTTGCACTAGTCTCAGGGACGAGGGGATGTGGGGGACAAGTTTCTGGGACGGATAGAGCCCCCCCCAATTTTTCAGGGGCCGACAGGTTGGGGACGACAATTACACACACACACACACACACACACACATATAAATAAAAAATATTGAAATAAAAAGTAGAACTAATTATGAAATCCAAATGAGAAAAGAAAATATAAAGTATTGTCTAATCATCATTGTCCATTGTCAAAACTAAATAGTGAAGACTTGAGATACATGCCTAAGATCTAAAACTGAAAACTTCAAATAGTTCTAACTTCTAAGTTAACTATTAAACAATAACTTAAAACTTGAAAGTTAAAACAGTAACAAAAATTTAAAATTTTACAACTTTGTGTACATGAATGATGAATCATTTCGAAATTTAAATAACAAATAAATTTATATTTGTAATTTGACATTTGTAAATACTAAATTATAATTTTATAAAACTATAATAGCATGTGCTGAGATTTTTACCCAAAAAAATAAAAAATAAAATGTAAGATATAAAATATGAAATACCCGTGTTGTGCAATATGTTATGGCTGAGAGGGGGCAAACTCACTGTGACTGTGAGCCTGAGTTGAGCCATAAAATCAAACTTTGAACATGTGCTGAGAGCCTGAAACTCGAAAGGGGGTCGTGAGTTGTGGTCTTCAAGCTGAGAGGGGCACGCGTGGGATTGCAGGAAGGGGAGCCGCTAACAGGGGAGTTGCGCATGGGACTACATACGAGAGCCAACTTAACAAGTAGCAACGCGGGGAGTGATGGGTAGAACCATAGAGCAAAGGGTTATGTAGGTGTTGGAGTGATGGGTAAAGCAAAGGGTTATGCGGGTGCAGTGAGTTAGACTGTAGGTTAGGAACGTAGGATAGAGTAGAGGGAATAGGAGGGGGCTAAGGGTTAAAGGAATAGGGGAAGGGTTAGGTTAGGGGGGTGTTAGGTAAGGTCTATAATTAAATTTTTTAATTTTTTAGTTATTTTATTTTATTTTTATTTTAATTGTGCAGGTCAAGGGACGTCCAACAGTCCCTGATTGGTTGGGGACGTTTATGAGAAGTTCCCAATTTTGATGGGTACATTTAGGGTATGGCTCAAAAGTCCCCAAGTCCCCAAGGAAGTCCCCGATGAATTGGGGAAGTTTTCGAGGAGTTCCAAAGTCCCCGGAACGCAGGAAACTTTGGGGGAGATGGGTCCCCATGCAGCATAGATAATAACTAAAGCAAAAGTTTGAAAAAATAGTTGATGAAACTTATGACGAAGTGTTTTGGTCAAGTATTCAACTAAAAGTTGGTTGATTCTACGACATGGAAGTATTTGTTTCCCTTATTATGAGAATCTTGCACTAGTTCCCAAAAATGAGTGAGATGCACTAATGGAGGATGCTAAGGAGAAGAAGATGAAAATAGAGGGAATGTTGCCAAAAGTTGGAAAGCAAGAAAGATAAATATAATATAATATACATTGAATTTATAACTATGCATTTGACTTGAACTTATATACATCACCTAGTGCCTAGATCATGAAAAAGTTCATGTGCTTCTTCTACAATTAAACCAAAGTCTTACATTATTTGAAAGGCCATGCATGTGCTTTCACTTATCATCACCAAAATGGCTAGATCATGAGAATGGTCACGTGTTCAATAATTGGGGTAGTACCTTGGGACTATTGTGTTTGATCCCTTTTACTTACATGTATGTCAAGAAATAAATGCTTAACATAGACTTTGCAAGGATTCCATAAATATATTAGTGGAATACAAAATGGAGGTTGATATAAGAAGATAGTTAAAGTACCCATGGAAAGCCAAAGTATGGATACATCTCTTCTATGTGACATTTTTGTATTTCAACTTGATGCTATATTTCGAGTCTAATTTGAACATAACGGTAAATATGTTTGGTACTAGGGGAATGTTTTGAGCATGGTGAACCATGACTATTAGAGAAAAAAATGTTCTATAGGGAAAGGTATGTCCAAAAATTCAGATAGAAGAGATTCCCAATAAAGAGGAGTATAAATTTCGTAAATATATAATCATTTGACAATTTCATTTATGTTATTTTAACGAGTGCTACTCTATTCGTCATTGGATTTGTGATGCATGTTCTTGATCCTATATTTCTCTAATAGATATTTAGGTTATGTTGGTATTGGGACATGGACTTGCCACTTTATTGCCCATGATCCTCCAAGATGTGCTTGAATTGAATCATACATGAGCATGAGCATGCCTTAATCATATGAAAGATAATATATTTTGATCTCTATTATGGTTCCGGGTTGCCTCCTTCCGTATTTTAGATAGATGACATCCTCTCTTAGCTATCTTAAGTCCTTGAGATTAAAGAAAAAACATGATGTATTTCTGCCGTAAGTTGCTCTCCTTTCCCCACATTAAGGGGCATATGTTATCACATAGATTGGTCCCTCATGCACCATTTTATGTTTCATGCCCATTATACAGCATTTGGGTATCCTTTGAACCTTAATAACGCATAATCAAATTAAAGTGCTAGGACCTATACTAGAATCCATGACTTAATGATTTAGCATACAAACAGGTTTGGACTCCTTGACCACAAGTGTAGCACTCATATCCTAGCGTTATGAGTGGTTGTTAGCGATGGCATTGAATAATTATGAGAGCTACCACATGCAACATGTAATTTTATACTTTTAACACTTGTCTTAACTATTAGCCTATGTGTCTCTTTGAATCCTCACATGAATATGCATAGCACAAAATATCAAGCTATATGCCACCTATATCACCCCATGAGCTCCCCAAAATCTATAAAAGATAATCTTAGGAATTCATTGCTATGTTTGGAAGATACATTGTTGTGTTTCTAGTTTGGAGAGTTGAGTGATTTATAGTGCTTTGGTCCATTGTTTGGAGGAAGTTTTTCTCATAAAGGAATTGGTAATCCCTATATAAAAAATAACCCCAAATAAGAGGATTATAGAGCCATCTCTCTAACGGTATATGCAATTTCATGTATTGTTTTTCTTTTTATCTTTATAGAATCTCTATCTTCCCCTCCCACACAATATAATTCAAGTTTGGTATCAATTAATATATATGGAAAAAATATGCTATGTTCTTCCATAATAACAATTATCTCCATGGAATTTTGGTCTACGTCATGCACAATAACGAGGGTTTTAAGCATTTCATTTTCATGATCAAATATATATTTGTCTTTTACTAAAGTAATAATGAGGTATAATGTTTATTGTTATTTTTGCATGATACTTTGGATCAAATTTGATGCTCTCACTATCTACTTGTAACTGCATCCCAACACCTTCCAAGAGGAGGCAATTCAATGAATATTTAATGAATCCCAGGCAAGGTTTGAAGAAAGTTTTTTTTTTAATACTTTTATAAAACTTCACATCGCTTAAGCGATGTTCCTAATGCTGCATGATCAATAATACTATAGCTTACTCATAGACTAGATGCCACTTAAGTGAAATTCATAACATCGATATGGCATGGAAACTATAACATATACATAAGATTTATGTCGTTTAAGCGATGTTTATATCGTCGATATTATAGCTTACTTGTCGACTAGATGTTTCTTAAGCGATGTTTATAATGTCGGCCTCATGTGGAAACTATAGAATATACGTTGGCTTAATGTCACTTAGGTCATGTTCTCATCAAATTATGCCATTTAAGAGACATTCTTAGTTGTTTGGGCATCATTACTTTAACTTCGATGTCAGTTTGATGTTGCTTAAGCAATGAAATTTTTTTCTTCTAAAGTGCATAGGAAACGAAAACAGATCGATTAGTTGTCAGTGATACATTGGTTGAATGTCACTTGGGCAGTGAATAAGAGACATCATATGATTATATTGATTTGGTTATCAAATGGTGTAACATCAAATTTGAGACAACATAGCGTTTGACATTACATATTCAACATTTAGTCAACGTGAGAAAATAATATTGGACATTTATTCGACATTTTAAATGTGAAATTAATATTGAAATATGAACCCAAAAGTAGTAGTGTTTGTCATGAATATGATAGGAGATGGATTCCATGACATCTATGTGAGGACAAGCCATTACACCATTCAAAATACTGGATGAAAATGAAGTAGGAATTTCGAATCCAAAAAATGATATTATTCGTGGGTACAATTCATAAACCAACAAGGACAAGGAATCAAGAATGACTAATGAACATAAAGAACCCAAAACTTATGAACATATTCCTAGAAAAAAGGTTCAAACTCATTGACCACAATTCACAAAAGAGGCCAGCGCATAAACAATCTACATGATAGATTTAAAATCGAAATATTGACAATTGATATTGAAGCACTGCGAAAAATATCATTATCTTTAATCTCATGAACCCAACAAAATAAAAATGAAGAAGACATGCTTCAAATAGAAACTATGACTCAAAAGGACAAAATATAATAATTGATTGTGAATTACATTTTGTCACATCTTAGAAATATCGAAAAGATCTAGGTTCCATGTAAAGAAGAAAGCAAGCCTATATTTCCACTAGAAATCACGAGGGGCAAATCACAACCTAAGAACTTGAAGATTAAAGGAGTCGTAAAAGATTGTTACGGAGAAAACTTCCCATGGCTTGGGGTAGACCACAACAGACAGCTGACTACCAGAAAATAACTCAATTCCCAATGCAATGCTATATAAATGACAATGCTAAGATAATGGAGAATCAAACCAACCTTCAACTGGATGTTCAAAGAAGATCCCCGTTGAGATTTCAATCTCTACACTTGGACCTGCAGATTAGCCTCAACAACAAATACAAGCAAGTGCATATAACATGTGAAAGACATTAGCATAATCAATAGCATGATCCATGATATTATAAGCAAATGTAACCCGATGTAATTTAACAACATTCACAACATCAATTGGACGAGAAAATGAGTATTTCCATTAATTAATAACAAGAAGTACAATGATACGACCTCTTTCCGACAACCAATCTGAACCAAGAACTGGGTCTCTCCCCTTGTGCCTCCACCACTTCAATCCCCCATGCAATGGAAAACTAAAACTATGAAAGGAGTTTGGTAGGTGAACATAAGGAGTTCACAACAACAAGGATCAATGAGTGTAGACTCAAGTCACGGAAAAAATCCACTAGAGTTATCTTGCTCTCTCTTTCTCCTCCCTTCCATACACCATAAGAGCTCAATATATAGCCTTCCAGAGGTAAGTGAAAGGTCGAATCGAGTCGTTTCGGGGTATATGGAGGGCCAAAGGTCGCCCTAAGACCGCTTTTTGGGAGTAAAAAGTAAATTTCTAATGATTTTTACCATTTTACTTGGTGTCCGCGGGCTATAGTGGAACAGCCTGTGTGTACGCGGGCTATATTGGAACAACTAGCGTACATGAACAAAAATGGGGATTTGTGTGTTCCCGGAGGACAAAAAATGATGAATATGAGTCAATGAAATGGATCCTGAAGGCCAATCAATGCTGATGCTCACAAGGTGGAAAATTACGCTATAACAGATGCCCCCTAATGTGTGAGGTCAGAGAAGGTACTATGATGGCTGAAATACATTATAAATCTCAGAAGTGGAGTGATGGAGACACAAATGGAGAGAGTATCTCACTCGTCACAATATAATAATATCTCTGAATACATGTCAGTATAATACAACAATATGATACAATGTCCATGATAGGCAGTATATAGTGAATACATGTCATAAGTGATCATAGCCATGATCCATACAGTAAGATATGGTCTCCTGCTGAAAAGGAAACAACTGATGCAATACTGGAGGTACAAACTGCTGATGTATGAGAAATGGTATCTCATAAGTACAGTCACGATAAAGAGCAGCATACTGAATGCTACTAATGTTTGGGGTCTTATACACAAATCATCTACGGTGCAAGTCCCATCAAGTGAATAAAGGTGTTGAAGTTGAACCTGATGTGACATTGTTTGATTACTGGTCAATGATGTATACCGTTAACAGATGCGAGATAACCCACCGATAATGAAAATGGGCATCAAGGCACATAGTACAATCATCAAAGTGTGAATAGATGTGTTGAGGTCGAACACTAAGATGAATCCACCGATCAGGGGACATTGATGTATTCCCAAAACTGTCGATGGCGAGAGAACCTACCACTAATGACTGCAAGTCTCAAGGTACTCAATCGAATCTAAGTCTCAATTCCAGAATAAGTGGGTTGAAGTCGACAGAATGAAACTCGCTAGAAGGAGGGCATTAAGGCATCCCCCATCAACCAACACGAGGTAACAGCTACGCTGAAATTTTTGGAAGAACTCGGACGAATACACTGACTCAATAAAGATGGCCGACATGCAATAGTCAAGAGATCTGAGGAGTGGCCGACTCTGGTTTCAGGACTTCTTGTGAACAAGAGCATGAGCAGATGGATAGACTCAGGAAGCATAGACTCGAGTAATAACACTGTGTGGTGCAGGAGGCATCAACAAAAGGACTCCATAGTGACTGGAAGCTTAACCAATCAATGGAGTAAAATATGAGAAACGAGTACAGCTCCTAAGGTCCTACTGTACCCCCGACTCATGATGAATGGAGTGGAATTAATGCTTTGTTCAAAGGCGACACAACAACTGCCAACAAAAAGAAGTAAATATTCTCTCGTCCGGCTTTTTGGAATATTTGATTTTTTTGGTCTTTTTCATATTTAGAAAGCTTGAAAAAGAATAAAATTTCTTATAGTACAACAAGTGAGGGAACAAGTGTCAAATAGCGAGCAGACTAGTCCCAAGCAGTGGAGCATACCTATGATCAATGCAAGGAAGTATGTGCAGGATGTGGACACTCGGGGGGGTGTTCCCTCAGGGTCAAAAGGTCATCAAATTGTTAAAGGAAAATGAAAGCTCTGCAGGGCTCGACAAGGAAAGTGCTCAGGCACCAGGTTGACAATTGAGTGAGCGGGAGCTGGCACGAGGCTCAAGTAGCAAGCAGGATGATGAAATGCAATCACAACTTGATATACAAATGTGGGAGTCCTTATGGGAGATGGCCATCATAAGACAAAGTAGAGTATGAGTCTTTATCGCAACGTGATAGCATAACTACCAAGGACCCCCGATCTTAAGGAAAAACAACGGCATGGGCGCCATATGCAAAAAAGGGTTCTAACTAGGGCACCCATGTTTGGACAAGCTCTACCGCTAAAGCGGGGTCGCACCTAGGGTTGATGACAAATGGTCAAAGGGAAAATGCAAAATGTAGGGAAAATGCAAAATGTAATCTCATCCCCCTCTTTCATTTGATAGCTTTAATTTCAATTTTCAGTGGTCCAATTTTTTAATTGGGAAAACCCTACTTCTCCATGACGCTGTACACGGGCTATAACTATGCGGGTCACGGGTAGGGCCTTCTAGACATGGTCAACGCTTGCATTGACTGTGGGTAGATGCCTCTATTTGGTCAATTTCCCATGGGTATGGCCGTGAAGTTGATTTTTTAAATGTTAAAAGCTAAGCAACTTATGTTTCTACCTCGAAAATGGTTCTAGAGTGGAGGGAAAGAGAGCATGATCTTGTGGATGGTCCGCTAAGATTTGCCTGCGCAACAAGCATTACAAGCATGTGGGATTTTCAAATTCTGGAGCATTGGGGGTTTGAGGGCCCAAAACCAATTGCTCTGTCGGTTGATATACTACTGGGACGTAGACGCACAGAACTTGAACATGGATGGAAAAACACTCTCCTTAGAGGTGGATGACATATATTTCATTACAAGATTGCCCTGCCAAGGGGAGGTGGCTAGTCTTCGATCTAGCATTGTAGGTGGTGGGATCACCATTCCCGACTATATAGAGTGGTACTGTCTTCCCAATACCCGGAAGGTGGGGAGCCAGGTACCCATTGGGGCCATAGTCATTTTGAGCATGAAGATCATAGTGTCCACTCTTGTCAGGATTACAGGTTCAACAGCTCTACACCAGGCTTCAAGGGCGGTGATGTTCTACGCCGCAGAGTGCATGTGGCCCATGATATATGACTAGTGCACAACATTACTAGTGTCTATGAAGACCCAGTTAACGGAGTGAAAGCGTGGGGAGGCAAAGAACTTCGGTTATGGTAGTATACTATGCAGCTTTTTCTTCAAGAGAGTTCTGGGGCTTAGTTCGAGGGTCGAAGTCCCTCCTCATAGTCTCCGTGACCCATCCTTGACCCGGTGGCAGAGGTATTGACGCGACAGGGTGGTGGCCGACAGGCATAACCATATATAGATGAGTTCTTCCACTGGTGGGACCGACAGGTCATAGCTATTGACAACTACCCATATGCAGGGATAGACTTATGTGGCGATCGCGACATGCCGCTTCCTCCAGGGGCCTCATTCAAAGACATCGGTATGTTACTCTTTTTATGTTTTGTGTATTCAATTTTTTGGGATTTTTGATTATATATGAAAATGCACAAATCTTTTTGGTGTAGTATCACATATTGACATTCCACTGTTTTCTCACAGATGCTGGTCCGCGAAGACCAGATGGTTTCCTGAGATATCGTCGACGGGGCATGGGTGGAGAGGTAGCTGGCACTGCAGCAGAGTGCACATTAGAGGCCATACGGATCAACCTGTCCCGTATGACCACCAGAGTACCCATGATCGAGGTAGAGCATCTTCCAGAGGCGATGCAACGACACGTTGTGGGAGTAACGGGCCCCTGGGTGAGGCAACTGCGGCGCATAGCCCAAGCAGTACATTATTATTATCAGACACATCCTCCCGAGGAAGCTAGGCCTCTTGGGGCTTAGATATCTTAGAGTCCCATATTTTGTATCGATTATGTATATTTTTGAGAGCTATGGGCTCCAGTTTTGTACTGTGACACTACCTTTTTGGACATGTTTATTTATATAAAGAACTATGATTCTCCGGTTCTACTATATGTGTATGTACACATGTATGAATGAATGTTTATTTGTGTGCTTCTTTATTGATGATACAAATTCCAATCTAGGACATAATTAACATATGCATCAGATACATGATTAAAACATCTTGGAACATGAATGTACGTAATGGAAACAAAATGACGCTCCAAGAGTCTTACCCTTAAAAACCTCCGTAGTAATGTAGGATCCCTCACATGATACCGACCATTCAATGAGACACAACCAGTTGTGAATCCAGGAAGACCTCTAAAGACTGGATACCATGCGAAATGACATCCCGAAGTAGTTCAACTACGACACTGTACTCAGCCACATTGTTGGATGTAGGACCGAGACAGACACCTCCTGAAGACACAATCTGATGGTTCGGTGAATAAATAACCCACGCAGCAGAAGCGAGTTGCTGCGTATGACAGCTAGCACCATCCGTGAAGCCAAAGAACACAAGAGATTCCATTGTCATCTGTCAATCAAACAGAAGCGAATCAATAGATCCAAAAAACCAAACGAAATCTAAACTATGTACAGAAGCAACTATACAATAGTATACAAAAGTATTAGCTCAAGCGAGAAGCTCAAGCATAATACCGCTTGAGGTAGATCCCATTTCTAGGCTCCTTCAAGGCATTCCCTTCATAATCTTCCAATTCGTAGGCTCCTTTCTCAAGGACACGCCTCACTATGTAAGGACCGTGCCACATGGGGATAGACATACCTATCATATTGAACCAATTCACCTTTAGAATACTGCCGGGGACGGACATACCTATCATATTGAACCTTGACAAAACGCTTGTTGGCATCTATGGCCACAACGGCATCTCGACGTTGTTCGTCAAGCTGATCAAGGTGGATCAAACGTTGCTCAACATTTGACGTATCAGGTAGGATCTCTATGTCTAGTTTTAACGAAGGGATTTCGCATTCAATTGGTAGTATAGACTCCACACCGTGTACTAGCTGAAATAGTGAGAAATCGGTGGCAGTCTTAACTATGGTTCGATATGCCCACAAAGCAGGATATAACATAATGTGCCAGTTGCTCTTGCTTTGCTGGATGGTACATTGGAGAATAGTCTTTAAGGACTTATTGTCCGCCTCAACTTGACCATTCGCTTGGGGGTAGTAAGAAGATGAATGCTCTTGACGGAACCCAAGCTGGAGTGACAAATCCTCCATCATTTTGTTATGAAAGTGACTGCCATGGTTAGTGACAATCTCTCTCGGAATACCAAATCGAGTGATAATCTGGTTGAACACGAAGTGGGATGCTATAGAACTATTGAATTTTACGGTAGGCATGGCCTCAACCCATTTGGAAAAGTAGTCCACAGCCACAATGATATGGTGATGCCCCCCAGCCAAAGCTGGTTTGCAATCCATGAAATCCACCCCCCACTTAGTGAAGGGACCAACAGTGATGACCGGATGAAGGGGCGTTGGATGCGAGTGTATATTTTGAGAAAAAACCTGGAATGGGTGACATCTCTTCACAGCGTTCATACAATCTTTAAAGATCGAAGGCCAAAAGTATCCATCTCGCATAATACGTTGGGCTATCACAAGCCCAGATAAGTGACCACCACATGCCCCGCTGTGGCAGTCATTCAGCACATGCTCCGCTTCTTCATGAGTCAAACAATGACGGAGAATGGAGTCCTTTCCTCGACGATACAAAGTGTCGCCAATGATGACATAATATTTAGCGTGATGTCTCACACGCCATCGTTCATCCCGTGAATAGTGCGAAGGGAACTTCAAAGTTTGAAGATATATGATGATATCCCCATACCAAGGGTCCACCGACGAGATAAGAAATAAGTGCTCATCCACAAATGAATCTTCATGGATGATATCCTCATCAAGTCGTGGAAAATATGACATGAGCTCAGCGAAAACCAAGGATTTCACCGACTTCGCCGAAGCAAAATTGAGATCAAACTCCTGAAGAATAACAATCCATTTATTGTACTTCCCCCCTATAAGATGTCGTGACAGCACGAACTGAAATGTATTGTTATGTGCTATAACAATGGTTTTCCTAAGCATGATGTAATGCCGTAAACGTTGGACTCCATGAACAGTCGCAAGTGCCAACTTCTCCACATGAGTGTATCTCGACTCAACATCTACTAAATTTCGACTAAGATAATAGATGACATGCTCTTGGAGCGCATCAGCTACCTGAACTAAGACCATGCCAATAGTCTCAAGAGACAAGGCCACATAAAGCAAGAAATATATAGCAAAGTCAGGTGGACTAAGCAAAGGGGCCGATACCAAAGCTTTCTTCAAAGCATCGAAAGACTACTGGGCTCGCTCATCCCAGATAAATGGTGTGTCCTTCTTCAACAGGTGCGCGAAACCTTTGGGAAGACTAGCATAATTCACTACAAAGTGTTGTAGAAAAGTGGCTCTCCCTTGGAGGCTCCGAAGTTGAACTAGGTTACGTGGGCGAGGCAACCAAAGTATTGCCTCAACCTTAAGAGGATCGACTCTTATACCCTCTTGTGAAACTATGAACCCTAAAAGGAGACCCGTTCTCACAACAAAGATGCATTTATTGGGATTCAAACGAATCTTGTAACATCGACATATTTCAAAAATAAGACAAAGGTGCTTGGGGTGCTCCACTCTCTTACAAGAATGGCTGGAAAGATCATCCAAGTATGCATCCACTATGCGCTTAAGGTCGTGAAAAGCGTAGGTCATAGCACGCTGAAACGTAGCTCTGGCATTTTTAAGGCCGAAGGGCATTTTTTGGTACGCAAATGTACCCCAAGGAAAAATGAAAGCAGTTTTATGTTGGTCCTCAAGCTTTATCTGGATCTGATTATATCTGGAGAAATTGTTAGGATATTCCTATACTCCACCCTAGTCCTACCAGCATTTTCATTATTTTCATTTTCAGTCTTTCATGCATTTCTGCATGCATGCATGCAATTGCATGCATCCCAGTCATCAGTCCCAACACCTAGCCTCAGTTATCCATCCCCCGAGAGATTCTCTCAGATCAGTTTTAGCCCTCCTAGAGCTTAGTGCGCCCTTCCTCCTTGATTTAAGGAAGCCACTCATCCTCTCTCACCTACCACTCAGTTGCACTTCAGTGAATTGAGTTATCATCAGTTCTTTCCTTGATTTAAGGATAGACTGACTCTCAACTGACTGTATCACTCCGATGGACCTCCAGTGAGACTAGACTGCCCATTTTGACTCCAGTTAGCTTCTCATGTGCCCTCCCTTGAGCCTCCTTCATTCAGTTAGTACTAGTTACACTCAATTACACTCAGTTACACCTACCACACTTAGTTAGACTCAGTTTGACTGATGGTTGACAGTTACTTGAGCATTGATGACTCCACTGATGATGATGAAGACTTCTAGTTGTGCTCCGATGACACTCAAGTGATCTTTTGATCACTCCATGAAGGCTAATTCGAATTGCCACCTTGGAATTTGAATCCTCATGCATTGTACTACTTATTTGTCCATATTGTGATTAATGAATTAATGTGTGTGAAGTATTTTTGCTTCTATCCGAGTTCTACTGTATTATTATTCTGTTGCACATCTTACTGCATTGACCACTCTTAATCTTATTCCTAAATTCTTTCTTGTGAGGTATACATCAGCTCTTAGATCTGCTGTGAGGATTTTCACATGGTATCAGAGCATGTTGAGAGTATTGTTTATCCCCATTCTTGAGAGTTTTTTGCAGGTTATTATCCAGATTTCGAGTGCAGTAGTTGCAATAGTTTCTGCATCCTTTGCAACAGTAGCAGTTGCAGACTTTTCTATTGTTTTTGCAGGTCTTCTACAACTTCCATGAATTTCGAAGAAATTCCTCTTTATCTATTCAACTATGTTGAATGGAAACCCAAAATGATAGCATATTTGAAGAGCCATGATCTCTTTGATTATTGTTTTGAAAGAGAGTTCGAATCCTCTGAAGAAGAGTATGACTGGTTAAGTGAAGGTGAAAGAGCTATTGCAGCCATAATGTATGCTATGTCTCGAAGCATGGTATTCTACTCCCTTGATGTTGAATATGTTAAATCTCCAAAAGAGCTATGGGCCCATCTGGATGAAAGTTTCGGCAAACAGGATGAAGGGATTGGTCCAAACCCTTTCGAGAGCAAGCAAAGTGTTGCATTCGCCCTTCTTGATGATTTCATTGATCATGAATCAGTATCAAACATATCTCATATTGAAGTTGTCCACAAAGAAGAAGAACTTGCAGATTCTACACTCATGCTCCAAATTTCTTCTATTTCGAATTCTGTGCCAGCTCACACTCTAGAAATTGTAGAAGGTCCTAAATCCTCTCTTGCACTAGAGTTTGTTGGTTTGAATCATGATCTATTGAATGTTTCGGAGGTCAAATCAACCATTGGAGGTAATGCATTCACTCTCCTTGATCACTCACCTCTTATGTACTACAATATGATCATTATTTCATTCTTTCAGAAGGTTATTGAAGATGATGGCCATTGCCATTCACTTGGGATAATTTCTCATGCATTTACTAGTTTTGATCTCACCTCTAATGGTTCAAAGGAGATCTCAAGAAACCATGATTCAAGTCTTGAATCTAGTTTGGATTCAAAGCAATCACTACTTGGGATAATTTCTCATGCATATGATGGTTTTGATCTCACCCCTGCTGGTTCAAAGGAGATCTCAAGAAACTATTCTTCAAGTCTTAAATTTGATTTGGATTTCAAGCAATCATGTGATGGTTCTTTTTGGCATAATCTCACCCATGATGGTTCGAAGGAGAAGACAAAAGACTATCTGCACATTCATAGATTTGATCCTACCTCAATTGATTCGAATCACAGGTTCAAGGATCATCCTCATACTTTTGGATTTGTTCTCATCACATTTGATCTGAAGGGAAAGTACAAGCACATTCTTTCTGAGCATGATCCACTTCTTCCCAAGAAGAAGATACCTCCAGACATATGACCAAGCATCACACCTGCTTGAGTTTGGAGCATTTATTTTTGTGTGTGCCTTACAGTCTATTTTGAGGGGGGGTATTTTTCCCATGAGGTTTTCCCCATTTCCTCGGTTTATTGACTGTTATTATTATTCATTGTATTGGGTGACCTTTGGTCTTAGTTACCAGGACCCATAATGGATTAAGGGGGGGTGTTAGGATATTCCTATACTCCACACTAGTCCTACCAGCATTTTCATTATTTTCATTTTCAGTCTTGCATGCATTTTTACATGCAGCATGCATTCTACATACATGCATGCAATTGCATGCATCCCAGTCATCAGTCCCAGCACCTAGCCTTAGTTATCCAGTCCCCAAGAGCTTCTCTCAGATAAGTTTTATCCCTCCTAAAGCTTAGTGCACCCTTCCTCCTTGATTTAAGGAAGCCACTCGTCCTCTCTCACCTACCACTCAGTTGCACTTCAGTTAATTGAATTATCATTAGTTCTTTCCTTGATTTAAGGCTAGACTGGCTCTCAAGTGACTGTATCACTCCAATGGACCTCCAGTGAGACTAGACTGCCCATTTTGACTCTAGTTAGCTCCTCATGCGCCCTCCACTGAGCCTCCTTCATTCAGTTAGTATAAGTTACACTCAGTTACACCTACCACACTCAGTTAGACTTAGTTTGATTGATGGTTGATAGTTACTTGAGCATTGATGACTCCACTGATGATGATGAAGACTTCTAGTTGTGCTCCGATGACACTCTAGTGATCTTTTGATCACTCCATGAAGGCTAATTCGAATTGCCACCTTGGCATTCGAATCCTCATGCATTGTACTACTTATTTGTCCATATTGTGATTAATGAATTAGTGTGTGTGAAGTATTTTTGCTTCTATCCGAGTTCTACTGTATTATTATTCTGTTGCTCAGCTTACTGCATTGACCACTCTTAATCTTATTCCTAAATTCTTTCTTGTGAGGTATACATAAGCTCTTAGATCTGCTGTGAGGATTTTCATAGAAACCATCCATAAACGAAAAAACCTCGCTTCCGGCACAAGCATCCAAGATTTGATCTATGAATGGTGTGGGGAAGTTGTCTTTTGGACATGCGCGGTTCAGATCTCAAAAGTATGTGCATACGTGGATGGTTCCTTGCTTCTTATCTACATGAACGAGATTTGACACCCATTCAGTAAGGGGAACTGGGTAGATGAAACCAACTTTAAGTAGTTTCTCCACCTCTGCCTTGATCGCGGCTGCCTTCCTAGGATTCACAACACGAAGTCGTTGCTGAACCGTCTTGGCATTAGGATATGTCTTAATCTCGTGTTCGACAATACTAGGGTCTATTCCTGGCATCTCCTCATATGACTAGGCGAAAACGTCTCGAAATTCCTTGAACAGTTCAGTGTACAGCTGAATCTCTTCAGGAGAACAGTCCGCACCGATGTAAACGTTCTCTATCTTTCTGGGTGTACGAGAGATGTTGATCGGTATGGTTGGGGATATATTAGCCATATTCCCCTCCTCGTAAATCCCATGTGAATCCAAAGGCGCCATAGGGTGACCAACCTTCTTGGCAAGAGTCGTCCTAAACTCTTCCTGCTCAACGAGATCGAGGTTGGGAAGAAAATAAGAGCGATGATTCAAATCTCGCCAAGGTCTCTCACTAACACACATGGCCTCAATGATGGCTTCATCTGAAGGAAAAATACCATCAAGACAATCGTGCGAGCAAGACGAGTCGGATTCCCATGCCGACAGCATAAAGGGATCTTCCTCCTCTATCTGTGAAGATGATGGATCCGGCTTCGCAGTGGTTTGTTGAATTTCACGGTATGCAAGCTCAGTTGTGGATAACGGCATAGCCATAGCGAAATGTCTTCGGACGAAGCACTCATGGATGGTAATGTCCATGAGTCATTAAAATACGAGGTCCAAAAAGGTACATTATTTAATGAGGATGACACACTATAGGAAATGGTTCCAATAAACATAATTGGTGTAAGAAAATCGAATGATCCCATAAAGGATGGATACAATCCTACACCAATGTTCCTAGTTGCTGGCTGAGAATCTTTGATCTGGGGAACAACAGTTCCCGGTGATGCTACGGAATTAGAACTAGGGAAGTCTAGATGATCGACCGTCACGATTCCACCTTCATGAGGAAAGCAGATAACTCTAAATACGGAGGATACGATCGCCTTCATTGCATAGATCCGATTCATTCCCAGAAGAAGGTTGTAGTCGATGCGCCCCCACCTCGAATTCAATAGGCATGGATTTCCCACCCAAGTGGACTTCAAGGGAAGGGAGAATACCATGCGGCCTAAATGAATGACCATCGAATGTAGTAAGCATGGTCATAGATTTAGACAAAGGAGGAGAGCCAAGAGCCTTCCAACAATCCAATGACATTACGGAGGTGGAAGCACCTTCGTCAACCACTGTGCATTTAACAAACTTATCCAAACACCTCACATGGATTTGAAAATCCACATGATAAGGTAAGCGGGGCTGGACATCAATAGTGTCAAATTTAATGATGCTAGGGCTGCTCTCATCCTGAACTCCTAAAGCAGATAAAAGGGCATGCCGTTGTGAAGGGCATGCCTGTAAAACCTCAAGAGCCGACATGGCACATGGAGTTTGTCCCAAATATTCTACAATAGAGTAGTTCTGGGTGGCTCGGGCATTGGGATTGTGCGTTGAGCGCTTGAGAACACCTTTCGGTATCCGCGACATAGTAGTGGGCTTCTTGATATGCAAGGAAGTATCAGGAGGAGGAGGAGGCTCATTCCCCATATTCGGTTGTGGTGCGCCATAATCACGTTGACGAGTAGCAACACTAACCTGAGATTGGATCATGTTCACGCATCCGTAACCACCGGCATGAGAGGAGGACGTTGTAGTTTCATTAGTCCCATAGCCAGTAGCGGGAGCATTCGAAGCCATATTCTGATGATGCGGAAGGGGATCTTTCAACACAGCTAGGCTCGTCAGGTGATCTTCCCCACAAATTTTGCAAGGAAATTTCACTTTCTGTCTTGGCTTACGGTCCCCACCAACATTTCCGCCATCCCGAGGAGGGTTGGCATTCTCTTTCCTAGGAGTGTTTCAATTACTTCCATTATTTGAATTGTTCCCACCCTTACGGTTATTTATCCCCTTCTTCTTACCACCAGGTTGCTGGTTACCTGATGGGTTCGCCGTCTGTATAGAATGAACATCGGATGATTGGGTAGGAGTGGACGAGGCGCGAGCGTGTTTGGGTGTGGATTGGCCAATAGGCAAATTTTGCATTTGGTTGGTGACCAAATCCATGGGTCGAGTACTTGTATATCCAACAATGCCATCAACATGTGGTCTAGGAACTGGTTTGGGCTCATGTTGTGACTGCGGTGCGTTAGGAATAATATCGTATAGGATGCCAGACTGAGCGTAGACTAGGTCTAGCTGCTGGAATTTAAGTATAGCTTGTTCTTCAGTTGTAATACCAGATACGGAAACGTCTTTCGAAATATATGGAAGCAAAGACTTAAGAAACCATTCCAACAGAAAATCTGGAGGAGTGTTGGCTTTCACCATCCTCTTCCGTCGACGCCACTCTTGAACGTGGTCAGATATGTGCGTGGCCTTGTCTTGGAGGAAGGTAGACAAAATCTCGGTGCCAGTATTGTAACGAATTGATAGCTAAAAATGGTCTAGGAAAACCAAAGCTATCTCGTTGAAACCTCTATAAGTTCCCCCAGGCAACTCGACATACCATTTCGAGGCTGCCCCTGTGAGGGTGTGTTGAAACAGTCTCAGACGAATAGAATCGTGATTTAATGAATTCGAGGAGGACCAAAGGTGAAAAGTCATAACATGATCACCCGGATCCTCACCATTCTTCCCTTCAAACTTCAGAATGTTCGAAGGGAGCTTGGTTGGAGGCCAAGAAGGATCGTGACACACTGGATCATTCATGAGCTTCGAAAGATCTGGTAGATTCAATCGAGCAAGAAACGAGAGTTGAGGTTGTGAAGCTGGATTAAAGGCTCCCAAAAGAGGCTGACCTTGCAGACCGTAGGGATGATATGAACCGTGACCATGACCATAGGGCTGATAACCGCCTCCACCTTGACTCGTGTAAGGGTATCAAGGTACATATGGATTGTAAGCACCGTAATGCGGGGGGTTATAGTAAGGGCCAAAACCCACTGCATTATAAGAAGGATTACCACCATAATTATGGGGCATATAGGTGCTAGCTGTAGCAGGATCAGTCAAGTAATGACCATGAGTGTAGGGTATGTTTCCACCCCCAATGTTGAGAATGTGCCCACCCCCAGTGAGAGGAATATGCACACCCCAAGGTTAGGAATGTGCCCACCCCAGTATAAGGTATGTGTCAACCTCCAGTGTTGGGAATGTGCCCACCCCTAGTGTTGGGAATGTACCCACTCCTAGTGTTGGGAATGTGCCCACCTCCAATATAGGGTATGTGCCCACTCCCAGTGTTGAGAACGTGCCCACCCCCAGTTTTGGGAATGTGCCCACTCCTAGGGTGAGGAGGAACATGCTAGTTAACAGTCGTAGTCGTAGTCATGGGTATATGTGTAGAAGCATGCGTGTTAGGTTGTGTAGTATGAGCTGTGTTATGTGAAGTGTTCCCACTAAAATGGGGTGCACTCCTAGGGCGTGGTCCTCCTCCAACAGCTGTAGAAGCTGAAGGGATGTGACCAGATGTGAATTGAAAAGGAGCAAAAAAGGTTGGGCTGCCCCCGGAGGGAGCAGTAGAGGTTATGCCACCCCCGGAGGGAGGGGAAGAGGATACACCACCCCCAGAAGGGGCAGTGCTCATAGCTCCAAGGCTATTGTTAGCCTGACTACTCAACGAAGTGGATGTAACATTCAAATTAAAGCTGGGCATACCAGCTGAATAAGGATTAGTGGTCGAAGGGTTCATGGTGTCATTGAGATTTGGCATCCCATATCGGAATCTCGGAGGGTGTGTACCATATGATGGGTTTGTTTCCGGGGGTGGATATGGCCCAAAATTTGCAAAAGTGACGTGTGGGGTGAACCTTACCCTCCAAGTTCCCTATGAGTGGTAGGAATGGGCTGTCCATCGACATCCACCGATGGAGTTATGGGAATTCTTCCCGGTGTGCCAGATGCAAAAGTCATAATGTACTTGTGAAGTTATTCATAATTATCAAAAGTATCAAAGGGGATATCCCAGTGTCTCTTATGAAAAGGACGTACTACCTCGTCAGCTGGAAAACTAGCTAAACAACGAGACCGACGGAGAGGTGGATCTTGCTCCACAATAACTCCAAATAAACATAATGCCTCCTAACGGCCAATTATCGATCAAAAAGCACACACCTAAAGAAACTACAGCCAAATGCACACAAACAGGACTGGATCAAGTGACCTCTCGACACTACAGTTGGTATGTATCACCTAGGAGAGGCTTGAGATTCCCAAACTATAACTGGAGGTAACAAAATTAGTTATAAGGGCTCCTAGACTTCATTGCGTGCATAGGGTCAAATCCCTATACAACATGCAACTGTGCTGTCCAACCTTTATCTGACTCAGGATACGTACAGTATAACCACTGCAAGCACCCTATGCAATACCTAGGTAAATCAACTAAGGTCACCACAATATAACCAATGCTCAGGTGGAAATTCGCATGTGGGATCCGTCGTATGGGAAGGGTAGCTAATCCCGAAACTCAACAGGGTCAAATCCGCCAAGAGCCCTTGTACACGAACAAATCTTGGAAATATCTCCCACGTTCAGTCAGTATTGGAGGGCTATCTCTGCAACCAACCTGCCGTGACCTCGTTCTTAACTCTGGTTTTAGTAGAGCTTCCTGAGAACAATGATGTATACCATGGGTTTCACCACTCCCTGGTCAGACACATAATGTTGGTTCAATAGTCTTGGATTGTTAACTCACAATGATATATTCCAAGACTCTAAACCTAAGCTAGTTGGTGCACCCTATAAAATGAAAATCGTTTCTAATCAGTTTTAAGATTAAGTGTTGATTTTAATGGCTGTAATTACTCAAAGGATATGGTCGTGAAACTGATGATATATAGGAATCAATGATATGCACAACCGAAAAACTCTATACTCATCTGATCAATAAAAGAGGTGTAAAAGAGCATGCCACTATTATGACAATCAATCCAACTATTCGAAATAAAATGCAATCTCTTTAACGTTTCAATGCACAAGCAAGTCCTAGATGAAATCACAAGCACTCAGATGCAAAATGCAGTACATAAATCAAATATATTTGTATTTTCTCTTATAAATGCAAGGAAAATGCAAAACAATGTTTTTATATTTTTTCAATATAATGGAATGAAAAAATGCAAGCAAAATCCAACTATTCAATAAATAAATGTAGAGTACATTAAGTAGACAACCCAACAAGACCCAAACAGTAAGATTCAGCTAAGCTAATGAGCTAGAAAACAAGAAATTGTGAAAAAATTCAAAGCTCAAAAACCAAGAGAAAGAGGAGTTTCTGGTCATGAACAAGGCATGGAACAGTCAGGAAACAAGCCAACTAAGACTCAGGAACACTCTGAATCAACCCAACAACCCCCAAAGGCCAAAAATCAAACAATCCCGGAGTTGTACGCAACTGTTCAAAGAATAGTTGTGGGTAGACGCGGGCTACAGTTCACACAGAGGTGGGTAGACGTGGTCAAAAATAAGTTGACCCACGTACAAGGAAAGGAAAATGAGCCCTAAAAAGGTCAAACATTCCAGAAAAATATAGTTTTCTACTGTGGACCCCGATGACCAATCAATGACACAAAAGCTCGACAAAGAACAACTCAAAATAAGGACAAATGCCTAAAAATCCCTAAAAATGGATGTTCTCCCCAGTGGAGTCGCCATTTTTGTTACAGAGAAAACTTCCTATGGCTTGGGGTAGACCACAACAGACATCTCACTACCAAAAAATAACTCAGTTCCCAATGCAATGCTATATAAATGACAATGCTAAGATAATGGAGAATCAAACCAGCCTTCAACCGGATGGTCGAAGAAGATCCCCGTTGAGCTTTCAATCTCTACACTTGGACCTGCAGATTAGCCTCAACAACAAATACAAGCAAGTGCATATAACATGTGAAAGACATTAGCATAATCAATAGCATGATACATGATATTATAAGAAAATGTAACCCAATGTAATTTAACAACATTCACAACATCAATTGGACGAGAAAATGAGTATTTCCATTAATTAATAACAAGAAGTACAATGATACGACCTCTTTCCGACAACCAATCTGAACCAAGAACTGGATCTCTCCACTTGTGCCTCCACCACTTCAATCCCCCATGCAATGGAAAACTAAAACTATGAAAGGAGTTTGGTAAGTGAACATAAGGAGTTCACAACAACAAGGATCAATGAGTGTAGACTCAAGTCACGACAAAAATCCACTAGAGATATCTTGCTCTCTCTTTCTCCTCCCTTCCATACACCATAAGAGCTCAATATATAGCCTTCCAGAGGTAAGTGAAAGGTCGAATCGAGTTTTTTCGGGGTATATGGAGGGCCAAAGGTCGCCCTAAGACCGCTTTTTGGGACTAAAAAGTAAATTTCTAATGATTTTTACCATTTTACTTGGTTCCACAGGCTATAGTGGAATAGACTGCGTGTACGTGGGCTATAGTGGAACAACTAGCATACAGGAACAAAAATGGGGATTTGTGTGTTCCTGGAGGAAAAAAATGATGAAGCTGAGTCAATGAAATGGATCCTGAAGGCCAATCAATGCTGATGCTCACAAGGTGGAAAATTACACTATAACAAAGATAGAAATGAAATAATACTAAGATTCTGACAATAATCATAACTGTATAGACATCATTGTCACTAAGCAACTAAACCTTTTTGTGTACCCCACTAAGGACCTCACAGTTACAGTCCTTGATGGAGAAAATGCCAAAGGAGTAGGTAGATTTCATGGAGTCTCCATTCAAATCCAGGAATTGGATTTACAAATATGTTTCTATGCTCTACCACTCAATGAGATGCATATGATGCCAACTTCAAAATGGTTGATGTATTTGGGTACCAATTCATGGAGTTTAATTGGCAAGTTCAACATTATAAATTATGTGTTGTTGAAGGTTCCTTATGAAATATGAATTATAACTAATAAAAAAGAGAAAGAAACACAATCAAACATACAATAACAAAAACAAGGGAACTGTGTTACCAAGGAGCATAAAGGTTTAACGCTAAACAACTAGGTCTGAATACTTCAAGATATGGTGCAAATGATACAAAGGAACCTTGTTAACTCTTAAATCATGAATGAAGTCAAACCGCTAAAACTAGACAAGCTTGATGCCACCATGGAAACATGCTTAGCTAGAGACAGTCCTATTCACTATGATTTGTGGACAAAACATTCCTTAAAGGAGTGGAAATGTTATAATAATAATAATAATAATATAATTAGGTTAATGAAAGGTCAAATGTAACACCCAACTTTGATTTAATTATTAAATAAACTTAAAAACAATATTTTACTGAAAGTAATCAAGGAAAAATAAAATAATTACTAGAATTTAGGAACAATACAATGACACAATTTAAACATAACGAGAATTTTCTTTCATAGAGTAACCACACAATTAATATTCACCAAATATATTAATAATTTGAAAATGTGGTAATAAACTGGGTACAAGAAAAATGCATAAAGAGAGTACAAAGACAAACTTACATATGTACCTCTTGGTTGAAGTAGAGAGAGTAGACCAATGATAGAACAACATGAGAAAGCCACATCTGGGGGACCACTCTCATCCCAACCAACCTCCCAGACTTATAATGAGAGCCCTTGATCCCCCACTTAGCAATACCAAGCCATAAACACTCTCATAATCATAATCCTCCCTTAGCCTCCAAACCCACCATGAACAAGTGAGGAGGATGAAGAAGGAAAGAACCCCTTCCCCCTCTTATTTCCCTCATTTTAAGGTTTCCAAAGATCTCCCCAATTGGACACATGTCCACAAGAAAAAATATCCTAATTAGATAAATAACTCGTATTTACTTATTTTATTCTATCTTCCTCCCAATAACCTCTTATTTAATTTAATTAAGTTTAATTAACTTATGAATTATACAACTTATGTTTTCATGAACCCCCATGTCCTTATTATAAATAATATTATTATAGGCATATGAACCTACATAATCTAATACTATTGTGCAGGGGTAGGGCCTACTTTTAAGACCATCATGAGTGTGTCTTGCAACTACACTATAACTTGGGCATGTCCCCCTAAACTAATAAAATATGCGACAGAGGGGTGTTAAATACTCCCCTCCTTCAAGGAAATTTGTACCGACGTTATTGTTACATGTTTATAATCTAGTATTTCTTTCTCCTCCCTTACACATCCCCACCCCGAGAATTCATACCATCATCCACATCCATAATCCCCCATGCAAATAATCTGGATGGTCCCACTCGCTATGGCACATTCCCTCTACTGTAACCTATCCCCGCATCATACTGTCTACATCATACTGTCTAGATTAGAAGTTCCATGCGAAGTATTCGTGGCTTAGCCACCCTCCCAACTTTTGATAAATATGTGACCTCATTAGAATTAAGCAAAATCTGAGCCTCATTGGGATAGTCCGCTTCTGGTTATTGATACACCAACCCTGACATTGGGATTATTGTACCCCAAGCATCTTGAAGGATAGACTATACTCCTTCCCTATGCACTATATAGTCACCAACCCTAGGAATTGGAAATCCTTTTCCATATGCCTCCCCTTCAATGAAAATGCCTCAAGCTATGGACTTCTAGTAATTGTATAAAGGAATAAGAGTGTTAAATTTTGAGCATTAATTCATAATACTCTAGGATCTTTACTGAGAGAATAACATATACAGTATATCAATGCATGACAATCACAATAAGTATGACAAGCATCACAAGAATCAAAAGCATAAGAGACAAGAGACACAGAGTTTCCGTGGGGAAAACCCTAAGGTGAAAAACCCCACAACTTCCTCAGAGATAGAGAGAACAATGGCTCAACCAAAGTACAACCAAAATACATTGAGATAGTCTCCTAGTAGCAGATGATCCTCCTCCTCACTAGTGCGCCACTTTCTGAGTGAGAGAGATGTACTTTTTCGAATGATCTAAATAGAGATCACCTGATCTCTATTTATACTAATCTGTTTGTCCAGTGACCTTATGGGGCCGACTTGTCTAGCTAGGTACATCCACATTATAATATATATTTCAGGGCCGACCCCACACATGGTGGTCTAATAACCCATCGGAAAGTACACACACTTGCGACACTTGTCAATCCACATGACGACACTTCCTTATAGAGGAATGACACATCTCTTATAAGGGTACAATAAATATATACAAAATACACAGATGAAATACAATCCGAAGTTACATATACATCAACACTCCCTCTTAACTAGGAAGGTATTTCTCGACACAGATCTGCTAGACAAATCTTCTTCTTGGGATCATCGTCATCATCATCGTCACTGCTGCTGCTATCTCAACCAATCTCTGAATCTACTCGTCATAGGAAGTTCTACAGAGCCAGTCCTTTTTCATACTGGATGTAGGCCCACCACCTGCAAGTCTTCATCATCACTGGCCATACTGTGGAATCCTCAGGACTTATTACGTGCGTCACAAAACCTGGCTGTAGCATCCCAGGCTATTACGAGCACACAGCTCTACCTGTAGGATCTCCCAGGAGCACATTACATGTGACTTATCACAAAACCTGGCTGAAGCATCCCAGGCTGTTACGAGCACACGACTCTACCTGTCGGATCTCCCAGGAGCACATTACACGTGATCTCACCACAAAACCTGGCTGAAGCATCCCAGGCTGTTACGAGCACACAACTCTACCTGTCGGATCTCCCAGGAGCACATTACATGTGGTTCACCACAAAACCTGGCTGAAGCATCTGAGGCCTTTTTCATCCTGTCCAGATCTCCCAGGAGAAAATTACATGTGGTCATGGCAAAACTTGGCTGAAGCATCTGAGGCCTTTTTCATCCTGTCCATATCTCCCAAGAGCAAATTACATGCCATAGGACAAAACCTTGCAAGAGCATCTCAGGATGTTACGGGTACACAACTCCGACCTAAAGATCTCCCAGGGCACAAATTACATGTCCTCCCAAAGAAATGTCTCGAAAGAGCATCCTAGGATGTTATGGGTACGCAACTCCAACCTATAGGATCTCCCAGACATGTTCATCTGCACAACCTGATCCACGGCCACAAAGTATCATCTGATACTCACCATACATCATCCTGATGTACACATGATCATCCTGATCATCATCACTGCAACATCCTGCTGTATGTCATCTGGAGAAGCTCGTCATCCACGATCACCCTGATCATACAATGCATCCATCTGATGCACACCAAGTATCTACCTGATACATATCATCATACATAGTGTATCCACCTGATACATAGATACATGATCCACACAATGTATCCATCCACATACATGATCTACCTGATCATACCTGATACATATCAATATACATGATCTACCTGATCATACAATGTATCCACCTGATACATATACAGATACATGGTCCAAGCATCCAACATGATGCATATACAAAATACATACAAATGATCCAACCAATCATATCCAGCATCCAACATGATGCGTACATACATATAAATGATCCAACTGATCATATCCAGCATCCAACATGATGCGTACATACATATAAATGATCCAACTGATCATATCCAACATCCAACATGATGCGTACATACATATACATATAAATGATCCAACTGATCATACAAAGCAGAAACTAGAACATCATCCTGATGCTCATCATCCAACGCTTACATCCATAGCCATGTGAAGGATCCTCCTTCCAACATGCTTGGAATGGCTTCAACAAATGTGTCCATCACTTCTTCCTCGAAGTGTCCTCGATCTGAAGAACACCAAGCCTCTCCCTGAAGTGCTCGAACTTCACCCTGGCTAGTGGCTTCGTCATCACATCTGCAATCTGCTCGTCCGTCGCAACACACAGGAGCTTCATAGCTCCTCTTTGCACCATATCCCTGATATAGTGATATTTGATCTCTATGTGTTTCGACCTGTCATGAAACACTGAGTTCTCGAACAGCTTCACACAACTCTGGTTATCACAGAAGATACCAGTAGCATCCAACGGGAGATCAAATAACTCAGATAGTAGCTTCCGTAGCCATACTACCTCACAACTAGCTGAATAGGCTGCAACATACTCTGCCTCAACTATACTCAGTGCTACGCAGGACTGCTTCCTGCTAAACCAAGAGATCACACCTGATCCCATACTGAAGCAACACCCAGATGTGCTCTTCCTATCTGCAGCACTGCCAGCCCAATCTGAATCAACATAACCCTGCAGGTTAAACTTTTGATTCGCTTCATACTTGAGCCCATAATCCACTGTAACCTTCAGGTACCTTAGAACATGCTTTACAGCAACCAGGTGAACACTCCTCAGATCCGTCAGGAACTGGCTCAATGTGTTCATAGCAAAGCAAATTTCCGGTCTCGTGTTCGTCAGGTACATCAAGGACCCAATCATCTGACGATACATAGAGACATCAACCGGCTCAGATGAAGCATCGCATAGAAGCTTCAGATTCGATGCCATAGGTGTGGCCATGGCCTTGCAATCCATCATCCTGAATCTCTTCAGGATATCTACTGTGTACTTCCCTTGATCAAGGAAGATCCCACCTGCACTTTGCCACACCTCCATACCTAGGAAATAATGCATCATTCCCAAATCTTTCATATCGAACTCAATAGCAAGCTTCCTCTTAGTATCTGCAATCAATCTGTCATCTCCTGTTACAAATAAGTCATCCACATACAGGAGTAGAATCACAGGATTCCTTTCCTCAACCTTGTAGTAAAGGTTGGAATCCGTTTTACTCTTGGTAAAGCCCAAGCTAGATAGGAAACTGTCCATCCTACCATACCAAGTTCTGGGAGCTTGCTTCAAGCCATACAAGGCTTTCTTCAATCTGCACACATATGACTCTCTGTCATGTATTTCAAAACCGAGTGGCTGCTCCACATATACTTCCTCTTCAACTACACCATTCAAGAAAGCAGTCTTGACATCCATCTGGTGTATTTTCCATTTCATCGCTGAAGCCAGGGAAAGTACTGTTCTAATGGAAGTATACCTGGCTACAGGTGCAAAAGTTTCTTCATAATCTATTCCCTCTTTCTGAGAGAAGCCATGAGCTATGAATCTTGCCTTGTATTTCTCCACACTGCCATCTGCAGCATGCTTGATTTTGTAAATCCATTTGGAAGTCACAACAGACTTCTCTTTAGGTCTTGGGACAACATCCCAAACATCATTCTTCATTATTGATTGATATTCCTCAACCATGGCATCCTTCCATTCTTTCTTTTCCGCTGCTTCTTCATAACTGGAAGGCTCTTTGTTCATAATGTCACAGAGTAAAGCAACATAGCTGGTATGTGATCTGGTTCTCTTCTTTGCTCTGTGTTCCTCTTCTGGAATGCCAAATATTTCTGCATCTTGAACGAGTTCTCTAGCACATGTAGGTTTCCTCTTGTGAGAGTTATCCTCACGGGGTGGATCTACAGGTTCTTGCGGATCTTCAAACTCACGAACAACTTTTGGAACTGCTTCAGTCATGGTAGTGTCTTTAAATCTAGTTTCCTTAGGTTCTTCATAAACTTCGATCGGTGCCTTCCTTGATTTGATGAATGCTGAGTTCTCATCAAATGTCACATCCCTGCTGACATCAATCTTCTTGAACCCTAGAAAGTATATTCTGTAAGCCTTCGAGCTTTCACTGTAACCCACAAAGATACCCTTCTTTCCTGAAGGATCTAGTTTGGTCCTCTTTTCCTTTGGGACATGAGTGAATACTGGACAACCAAATATTCTGAGATGGTTGACTTCAGGTTTCTTACCAGAAAAGACCTCTTCTGGTGTCTTGTTGTCCAATATCTTGTGGGGTGTTCTGTTTTGCACATATACAGCTGTTCTAACTGCTTCTGCCCATAGATGCATAGGTAGATCCTAGTCATGGAGCATTGCTCTTGCTGCTTCCATGATAGTTCTGTTCTTCCTTTCTGCAACTCCATTCTGTTGAGGATTATAAGGAGCAGTCAACTCCCTCTTAATCCCTGAATCACTACAAAGCTTCTTGAAGTCACCTGAGGTGAATTCTTCACCATTGTCAGATCTGAATGTTTTGATCTTCTTGTCAGTTTGATTTTCCATCCAGGTTTTGAATTCCTTAAACTTATCAAACACCTCATCTTTGTTCTTGAAGAAGTATACCCAAGTCTTCCTGGAGAAGTCATCAATAAATGAGACATAGTAAACATACCCACTTAGAGAACTGGATGAAATAGGACCACATACATCTGAGTGGATGATTTCTAGGATGTCTTTTTCCTTGCTTTCACTGCTTGGGAAATCCTTCTTAATGTTCTTACCTTTTGCACATCCTTTGCAAACACCTTCATGTTTGGTCTTGATTTCAGGAAGACCCTCTACAGCCTTGCTTGCAATTGGAAGTGCTCTATAGTGCATATGAGCAAGTCTTCTATGCCAAAGTTCACTTGGCTCCATGGATTCATGTACCATGGCATGTTCAGGTTGTCCCTTCAATTTATACAAACCTCCCTCTTGCTCTCCAATCACTACTGCATCATCTATGTTCTTTCCCTTTGGCCACATTAGGACTTGGCCATCCACAAATGCAACCCTCATGCCTTTTGCATCCAATGCAGAGATGGAGAGTAAGTTCTTCTTGAGCCCAGGTACATAAAGAAATTCTTTCATCTTCAAAGATTTTCCAGAATCTAGGTTGTAGGAGGCTTCACCACTTCCTTTGATTGGGTATTGATAATCATCCCCAAGTTTCACCTTATGGGGCGATTCATGTTCAGATAGATTCACAAAATATTCCTTAAACCCAGTCATGTGTTTGGAAGCCCCACTATCAATCAACCAATCATTACAACCATGGGAGATGGTACCTGTGAGAACAGAGATCAGAACATACTCTTCTTCACTTGATGAGTTATCATCACTTTCTACCCTAGCCTTCTTCTTGGGTGGTTCATCATCCTCGGCAACATGAGCATGAAACCTTCTTTTGCTGCCCTTCTTCTTCTTGTTGGAGTTGTTGTTGTCCTTCTTGTTCTTGGGACAATTTATGGCAATATGTCCTTTCTCATTACAGGTGAAGCATATTCTTCTTTCTTTGAAGTGATGTGAAGATTTCTTGGAGTGAGATGGCTCTCTCTTGGACTTCCCTTTCTTGGTGTGAGCTGTGAGAGCTTGATCTTCATTCCCCATCTTTTCTTCTCGTGCCACAAGCCTTGCTTTTTCTTGTGAGCATTCTTCCCGTAGTCTACTGAAGGAAATCAACTTCTTCCTTGCACAGATTCCTTGAATGAAGGAGTCCCATGACCTAGGTAAACCATTCAGGGTGGTCATGACAACTTCACCATTCTCTACCATTTCATCCATTGCTTCTAGTTGTTCCTTGATCTGGGAGACTCTTGAAAAATAAGATTGAATGGTTTCTCCATTCTGAAACTTTACCCCTTTCAATAGGTTCCGTAGGGTCATCTTCCGATTTATGTTTTTCCCTTCAAATAGCTTGGTCAAAGAGTCAAACATCTCTTTGGGTGTCTTTAGAGAAGACACATGGGGTATGAGATGGTCTTTGATAGAATCAACAATGATTCTCTTTGCCTTGACCAAGTTCTTCTTATGCAATACTTTAGCCTCTTCATCCTCTGGGATAGGGATGTCTTCTTTTACATATGAGTCCAACTCATTCTCTTCCAGGATTAACCCAATCCTATACTTCCAAGCTTGGAAGTTATTGGCCCCTTTAAGCTTATCCTCAAGCTTGGTGTGGTGAGACATCTTAGAGAGTACTTCAAATGGAAACAAAAAGATTTAGGTCTTACCACTTGAAATGCTGAAAACTGGATCTGGTCCTGGATTAGGGTTTGTCGGAAAAACCCTAAAATTTCAAAATATGAATTTCAAATTTCTGAAAGGATAGAAAGATGCGCCTTGATGAGCTGATCAACCCGGTGCATTCAGAATTTGAGATCAGCAAAACTTTACCCTTCAGATTTGTCCTTTTGTCCTCCTAGGTTCACTCGGGAGAGCCCTGAATTAGGGTTTGAGTTTCCCGGAGATCTACCCAGCAAAAAATCTCGATCCAAAGCTCTAAACTTCGATTTTTGCAAGGAGCTTCCAGCTATGTCTTCAGATTTCAGAAATTCCTATTTTTGTGGAAACCCTAATTTTTAGGGCCAAATCTGAAAAAGCTCGGAATTGAATTCTGATTGGACAGATAGATACGCCTTGATGAGTAGAGTCAATCTACTATACTGCTTTTCCAAAATCTGTAACCCAATAAACAAGAAACTCAAGTTTTCGTCACTGCAAAATGTCTTCTTCTCAGGTTAGCTCTGATACCATGTTAAATTTTGAGCATTAATTCATAATACTCTAGGATCTTTACTGAGAGAATAACATATACAGTATATCAATGCATGACAATCACAATAAGTATGACAAGCATCACAAGAATCAAAAGCATAAGAGACAAGAGACACAGAGTTTCCGTGGGGAAAACCCTAAGGTGAAAAACCCCACAACTTCCTCAGAGATAGAGAGAGCAATGGCTCAACCAAAGTACAACCAAAATACATTGAGATAGTCTCCTAGTAGCAGATGATCCTTCTCCTCACTAGTGCGCCACTTTCTGAGTGAGAGAGATGTACTTTTCCAAATGATCTAAATAGAGATCACCTGATCTCTATTTATACTAATCTGTTTGTCCAGTGACCTTATGGGGCCGACTTGTCTAGCTAGGTACATCCACATTATAATATATATTTCAGGGCCGACCCCACACATGGTGGTCTAATAACCCATCGGCAAGTACACACACTTGCGACACTTGTCAATCCACATGACGACACTTCCTTATAGAGGAATGACACATCTCTTATAAGGGTACAATAAATATATACAAAATACACAGATGAAATACATTCCGAAGTTACATATACATCAACAAAGAGCCATTGGCTTAGTATTGTTGTGTATGAATCCTCTTTCGTGGTTATGAGCTCCTACAAGATCACATAATATACCGACCCTCTAGGCCCAAGGGTGGATTTTCTATCAAGATCCATCTCACATAATGCCATCAAAACATTATTTATAATCATAATATTATAGAACTTATATCATCAATATTAATAACAAGGAACTGCATGCTACTGAATGACATCATGAGAACATAACGCCATCATAAGTTATCATGGAACAAACATTATTGCATGGTATCATGGGAACATAACATTGTCAGAACTCGACATTATCATACACCATTATTTCCATAATAACATAATGAATAGTAAACAATTGCATACTAGCATAATATTATAACCCCATCACAAACATAAAACTATATAATCATCAATATCAAAGAATATACCAAGTTATCATGTGAAAGCATAGTATCACAACGTTATCATCATTATAAGAACATATGCCATCATAAGGAACATAAAACCACATGTAATTAACACATGCCATCATAGTAATTTCACATCATCAAATCATTATGAATTAGAAAATAACCACATGCTAAGTACTGCATGCTATCATAAGAACAACACATAATGAAATATACAAGAATTGTATAACATCATGAATACTAAAATCATGATAATCATCTTAACACAAGGTATATATAGAATGAAATCACTGACAATGCATGAACATTTAAAAAATGAGTATCAGGACATCACATTGAATATTATGGAAAGATCACGAAAACATCCATTTGGTATGTGGATAGTTTCTTATAAGTTTTCTAACCCACCTGGACTATACTCGAGGACATCATGAAATTGCTTCATGAGTACTGCTTACCATTATTTCTAAAACACTGTTATGGATAAAGAAAACCACATGCTAAATACTGCATGTCATCATATCCTTGATACCATTATGAAAGAACACCATGCTAATCACTACATGCTGTTCTATCCTAACATCATTATAAATAACAATGAATCGTGCACTACCCATCGCCTGCTATTAGATCGCTAGTTGTTTTAACCCCACCCCTTGATTTCATATGTATGTTACCCAACTCCACTACAAGGAGTTGTTAAGTTCAACTTATTCCTATTTACACAAAGCTTGAAGTTAAGACTCAAAGTATTACCTCAAGAACTAAGAAGTTCCTTCCAAGTACTTATTCTTAATCTTGGTCATCTTGCCACTATAATTCCTCATCTTATATTAAGAGTAGAATATATCTTGTTCATATCATTTTAGCTTGAGCTTCTATAAAAAAGCATTGAATGATAGTAGTTTCAAAACCTATTTTGTTATTCTTTTCTATTTTGTAAGAAGACAGAACCTTGGTGGGTGGTAAATACCACAAAACGTACAGGGTCTACCATTTTTGGAAAATTTTAGGATCCGTTTCTTTAATTTCATGTTATTTCTTAACGGTACCTTCAACAACTACCATGACTTGATATTTCGAAGTTTGATATATAAACATGGTTAATATTGTGTTATCCATTCACTTATGTTATTGAATATGCCCACGGAGAATCCAAGATCCATATTTTCACAAATTAGATCTATTATTGCTTATGATGGTATGATTGATATATGAGATGCTGAGACCTATTTGGTGGATGGTAATTTCATACTTGACGACATGATATCTCTTCCAAGTCGTGTCACTACCTTGGATTGGCTTGTTATAGGAAATGCCCAGTTACGGTTGGTAGTTTCCATGCATAAATTCACAAAGATATATATAGCATATACACTTAGAAATCTAGGAGAAACTGAACATTTACACATTTGGATGTGTATTGCAACAATTAGTACCGCATTCTATATAAAGTATCTCTTTTTTTTCCCGGGGGACCAACAACGATGCTTGTGCTTGTCTCCCTTAATCTTACATGTATTATTAATCAATGGGCATATATTGCACACATGCAAATGCAAAATGATGCTTTTCCTATTGGGTTAAATGCACATAAATCTGCCCCTCTCTACTTAGGCAATATTAACTTAAACCATAAATCATTAAAGGATGACACATTCATTTCTAAATCTTCATTAGTATCCACTAATGGAGCTGGTGAATGAATGCTCAAGATGACACAATTGAAAACTTTTGTTTTCAGCCTCTTAGAGATGACTAATGAAATAGGTGGGCCATTACCAATGTATCATCCAAGAGCAGTACTTCATTGTTTGTTAACATAAAATAAAAAAAAAACATGCAATGGCCTATGTAAGACATTTCATGGCAAATCTGAATCTTGTATAATGTTCAAGGATTACTTATAAAAATGATGATGCTTTTTCCTAGCCTTTATATCTTACCCCCAAATGAATTTGTCTCAGTTTTTGCAACAGGGGTTTTCAAAAGGAAACTATATCAGAGAACTGTAATGGCATGTTGGAATAGATGGCACAATTTTTAGCACTAATGGATGGTCTCAATCCAATTTATCATGTGAAAGTGAAGCTAGTTGTTTGAAAAGGAAATAAAATACTCAGGCCAACGGCTGTAACGATACTCTTGGTAAATTTGAAGTTGAAGGCTTCATTAAGCTCTTGAGAGATTCCCTAGAGTGCTTGGCATAACATATGGTAAGAGGATTCAACGTTTGGCATTATTAGATATATTGGTAGAAATGAGCTGTCCTTTTGAATCTTCTCAATATGAGAATCTTGATGATCCATCTCGAAGGTTCTAGATGCTGGTGCATTTTTGGCAATTGAATTTAGATGGACAATGGGGAGAGTTTCAACTATTGGACAATAAACACTGGAATCAAGGACACTAGCATGGGCATATCATTCAGATTGTTAGGATATTCTGCTTGATTTATGCCTATTAGATGGATCATCATTGCTTGAGATGTGAACTTTACTAAGGGGATTTTGGTTTACGAATATAGTTTCACTTCTCTCAAGGATGGAAAAACAAGCACGACCACAATATCTGAAAAGAAAATATTGAAAGGATTATGCCCTGTTATATATGGCACTGAATCGATTGAATCTTTTGATGAGGCTCTTTAAGTTGAGCAAAGAGGAAAATGATAAGCCTTTAGTTGGATTTTTAACCAAATTTTATGTTAATTTTTTACGTTGTTTAGCATAATAACATTAAACAATAGAATCACTGAAAGAAATACAAGCACATCAACACAAAGAACACAATATTTCTCTCGGGGAAACCACAAGGGAGAAAACCCCAACAAAATTTCCTCAATGTAGAATTCACCAATACAAGATAAATCCCTAAGACAAAAACAACTTCTTCTCCTCTCCAACGAACGTCTCTCTTCCTCTTATGCGAAATTGCATGAGTGAGTGAGTGATATAAATGAAAAACTCAACCTCTCTATTTATATTTTTAAGTTGGGTGACTTTTTACCCTAACTGGGTCGACCTCTCCTAGTTTACTGGGTTGACCTATCAATCACATAATAAAACATAATTTTCTGGATTCTTCTAGGCTGACACAACTTCTAGGGTTTACATTGACTCTTACATGATCAATTACATCAATGAAATCTCTCGAAGGAGGAATAATACTAATATAATAAACAAATGCATGTAGAATATCTTCCTCAGTTGCATTTCTTTAACACTCCCTCTTAACTAGGAAGATATTCTACAAACATCATCATCAACATCAACAACTGTACAACTGATTGGTGAAACTCTGTATGTCATAGGAAGTTTTGGAACATCGTCATATGTCTGGGGCATCATCAAAATCATCGTCATCATCAATATCATCGTCAACAAGGAACTGCTGGAACATCATCAACATGATCGTCAACAAGGAACTGCTGGAACATCATCAACAACATCGTCATCATCAACATCATCGTCAACAAGGAACTGTTGGAATAATACTGGAACAACAACATCAATCATCATATGTACAACAACATCAATCATCAATATGTAAATACTGGAACAACAACATTAATCAATCATCAGTATATAAGTACTCGAACATCACCAACATCATCATCAATACATAACTGCTAGAACAACAACAACATCATCATCATGTATTGCTGGGATCCCATCATCATCATCAACATGTAAATGCTGGAACAACATCATCATCATCAGCATGTAAATGCTGGAACAACATCATCGTCATCAACATGTAAATGTTGGGACGACATCATCGTCATCAGTATGTAAATGCTGGAACAACATCATCATTAGCATGTAAATGTTGGAACACCATCATCATCATTGACATTTAAATGCTGGAGTAACATCATCATCATCATCAATGTGTAAATCTCGAGACAACATCATCATCATCTGCATGTAAATGTTGGAACAACATCATCATCATCTGGAATATGCACTATGGTGGGCACTCTGGTAGATGATGTTGACTTACTAATCCTTTTGGACCAAACAAGCCTAGTCAGACATACCAATCTACCTGGGGACCAAACATGCCTTGTATGGCTTACTAATCCTTTCAGACCAAACAAGCCTAGCCAAATATACCAATTCCCCTAGGATTTGGGCCAAATCGACATACCAATCCTTTCAGATCAACCAGGCCTTGCCAGACTGATATACCAATCCTAGACTAAGCTGCCACACCAAGGATCTAGGAAACTGCTCCCTCTTTCAAGGGAGGTCCTTTTGGACTCATCATCATCACTTCCTCTTTAAAGGGAGGTCCTTTCGAACCACACCAAGCTTGTCTCGAAAGTATTCAAACTTTACATGAGACAGAGGCTTAGTCAATACAGCAACAACTTGTTCCTCTGTAGGAACATACTTGAGCTTTACAACTTCCTTCTGCACCATATCCTGGATGTAGTGATACTTGATTTCAATATGCTTCGATCTATCATGAAACACCGGGTTCTCTGACATCTTGGTACAACTCTAATTATAGTAAAGGATACTAGTCACATCTATCTCTGCATCAAACAATCCTGCCAACATCTTGCGAAGCCAAACTGCTTCACTACAAGCTGAACATGCTGCAATGTATTCAAATTCTGCTGTACTGAGAGCAACACAGGCCTGCTTTCTAATGAGCCATGAGATCATACCTAGTCCCAAACTAAAACAACATCCTGAAGTGCTCTTTCTGTCTTCGACACTTCCAACCCAATTTGAGTCTGTATAATCATGTAATTTGAACTCACTGTCTGACACATATCTGAGTCCATAATCCAACGTACCCTTTAGGTACCTCATCACATGTTTTGCTGCAATCAAGTGAACATGTCTAGGATCTACCATATACTGAAGGTGTTCACAACAAAACATATATTTGGTCTAGTATTGGTCAAATACATCAATGAGCCAATAATCTGTCTGTACAATGTAACATCTACTATTTCTGATGATGCATCATTCAAAAGCTTCAAGTTTGTCACCATCGGAGTTGGAATGGCCTTACAATCCAACATCCCAAATCTCTTTAGGATATCAACAACACATTTTCCTTGATTTAGGAAAATCTCATCTGGAAAATGCCACACCTCAAGGCCTAGAAAGTAATGCATCATTCCAATGTATTTCAAATCAAATTCTACAACAAGCTTCTTCTTAAATTCAATGATGGGCTTGTATTCTCCTGTAAAAAATAGACCATCCACATACAGTAATAATATCATAGGTTCATCATCTACAACCTTATAATAAAGGTTGGAATCTGCTTAACTCTTAGTAAATCCCAAGCTCATCAGGAAACCATCAATTCTTCCATACCACGCTCTGGATGCTTGCTTCAACCCATATAATGCCTTCTTCAATCTACATACATGTGTTTTTCTTTCATCTGTTTCAAATCCTTCTGGTTGCTCGATGTATACTTCCTCTTCTATCTTTCCATTTAGGAAAAATGTCTGTACATCCATATGATGTAACTTCCATTTCATCTTAGCTTCCAAGGAAAGGATGGTTCTAAATGAAGTATATATAGCCACAGGAGCAAAAGTATCCTCATAATCAATTCTTTCTTTTTAAGAGAATCCCCAAGCTACGAATCTTGCCTTGTACTTTTCAATGCTTCCATCTGCTGAATGATTTGTTTTGAAAATCCATTTTGACGATACTACTGACTTGTCCTTCGGTCTTGGTACCACATCCCAAACATCATTCTTTATGATGGATTGTTATTCTTCAATCATGGCATTTATCCATTCCTTCTTCTTTGCTGCTTCTTCGAAGCATGTGGTTAATTCTTCAACAAGGTTACACATCAAGGCTACATAACTGGAGTATGGCCTAATTGGTTTTTTGCTTTCTCTGCTTGTTCCTTCTAAAGCACCATATTTTTCTGCTTCTTGGATGAATTCTCGTGCCCAAGCTGGTCTTCTCTTTCGTGAAATTATCTCATGAGGTGGCTCCTTAGGTCTTTGAGGTTTTGTCATGTCATGATCTCCTGGTATATGCTCTTCTTCAACCTTTCTTTCTGGTGTATTGTTAGTTTCTGTAACTCTGGGGGCTTCATGCTCCTCTTCATCCTCATGAGTCTTTTTAGACTTGTAGAAAGCTGTATCCTCATCAAATGTACCATCTTTGCTATGTTCAATCTGACGGTTTCCTGGGATGTAGATTCGGTAAGCCTTTGGTTGCTCACTGTAACCCACAAATATCCCCTTCCTTCTTGAAGGTTCCAACTTTGATCTCTTCTCTTTGGGAATATGTATGAATACTGGACAACCAAATATCTTCAGGTGAATGACTTCAGGCTTCTCACCGGTAAACATCTCTTTTGGAGTTTTGTTCCCAAGAGGACCGTGGGAGATTCTATTATGCACATAGACTGCAGTTCGAGCTGCTTCATCCCATAGATGCATGAGTAGATCTTGATAATGGATCATGGCCTTTACTGCTTCTTTATAGATCTATTCTTCCTTTCAACTACACCATTTTGTTGTGGATTATAGGGGATGGTAAGCTCCCTCTTAATCCCTGCTTCTTTACAAAATTCTTTGAAATCACCTGAAGTATATTCTCCTCCATTATCTGACCTTAATATCTTGATCTTATTTTCAGATAGGTTTTCCACAAGAGCCTTACAATCCTTAAAATTTTCAAATACTTCAGTTTTATTCTTTAAGAAATAAATCCATGTTTTGCGGGAATAATCAACAATAAAATAAGCATAATAAACATACCCTCTTAAGGAAGTAGTCGTCATTGGTCCACAAATGTCTAAATGGACAATGTCCAATATGCTCTTTGCTTTGCTACACTTCTTGGAGATTAATTCTTCGTACTCTTTCCTTGTGCACATCCTTTGCACACTCCTTCATGATTAACCGGAATTTCTGGTAATCCAGTCAGCACTTTTCTCACTATTGGTAATTCTTTGTAGTGTACATGAGCTAGTATTATATGCCATAATTCACAGGGATTCATGGAACTATCCATTAGAGCTGAATCTGCATGTCCCTTCAATTTATGGAGTCCTCCTTCATTTCCAATAACAACTGCATCATCTAATGCAAAGGTGCTGGAATGGTTTTGAGGCTCCCAACAAATGAAGAAAACCTAGACTGAAAGGCTTCGAAAGGCCATAGGCAAGGGCAGTTCTATCCCCAACCTGTTTGGTGTGATATTCTCCCACGGATATTTGGCCTCCGCTGGCACTCTAAGAGTTGGTGATTTGACCAATTATGTCAGTTTTCCAATCAAGGAAAACAGAGGCGTGAAAAATGGTAAAGCTAAGCTAAGCTAACCTATTTCAGAAAAGGAAACTAATTTAAGTTAGTCCTATTCTAGAAGAAAGCTTGATATTGTGCAGATCGGTCTTGAGGTGTGATAAACAAGTAATTAAACACCTTCAACAAAAATGTCTTTGATGTGTTACTTATTAACTTAAATCACAATCTATTAATGAAAATTAAAAGACAATAATTCAAGTATTTAACCTGTTCAAGATTCAATCTGTAATCATTCTGTCAATTGAAAAATCAACCATGATTATTATGTGTAATGAATCAATTGCGGAAATAGATAAAGAAAGCATTTGTACATTTATCCTCCTTGGCAGTCAACGTAATAAAAAGATCCAATGATATGGTATCTTCCTTCCACGCGTAACTACAACCTTTTTTAATGCTGGCGGGATAATGTGGAACCTGCACATAAATAGAACAGTAATGAGAAAAAGAAAAAGTTTACCTCCGTCATTTTGATGCGCTGATGTGGCAACGTCGTAATCTTTGGAGTGATCCCAATTCCTTTTATCTTTGGCAATTGATATTTTCTCTATGGGCATCTGTCTTTAACCTTTTATTCATATGTGATGACGATCACTTACAAATATTCTTCTGGGTTAACATATCTTAACGGCAGCCTTCATGCATACATACCTTGAAAACAAGAGACAAAAATTATTCTAATATACACTTCTCATGCCACGTATGTTTTTAAAACTCCCTTTTTGTTTCTTTGAAATGCAAATTAATCATTTTAGAAAGGAAATCTGAATGATAATGTCAATACATAAAGGTAGAAGTTAAAGCATTTCATCATGGAATTATGAAATGATAACCCTTTTTTAAAATAATAGAAATCCCAAAATTGAATTTAAATAATAACTTGAGAAATCATTAAAGTACTTTCGTTTTATTTTTGAGATTTTCATATATTTTATTTGGTAAGTTTTCATGTTTAAAAAATGGTCAATTTCATAATAATAATGAGATGAAAGAATCATAAAGGATTTTTTTTAAAGAACTATTTTGAAAAAGTAATTTCAATAGAGATCTTTAAATTATGTTATAAATGTTTGGTTAACAATTATATAAATATGAAAGAAGCATTAATTTATTTTATCAATTGAAAATAATAATCAAATTTGTGATTAAAATAGAGATAATGCTAAAATGAAACTTGTTAATAAATTAGTATCTTCATCAAATTGAATATTATAAACTTGTCTCAAACCTTTCATAAACCAATCTCTAAAACATGGAGTGAAATACTTGAAATTGAACATTCGGTCAAGTAATTATGGTATGCCAAGATGCTTTTCCAACTCATTGATGTAATGAAGGCTAAAAAGAAAATAATTCGTCAAGAGATTGAAATGATCGAGTCAACCCAAACCAAAGCATGTGTTCAACTCAAACTTCAAATGGAATCATTATTAAGAAACCAGGAAGCAAATAAACTAAAATAGATCAAAATGAGTCATCACCGAGTTTTTTACAAATACCAAACCAAAGAACAAGTAGCGCGAAATAGTGATAAAGAATCGAAGAAAGAAAACCTTGAAATTGCATTTTCAAACCAAACAAACAAAAAAAAAGTGTCCGCAATTCGCAATTGCGGGTTGACAAACTCAAAATGTGACCAAGACGCCTCGCAATCCGCAATCCGCAAATTTGCAGGTTGCAGGTTGCGGGCACGTGAAACACGTTTATTTGACAAACCTTTCCGCATCTCGCAATCCGCATTTGCGGGTTGCGGAAACACACCACACAATTTTATTATTCAAACCACTCTCTGCAATCCGCAATCCGCAAATTTGCGGGTTGCAGGTTGTGGGATCACAACTCAAAAACCTTTGTTCAAATGCCTCCCGCAATCCGCATCCCGCAAGTTGCGGGATCGCAACTTTGCAACTTTATTGAATTTATTGGTTTCCGCAATCTGCATCCCGTATTTGGCGGGTTGCGGGTTTCGGAAACGAAAACAACTATAAAAACAAAAGCTTTTCCCGCATCCCGCAACCCGACATTTCGGATTGCGAGTTTTGGGAACACATGATACGAATGAAGATAAAACACACTCCCGAAATCCGAAAGCCGCAGTTACGGGTTTCGGGATGACAAATTCCCAAAATTATTAACAACGGACTCCGGCAACCCGCACCTTTCGGATTGCGGGTTTCGGTGAATCAGTATTAGCGCAGTTATCAACAATTTTTTCCTTCTTTAACAGATTAACCTTAACTTAATCTTGATATTTAGTTATGCATCTAGTACAAATAAAATCATTCATCCATATATGCACCAAGACAAAGAACACATAACAAACAATATTTTAACGTGGAAACCCAAACGAGAGAAAAATACTGAATGCTCTTTTGTAACGAAAATAATACATTCAATGAAGCACCAACTTCTTGCATTTACTAGCACAAACTAGAAGGAGGCACTGAACCCATAGTTTTACAGAAACTGACTTGAAGGAAACACCAAATCCTTGTGTGTCTCCAACACCAACTAGAAGGAGGCACCGGCACCCTTGTTTTACAAGCACTGACCCGAAGGAAGCACCAACTACCTGTATTTCTCTAGCACCAACTGGAAGGAGGCTACAACCCCATGTTCCTTTCCTTGTCCTGCCGCCTAGGTAATCAAAATAAGATGTTGTCTTAATGAAATTTAGTCATGCACACACTTCCGATATTTTGATATTAGTTCTATTGTGCGCTACCTTCGTATGCAGACGATTCTCTTTCATTGTGTTGTATACATCATTTAACTTCTCATTCCACTCAATTCTTCACTTATTCTAATGTATTACTTCATGTGCGGTGTGTTGTTGATCCTGCAGCCTGTGCCAAGGTTCACTCTGTCTTTCTACTACCACGCTACTGCATTCACCAACTAATAATGTGCTTTCAATTGATAGCTTGTTGTTATGAGATTATGCATCAGTATCATATGGAACCGCGCACTTACTTGGATTTTTCCATTCTGTTTAAGTGCCACAATATTTCAGACATTATGCGACATGTTGTGCATCATATGATTTGTCCTTTTAGTTTAACGCACTTGTCTCAGATCATCCTAATCGTGATGCGCTTACTAGATCCTGTTGATGCTCTATCGTTGCACATCTGATGGACTTATCTCCTTTGCACACTGTTGTGGCTACAACAGATCCCATGCTTAGCCGAAGCACGGGAACCCCATTTTCGAATAAACACAAAGGTATTTTGGTGAGTGTACTCTGTAAATATGAGAATTTGGGTTTTCACTTGTTTAGATCTCTCACCCATACTTTTATCCTACGTGTTTCCCTCTTTCTAGATGATCTCTAATTGTCTGGTTTGTCAAAATCCTCATATTTTGAATTTTTTACCCTTTTCTTCAATCAACCCGAAACCCGACAGTTAGGAGACCCGAAACCTGCAACCTGACAATTTCGGGTTGTGGGGTATTTGTTTTGCAGTTTTGAAATTTGTCCAACCCGAAACCCGCAACTCGATGGTTTCGGGTTGCGGGTTCGTCTTGTAATAATCTTGGGAAACTATCATCCCGAAACTTGAAACCCGAAAACCCGCAATTGCGACTTTTGGCTTTCGGGCTTTGTCTTTTTATTTATTTTGTTGCGCGTTCCGAAACCCGCAACTCGCAACTGTCGGGTTGCGGCTTTTGAGAAGTTGTTTTCGGTTTATGAGCGTGTCATTCCCGAAACCCGCAACATGCAAGTGTTGGGTTGCGGCTTTCGGGAACACGTTTCTCATTTTTCGATTGTGATTATTCCTAAAACCCGAAACCCGCAATTACGGCTTTCGGATTTTGGAAATTCTTTTTCGCCTTTGCCATTTGTGCGACCTCGCAACCTGCAACCCATAATTGTTGGGTTGTGGCTTTCGGGATCCATTAATAAATTTTGTGAATAAAACTTTCATGCAACCCCGCATCCCGCTCCGGTTCATCTCGGCCGTCCATTTGTTTTGATCCTACGGTCATTCTTTAATCCGGTGAATTCAATAAATAGGGTTTTTCCTATTTTATTTTTACCATTTTACTTTTGAAGAATTAGTCTGTCGCACTGAGGATTTTATTGCCGAATTCTTACTAGAGGATGTTTTAACTGCTTTTTAGTTACTTCTGGCTGGATTGTTTCCCTGGCTGCACTTGGTGTTTGATAAATCCCGATTTGTTTGGGACACCTTTTCGTTATTTGTTTCTACTCCTCAAGATTTTACGCCATTATGCTTGTTTCGGTCTGAAAGATTCTTCCGATTATTCTGTTAAATCTAGTCACCCAAATCCGGTTTGACGCGTACACGAGAGTTGCTGGTCTGTGTACTCAAGACCCATTTTCAGTCATTTCGCGGACAGTTTTCAAGCCATGATTGCTGATGTGAGAATACTCGTAATAATAATCTTTTGGAACCAGTTTAAGACGTGTGAGTTTCGATTGGTTTTGTACTTTCACACAGGTTTTATCCAACTAATGTATGTCCTCGCTCGTTTTCATCATAGTTTGGATAATTGCAGTGAATCGGTCGTATAACCTCAATCATTGTTATTTGTCCTGCCCACCATATGTTATCTTATCTGTTGGCTTTAAATTAGCAACAAATAGGAAACTTTTAGCTCGTCCTTCGCATTCTTTAAGAGGAAACATTCTGTGTGATGGTCTTGCAATTTTTCTTTCTAGACGTATCTAATACGAGCAATATGCAGACATGCAATGCATTCCCAGATGCACGTTTTAAAGATGAAGAACTTTGTCCCTTACTATATCAAGAACCTATGTCACCACCTTTTGATGCAGGTGTTCCTGATTTAAGTAGTGATAGCGGTGAAGAAGATTTTGAAGCTCTTTTTTTCTGCATGCAATTTCCCGAGGAGAAAAGAAAGAAAATTTTCGAGGAACTGGATGACCTCGATGACTCTGTTCTACAATATTATATAATCAACCAAGAACCTGATGTCCCGCCGACTTCTTATGAAATAGATCCTTTAATGGATTTTTCTGTTTTTGAGAGTATAGTCTCTGATCCAGAAGTTCCCATGGCAGATTCTCTACAAGCCAAATCGTCTGTTGCTGATAATGAGCAAGTTGGGGTGGAATTCTTGTTGTGCTGTGAGGATATTTTTGATTAAAGAATGCATCTTTAGTAAACTATTTTGAAAGGTGGTAGAAATCATGTAGACTGAGGAATGGCAAGATTTCCTGGATCGATAGTTTTGATCCGATTTTGTAATCTTTGTTTTCTAGGGATCTCCATTTTTGGAGTCTGTTGTAATTATTTAAAGAAGGAGGACCTCTCGTAGTTAGGGGTTGGTAATTTTGGAGTTTAAGTCAGCAGAAGACTGGACTGGAGATACTCTGTTAAGCAGAGCTTTTTGTAATTTCTGTACAAGACCTCTTCATACAGTAAAGTTATCTTTTAATCTATCTTCTGTTATTCCTCAAATTTCTTTGAGAATTTCTGATTTATGCTTAAAATTGTCATCTGTCATGTATCTAATCTTTTGTTGAACATTTGTTAATGCACAAATCTGTTGTATCGATTTCTCTATATGACTGGTTTATGTTTCAAAGTACTTCATTGATTTTTTTCAATACAAGTATTTTCATGTTTTATTTCTGCAAATGTTTCGGTGCATATAAATTTATATAATCATTATTAATTTTTAAATTAGCAGAGTGATTACAGACTGGATCTTGAATGAGCTTGAATACTTGAAATATTGTCATTTAATTTTCATTAACTGATAATAATTTAAGTTAACAAGTAATACAACTAAAGACATTTCTGTTTAAGCTGTTAAATTACTTGTTTAATCATATCTCAAGACCAATCTGCACATAAACAAGCTTTCATTTTAGAATAGGACTAAATTAGATTAGTTTCCTCTTCTGAAATAGGTTAGGTTAGCTTAGCATTACCATATCCACACCTTGGGTTTCCTTGACTGGAAAAATGATCTTATAGGTCAACTCACCTACTCTTAGAGTGCCAGCGGAGGCCTAATATCTGTTGGGGATCACCATACCAAACAGGTTGGGGATAGAATTTCCCTTGCGCAGGGTCTTTTGAAGCCTTTCAACTTGGGCTTTCTTCCTCTGTTGAGTGTCTTGGAACATTCCAACACCTTTGCATCTAACCTGCACAATCGAGGCATCAACAAATGGTGCTAGAAGGAGGGCCAATAGTGCAACATGCCTAAACAAGCCACTAAGAAACCTCCTCCAACAAATAATTCAACGGTTCAAACTCGAAGCCAGTCGAGGCTTCGACATCTGAACAACCAACAGAGTCACAACCAACGGTTGTCCCTGCTGCACCTGCTCAGCAAATTGTTGTACCTGTTGTATCTGCAGCACAACAGGAAAACAGAGGGAATATCTTTATTGTATCACCTACCAGAGGAACCCTCTCACTAGAGTAGATATTGAAAACATCAGCCGATAGGGTCACTAGGGAAGAAAAAAGACGTGCTAATCAACGAGGACGCGATTTTGCAGCGATCAATTTAGAAAATTTTCTGCAGGCCAATAATCAAGAACCTCAGCAAGACACAGTTTCACAGATCAGTGATCCAATCATCCAACAAACAACTGATCAAAATATTGAACATCAGCAAACAGTTAATCCACAACCTGAAAATCAAGAGCTGGTTGGTCAATCAGGTCCCCTGAATACAACCTTAGTCAACTTTTTCAGGAAACACAAGATCAACCAAAATTTGGAACTGGTGGACCACCACCATCTCCTCCTTCATCCTCATCCTCTTCCTCAGACAATGGACATTCTTCAAGCTCTTCGTTAGAAGAAGAAGATGAAGAACCACCGATGGCTGCAGAAGGACAAAACAGACCATGGATCGACCAATATGCAGTATGGGTACTTGGAGACCAACATAGATTACCCAAGAACCCTGAGAAGTGGTTACCCAAGTTTAACCCAGATGAAAAATCACCTGCGCAGGATCATGTTAAAACCTTCATGCAAGCTATTAGGCTTAGAAGTGTCATTCACGAGGATGTGGTCTGCAGACTCCTTCCTTATACTTTTGAATGAAAGGCAACTACATGGTATTTTTCCTTGCCACCAAGGTCTATTGTTTCTTGGGATGAGTTTGAGAAATTATTCATCCAAAAGTTTGGAGATGACAAAACACCACAGGATCTTGTTTTGGAATTATCCTCCATGAAAATCAAAGGGAAAGAAAGGGTTAAAGATTTCAACCAGAGGTTCTCATACTTACAAAATAGAATTCCCATCAACCTTCTTCCCGCTGAAGAATTGTTGATAGCCTACTATGAAAAAGGCCTACTTGCTTCGATTTCAATGTGGGTGAAACGAGCACAAAAGGAAACTTTGCTGGAAGTGTTTGTTGAAGCAATGCAAGTTGAGAAGGACATTTTTTGTCTTAAGGACAGTCCAGAAATCTCAGAAGAACAGCCTTCAACTTCCAGGAAAAGGAATGACAGTGTTCCTAAACCCACTGCAGAAAACAAGGATTCATTTGACATAACTGACATGAAAAAGCTCATCCAGAAAATGTCAAACGAGATGGTGGATTTGAAATGAACTAACAATGAAAATCAAAACCAGAATAGAGGTTTTATGAGGCCACCTTTTAGGAGACCTTATCAACCTCCACCAAATCCACCACCTCCTAATCCAACAGAAGGCCTCACGAATGAAGAAATTTATTCTATTTTTAGATCCCTAGCCGCAGAATCTCAAAACACCCCTGAAGTTCCCAATGATCAAACTGCTCCAGACCCACAATTACCCAAGGAAGAAGAAGATGAGCATGAGGATCCACAAATCAACACTGTAAGTTACTTTTTAGAGCTTCCTATGTGTGAAGAAGAAGAAGAACCTGAGACTATGTTTAATGTCCAACATCCTTATAACACAAGGTCTAAACCTCAACCCCCTCAGGAACCTTCATCCTCCACACCAGTTCCTAATAAAGGAAAGACTGTCCCTCACAAGGATACAGTCATCCCTGAGACGGAGTACAATTTAGTTGAAGATCTTAAAAGAGTGAAGGCAAACATCTCTTTGTTTGAATTATTGAAAATCCCCTCGATGAGGGATACTTTACCCAAAAGCATGGTGGTCAAACAACCAAGAGAATTGCAGAATAATAACCTTGATCTTTCACTAAACTAGATGATCAAAAGTTTGGTAGTAGAAGGACACCTCCTTTTCTGCTTACCTTTGAGATTTTCAACCAAAATGTACGTAACTTCATGATAGACTCTGGTGCCTCGTCAAATGTGATGCCTCTTTCTGTCTGCAGAAAGTTGAATGCCACATGGGAACCTTGCCCTACTCAGATAATACAACTTGATAGATCAAAATTCAGAGTAGTGGGAAGACTCAGAAACATTTTAATTACATTATCAGCTGATCCTCGAATCCATCAAACAATTGATATAATCATTGATGATATCCCAGAAGCATAGGGTATGTGGCTTAGTAGAGACTGGTTAGAAAAGCTAAAAGGTTATTTTGCTACTGATTGGTCCCATTTGTGGTTACCCTACAATGGTCAACCAAACAAGATTAAGATAAGTAGGGAGCTTTTCATGAAATAGACAGTCACAGACTTAAATGACTCAAGTGAACCTATGGGTTATTTCAACACGCACATCGAACACTTTACCTTTGATACCTTTTTCGGGAATTTGTCAGCTGACGTTTCACCACAGGAGAATGCACAGAACGAATCTCAAGTAACTCATCTCACTTCTGTGCTGTTCTCAGGAGACATTGTACATAATGTTTTCAATGTAAATACAAATTTTAGATTAGATCCCATTGCTTGGACATTGTTTTTTGACGGCTCTAAATCTAAGGATGGAGTTGGTGCAGGATGTGTTCTCATAGATCCAAAAGGGACAAACACTATGATTGCATGCAGATTAGAGTTTGATTGTACTAACAATGTGGCTGAGTATGAGGACCTGATACAGGGACTGAAAAAGGCTATTGACTTGAAAGTACAGGTCATCCATTGCTTTGTAGATTCAGAAATTATTGTGAAATAGGTGAGGAATAAGATATACTGCTTGTCCCCCCGCCTGTTGAATTATCAGAAATTGGTAAGAGATCTTACCAGCTCCTTTACTGCATTTAATATTAATTATGTCCTTACGTCTCAGAACTTCGATGCAGATTTTGAGGTGTGACTGGATTTGTAGGTGTTTTGAATGATCCACTAAAGAATTATTTGTCTAGATATCCTGGTTTGCTTTGCGCAACTGGAGTATTCTTTGAAATTCTCTTCTTCTTTTCATCTCTGCTTTCTTCTTCCACAAATTCCATGAAAGTAATTCCTTTGGTTCTTTGTCACAGTCGCTTCCTTCAGATGCATTTCTTTCGTCCTCAGTGTACAAACTTTTCCTCTATTTTGGAATCCTCCTTTTATTTTTAGGTATGTGTTGAGAGCGTGGAGTTTTCTGATCATATGAACCAGATTCTTCATCGCTATCGTTGTCTCCATTTTATTTGTAAGGAAACTTAGAAGCATAATGACGTACTCCTCAACATTTGAAACATTTGAAGGGAAAATTGTTCTTATACTTACCTCATCCTCTTTCAGCTTTCTAACAAAGTTTGATTCCTCATCATCCAACTCATCACAAAAGTCCTTGTCGTGATCATGCTTATCCTTTCTAGTGGCTTTAAAAGTAGCTTCCTTTCTGATGGGATTCACTTTCTCAGTTCTCATTTCATATGTAGTCAAAATCCCTTGAAGCTCATCCTTTTCTAGATCTTCAAGATTAGCTTTGTCTTCCAATACATACACCTTTGCATCAAACCTTGGGGGAAGGGTTTTCAATATCTTTTGTACTACATATTCTTCTTCCAAAGTGACCCCAAGGCTTTTGATAGCATTGAATATCTCATCTAATCTTAATAAGTAAGAGGTAATGTTCTCTTCATATTTCATTCTCAGAGATTCAAATAGCCCATAATAGTTTTGCAACTTTGCTTTCATTACCTTTTCATCACCTTCATAGACACCTTTGAGTTTGTCCCAAACCTCCTTGGCTGAAGCACAGTGCATGACCTTTATGAACTCATTATCTGTCAAACCACATAGCAGTGCATTTCTGGCCCTTGCATTGCATTCATAGATTCTCCTCTGTGCTGGATTAACTGGCATGACAACAAGGACATTATAACTGTCAATAATTGGTAGAAAGGCCTTCATGCTTGTCCATATCTGTGCAATGATCTGTCTTCCAGATGTTAATATGTTACTAAATACACCCGCTCCGATACCAATTGTTAGAATTGATTTAATACTGAGAGGGGGAGTGAATCAATATTAGTGCAGTTATCAACCATTTTTACTTTCTTTAAAAGATTAGCCTTAACTTAATATTTATCTTTAGTTATGCATCAAGTATAAATAAAATCATTCATCCATATATGCACCAAGACAAAGAACACGAAACACACAGGATTTTAATGTGGAAACCCAAATGGGAGAAAACCACATAATGCTCTTTTGTAATGAAAAGAATACATTCAAGGAAGCACCGACTTCCTATATTTACCAGCACCAACTAGAAGGAGGCACCAACCCCCTGGTTTTATAGGCACTGACCTGAAGGAAGCACCAACTCCCCGTGTTTATGCAACACCAACTAGAAGGAGGCACCAACCCCTAGTTTTACAAGCACCGACCTGAAGGAAGCACCAAATCCATGTGTTTCTCTAGCACCAACTGGAAGGAGGATACAACCCCCTGTTCCTTTCCCCATCATGCCTCCAAGATAAACAAAATAATATGTTGTCTTACTGAATTTCTGTCATGTGCACACTTGTGATATTATGATATTAGTTATGTTGTGCGCTTTCATATACAGACGATTCTCTGTCACTGTGTTGCATACATCACTTGACTTCTCATTCCACTCAATTCTTAACTTCTGTTGATGTCTTAATTCATGTACTGTGCACTACTAATATTGCAGTCTGCACTAAGGTTCACTCTTCCTTTCTGCTACTGCACAACTGCATTCACCAACTAATACTATGCTTTCAATTGATAACTTGTTGTTCTGAGATTATGCATCAGTACTAGATGGAACTGCGCACTTACTTGGATGTGTCCGTTCATTTTAAGTGCCACCGTATTTTAGATAATCTGTGACATGCTATGCATCATATGATTCATCCTTTCGGTTTAATGCACTTGTCTCAGGTCATCCTCATCATGATGTGCTTATTGGATCCTGCTACTACTCTGTCGTTGCGCATCTGATGGATTTCTCTCCTTCACACACTTCACTTAAAATTCCGTGCACCAGCCAAAATTCTGTGCATATTCTGATATAATTTGGTTCTATATTTGCGCTTCTAACTTACAACATCTGTGACTATCTATGCGTTATCTGCAATACTGTCATTCAGTCTCACACACTTGCACATACTGTTGTGTTTCTTCCTTTCAGTATTTGTGCATCCGTCATAGATCTACAACATCATTCTGCGCACCATCAATATTTCATCCTGCTGCATGTGCGCACTTGGATCTTCGCTATATAATGTTGTTCTATCCTCGAGCCATTGATGCTCCGAATATAAATATATATCTTCCACTTGAATATATACAACCTCTCCATCGATCTTACTTCAAATCTCCAACTTGCATCTCTATTTATACATGTCCTACGTGTATTATATGTCCACAAGTTGGTTGTGGCATTCCTTCTTCCTTACTTCATGGATTGTGATTTTTCCACATGTCATCTTATGCGCTGTTGATGTATCATCCTTTGTGGGTCTTGTGCCTTCATGGTCCACGAATTAATGGGACTCACACCTTAGTGATGTAGTATTCACTCATGATGTACCATTGCTTTGTGGTATGTGCACATCCTTGCTCTTTGACTTGGTGGGACTTGGTATCTTGCGGTATCATCACTTGTAGAATGTGCGCACCTGTTGTTTTGTCGATTGTGGAATTTGCACATAAAATAAATTCAACCGTTGCACCCTCCTTGGAACTTGTGTGTGATCCACTAATTGAAAGCATCATCTGACTGGAAAGACTTGCATGCTTTCAGGACTGTTCAACCACGAGTTGTTTCTTGCTACTTGCGAATTCCCAATATTTGACCATACAATGCTTAGGCTAGCTTTCACATTACAGAATATTCTCTTGCTATGCTTGCACACTTGTACCATTGCTTAACCACACGAAAAATGAACCCAAAATCCGATGGCATATATGTCCGATTTTTGACATGAAGCTGTTGACAATCTGACAAGCCTCTCCTTTTTTAAACGTCGGTTGAACTTCGGAGGATATACAAAAGAAATACGGTCTAGTCGGATATCTGACAAGAAATTATCGAATATCCGACCACAAATATACTAATATACACGTCGGATATCCGACACATACACGTCGAATATCCGACACATACATGTCGAATATCCGACCACAGTTTCTTTCTGGAACGTCCAATATCCAACCACAAGGAAGTCATATATCCGACCCTAATTATACTACAGAAGGTCGGATATCTAGCCACATGAACGTCGGATATCCGACGCATATACCCACAAAAAAAAAGAAACAGTCCGACGACATTTGTCATCGGTGGTATGGCATGGTCATTGGAATATCCAACGCATATATCGACAAAAAAGAAATAGTTTGAAGACATTTTCTGTCGGTGGTATAGCATGGTCGTCGGAATATCCGATGCATATACCCACAAAAGAAGAAAAATTACAACGAAATTTTCCGTCGGTGGTATGGCATGGTCGTCGAAATCGTTGGAAGGGCCGTCAGATATCCAATCACTATGGGGAATTAAAAAAAAAAATACTAGTTCTATGTAGATTTTTCTACACAGGAAATTGTTCAGGTGTCACAATTTGAAGACATTCTCAGTAGCCCCCCCTCCTTCAATGTTTTGTGTAAGCATAGAAAGAACCTCTCAAGCCATGGAAATGTTTGAAATTACTGTGGAAACTTAGGATCCATTGAAGGTTAAGGTTGGGTCCATGTTGCTTCAAAACCGGGTTAACAAAATGGACATCAAAATCCATAATGACATAATTTTTAAGCTTGTCCGACCAAGTGGTATGGACTTATGTACAGAAAAAAGTCTAACTCCTCCTTTTTTCCCTCTAGGAAGTAAAGGAGAAACATACAATGTATCAATCTTTTTCACATATGCTAGATTTGTAGAAGGATGAAAATTGTCATCTTCTTGGTTAGGGACAATGTACAAATGTTTTGGTTTTGAGGGAACAATATCTTCAAAACTAGCATTAGTATCTTGAAATATTTGTTCCAGGTTAAAATCTTAACCTTGGTTAGGGATCTGATAGTTGTCATGAATATTTTTGTTGAAAGATTCAATATGGGGATTATGTGATTGAGATGGGTCTCTTTCAAATATTCAAGTCCCTCTTTCTAGCATCAAAACAGTTAGAAGGGAAAAATTGTCCTATGCAATAAAAAAGGATTCTCTCCAACACAAGGGCTCAATACGACCTCACACTATTTGGAATAGGGAATATGTCCATATTTTGTTCTAGGCATCATAATGATTGTTTGAGTGAAATTCTTGTGAATGCAATAAGATGCTCATTCTAAATGCAAACATAGTTCTATCTTAAATGTAGTATGCAATCCTGGATTAAATGCAATATTTATTCTACTCTAAATTATTCCTATGTTTAACAACTTAAATGATTAGACATAATACACATGCATTCTCACCATTATTTTAAGTAATAGTTACTAATTAGTTAGGATTAGACATAAAACACATGCATTCATATTGTTTTCAATGTCCTCCATGCATTGTGGGACTAGCCTGGGTGCATCTTTTTCACCAAGAGAATGTGTGTGTGTGTGTGCATATATAAGTAACTGCTCCCCCATCCCCAACACTTTTGGCCTTTTGAATTCTAAAAATCAAAATCATTATTTTTTCCTTAATTAACTAAATTCTCCCTTCATCCTTATCTAGAAAATATTGAGTCCAAAATTCACATGCTACCAAAAAATTGTCATACATAATGAGCGCTCTGGACATTGGCTCAACATTTTGCAAGTTATTGATAAATGATTGAACTAAATTTATTTCTTTTGGAGTATAAATGTACTCCATCATCCATGCCTTAGTTACTATTGAAGAATTTTGTATGACCACTTTCTCTAGCTTCACAATGTTTTCAAGGTCCTCCATGCATTGTTGTACTATACTAGGTGCATCTTTCTCACCAAGAGAAGGTAAGTGGCATATTTGGATCACTCTTTCAACTACTTGACATAGTTGCATATGTTTGTTCAAGGTTCCAATTCACTAGTGCTATTATTGTGTATTCAATTTCCTTTTTACTCATTTGTGGAAAGTATCATAGCATCCTTCTCTTCATATTTCCATTTTCTTAGCTTTTCAAAACTAATCTGAGTGCCTTCTTGTTGATCTTTATTCACCTTCACCTTCTCAAAAAACTGGTGGAGTTGAAATCCTTGTTCTTGTAAGTCTAATAATTTCTCATATAAGATCATTTGTGTTGCACTTAATTCATTTTTCAATTCCATGACACGAGCTTTAAACTCTATCAAGATGGATATCTCATTTTGGTAGTATTTCACTTGATGCTCCACCATCTCTATTCTCTTCCTTGCTTCTTGCAATTCCTTCATCACTCTAGTCACTTTGGTTTATGTATCTTGGGAAAGGGATACTCATACTGGTATTGCAGCTAAGGGATTATCATCCGTGTCTTTAATAACTCAGACCTCAATGGTTACAACAATTTCTTGATCTTATGATATCTTTAGCTTTATTGTGAGATGGCACCCCGTCATTGATTGTAATTTTATCATACTAGTTCAAATTGGGACACTTGGTCCATGCATCTCTAACTCTCTGATATTTGTTTGTTGCCTTTTGTTTTATTGTTCTTCTTCTCTTTTATTTTCTTGTTATTTGTCATGCTCAACCTTAGCTACCGCCACTACATCTTGTTCTTCTTTACAATTTCATTCCTATTCAAATTCTTTGTCTTTGGCCTCTTGGTTAGTCTTTTTTCTTCTTTGTTTGTCCTTCTACACCTGTCTCATTATCATCATACCATATTCATAATACCTACCTCTTTTCAAATATTTTTCACCTATCCAAGTTTCTTTTTGACAGGGCCAATTGTACTTGAAAAACCAATAGTGATGCACAGTCATGGCTAAGGTATTGTGCCTCCTAATCTTTCTTCATTCACATGATAGGTCGTTAATGTCTTTTCTTCTGCTACTATTTCTTTGGTGGTACAAATATTGTAGGATCATATGGACAATGTAATGAAGGACATGGTGCTTTCTTATCTCTTATCAATAATGTTGCAAGTCCATGCACAAAAGTCTAATAGGAAAACTTAATAATAACAAGATTATTAGGGATGAAATTTGGTAGAAAATGTGGAGTCTTTAATGCTCCATATATTTTAATATAAGTGTATGAATCCATTGTACTGATTACATGAATTTCCTTCTCTATCACATAGGGAGTTGGATTGTAGAACACCAAAGTGTATAGGGGAGTGATAAAATTATCACATATCCCTATAATCTCACTCATATACTTGTGTTCCCACATGACTTGGCAATAAACATGAATGGGTTTTCCTTATGGTTGTCATTGCCGACCCATACCTTGGAAGTGATTAGCTACACAAACATTATACACTATTAAATATAACATATAAAAAACCACGGGACTAGCTGGAGTAGAATATATTGTCCTAGAGATAGCATCATTTAAGGTGGTAGATAAAATATTTAACCAATTTACAAAGTTGGCCCACTTTAGCTACCTAATATATGAATGGGATCCATGCTTCTTTAACTATACAACATATTTTCACAATATGACCTGCTAACTAGTGCCATTGCATAGATATAAAAAAATATGAGATGTGAGATGGGATAAACACCTCTATGCATTGCCCTAAATAATTTGTCCTTAGTCCACTAGCTTTTCAGAATTTCATGATAATCTATATTAGCGATGAGCCTAGTTACCCATTCTTACCTATCCAATCTAGATGTCATTTGATAGTACATACAAACCATTGAATGTAAACCCTTGCATGCGATTATGGTCATCGAATATTTGCTAGATGTTATTTGATGCAACAAATTGAAACAAGGTTCTAGGTGCTAATTTAATTTCAATCATTTTATTAATAAATTACTTGTAGGGGAAGTAGGTTCTACGTGCTAATTTTATTTCAATCATTTTATTAATAAATTACTTATAGGGTAAGCAAGTGTGGGGTGGAGGGAGAAAGGGGTGTCATCCATGACATTGAAGGAAGGAAATACTTGGAATATGCTTGGAGGATTAGTAATACTATGAACAATGAGGTGTGTCACCCCAAATATTGTAGGGGTAACTAAGGAAATGATTTCCTGATAATTCAGAGTGCTTGGAAAATTTGATTGAACGGAATTTTGATGATATTATGGATGATTGGTTGTTCAAGAGTCATTGTTTCAAGGCTATTTCTTCAAGAGTTGCAAACATAGCGCAATCCTGGGCACGCGAAGTGGATTATTGTTAGTGTTTGCACTTTAATTCAATTAAGTTAGATATTTAAACTTAAAGATAAACAAGCACAACAAAACACAAACTCTTCACAAGCACATAAATCATCCTTTGATAATCCTACTTATAGTTGTGATAAATTTCTTTTTATCTTAAAGAGGTCCTATGGTATGAAACCCATCCCTATGGGGTCAATGTCCAACTATCAAAGCAATAGGTTGGTTAATTGCATGAAAAACCCAATTAAGCAATGCCTAAGCCTTGAACCAAGCAATAAATTCTCTTACTAAATACATTTGAAATAAATTTTGAAATCCAAGATGCTTCTTACTAGGAAATAGGAATTTTCCAATACAAATGTCCCTTGCAAGGTAGAATTCTATGGATCAAGCTTCTTTCTACGCTAGGATATTGTTCAATTTATGATGTGTTCCTTGGTCTATTCTTGGGTCAATTATTGTTTTGAAACTGCATTCTACTACATAAGATGTCATAATAATTGAGCTAGTGTGTGATTATTCAAGCATAGACATAGCCAACGATGAATGCGAAATAAAAAGGATCCATTGTATTTTGACCAAGACACCAATTGGAAAGGGAAGCAATTTGGTGATCTATAAATCTTAAAAAAATAAACTTTGTGAAAAACTTGGTCTGCTTTGTAGGAACTCCTTGCATTATAGGAAATCTTGCTTGTTTCCAAATTTAATGTTTCTTTCCTTATTTATACAATTCACAATCTAAACAAATATAATGCATTATTGTTTAGAATACTGATTCATTCAAATATACATGGATGCTATGCTAATTAATATCCAAATACTTTATGATAAGGTAAAATAATTACCTTTTCTTCACACTCTTAGCTGATGCACCTCTATTCAATCCCAACACATCATATGTATTACTTGCATCTAGAGGAATAATCCTTGTCACCTAGTCGAAGACAATATTAGTCAAAATATAATCACATAAGAAGGGAATATTATGAAACAATAGGAGTACTAGTGAAAAAGGAGATGTGGTCATCAATATGGAAATCAAAACAATAAAAAAAGACAATTATTAACATTAGGAGCATATGTTTATGTTGTCCTGTGGATCATGAGCTGTGTGCTTTCGAACTCTTTTGCTCTCCCAATAAATGACCATAGAAGTAATTCCATGGGACTAAAATAACGTACAATCTGTTAGTACAAAGTGTGAGTGCAAATGCGATATGATATCTAAGCTATTGTCAAAAAGGAAAAATCTAATATCTAAGAATCAAGCGATAAAAACTATAATAGCTAGGAAACTAGTCTGAAAAAAGACAAATAGTATGTGTTCTAATTTAACAATTATAGATAATACCATAATTAGTATGAATTGTCCTAATATCCATAGCATTTTCAATGAAATATTCCAAAGAAAATGATTACAGAAAAATATGGACAGCTACAACATGTCATACCTGTAGAGAAAGGGATGTCGATTTCAAAAGTTGTACAACATCACGTTGATCATTAAGTATTGTAAGTTGTATAGTGAACCAGTTAAACAGGTCTTTATGACCATTTGTGCCAAGCTTGACACCCCCCAAGGATGAAGCTATATATGGGACCTGCCATACACCACATGTCAATATATATTATATATGTTCACATGAATATACTCATGTCCATAAGACAACGTGTTACTTTAAATAGCATACCATTTTATCAAGTTGTACTGATGCTTCTTATGCTTACAACTTAGGTAGTAGAAGTTTTGTATATCCTACACCAAATACGAGTAATCATGGGAAATCAAGATAATAACAAGAATTGGAAAAGCTCAAAAACTAGCATCCCATTTACAAGAAGTGGTGGCATATTGAGCTTACCCTTACTTGCGCTTTTGTTAAACCTAGAGATTTATAGTTGGAATCCTCTCCAGATTCTCAATTTGGATGGAAAGACCGCATGCAGGGTCCCTCACAACTAAATCATATTACAAATATTATTAGTACCATGAAAAATGATGATAAGAGATAGAACATATATTCCAAAACTGTAAAGACTACATTATTTTTCTAACAAACTCGTGAATTAAAAAACATCACCAATTCATTTATTTCCTTAGCTTGTAGAAAAAATTAGATGAAATCTAACAGATGTAATAAATTTTGTTCATCCTAGTTCCATTATAAATAATAAATGAAAAGATTACATTCTAGCATTGTAATACAACAAGTATAGTAAGGTGTTCACTCAATGAATTATCCATAAATGTACCATAACTAGAACAAAAACCCAGAAATGTACCATAACTAGAACTAAAACCCTCCCAAATCCTAGAATGACACAATTTTACATTTGGAATAAATTGGGCAAGGACCCATGCCTCATGTGAACTTCCTAATCTCTCGAATACCAGTGATTTAGACTACAAGCACCCTAAACTCTCTTGTTATTGGTTTGCATCTTCTCTCTAGCACACTTATGGATTTTACCTCTAATGCACCCATAAATCATCTCTAATAAACTTCTTAGGTTGTAATGTTGTGCTACCCTAACATTGTTTTTCTCGTTGTTTATTATAGGAATTAGGGTTTGTTGGTTGTTTCAATTTCATCCTTGCGGCCTCTTATGAACGTCAACATGGTATACAAGAGAGTGTGGGAATTCCTTACTCATTTCTCTATTGGTTTATGCCCAAAACTAGGGTTTATGTCCTAGTTGCAATCCTAGAGTTTATTGACCTACTATTGTGTTGATTCAATGGACATCGATAACATTATCTTATCAATATTATCTTTTGTCATCCATAGCTACATGCCCATAGTTTATTGTTAAACATTAAATTGATTAGTGATATTCTTGTTCAAGTATGCCTATAAATAGGATTGTGGAACTTGATTTCAATGACTTTTATCTTACAATATCGCTATGTAAGAATCGCTTGCTTATTTGTTTGTTGTTGATGCTTAATTTCATTTGATATTACCCTTTCTCAAACTATCATAAGTATTCCATGTCTCGATTGCCTTACCTATTTTATTTTGAACCTCATCTTGCCTTAAGCCATTTGCGAGTTCATTACATCATTTGTATCTCTAAGATGCATTTGTATTGAGTCTTTGTACTTGTATTTATGCAAGAAAGGAAGGAACTAGGGTTTTGGGGGAAAAAATAGAGGATACTTGAAGTGTTAATGTTTGAGTCCCTTTGTGAGATGGATGTATATCCTAGGGCATGTGACAAAGAAACCCTAGAGGATACTTGGAGCTCTTTTCTTAGAGAGCAATGTGTGAGGCATGCTTAGTGAAATAAGAAAATTGGACTTGATGGTGTTGGTGCTAGCTTGTTGTAGAGCCTTTGGTGTGGCTAGAGAGCATGGTGGGTAGTCAGAGATGCAGACTACCAAGGAAGGTTGCAGGTTGACAGGAGCTCTAGCACTGTTATGAATATACAAGGACATTCTGACAATTGTGGGGAAATAGATAATATGTGCAGAGATCTATAGGATCCACTATCTTATCGATCTTATATTTTGTCATCCATAGCTACATGCCCATGGTTTATTGTTAAACATTGAATTGATTAGTGATATTGTTGTTCAAGTATGCCTATAAATAGGATTGTGGAACTTGATTTCAATTACTTTTATCTTATAATATCGCTATGTAAGAATTGCTTGCTTATTTATTTGTTGTTGATGCTTAATTTCATTTGATTTTACCCTTGCTCAAACTATCATAAGTATTCCATGTCTCGATTGCCTTACCTATTTGATTTTGAACCTCATCTTTCCTTAAGCCATTTGCAAGTTCATTACATCATTTGTATCTCGAAGATGAATTTGTCTTGAGTCTTTGTACTTGAATTTATGCAAGCAAGGAAGGAACTAGGGTTTTTTGGGGGGAAATTAGAGGATACTTGAAGTGTTAATTTTTGAGTCCTTTTGTGAGATGGACGTAGATCCTAGGGCATGTGACAAAGAAACCCTAGAGGATACTTGGAGCTCTTTTCTTAGAGAGCTTGTGTGAAGCATGCTTAGTGAAATAACAAAATTGGACTTGATGGTGTTGGTGCTAGCTTGTTGTAGAGACTTTGGTGTGGCTAGAGAGCATGGTGGGTAGTCAGATATGTAGACCACCAAGGAAGGTTGCAGGTTGAGAGGAGCTCTAGCACTGTCATGAATATACAAGGACCTTCTGAAAATTGTGGGGCAAGAGATAAGATGTGCAGAGATCTGTAGGATCCACTATGTCTTGCAAATGAAAATGGATCTTGAACATAAATAGGTTTGTGGAACTTGATTTCAATGACTTCTATGTGACAATATCACTATGTAATAATTTCTTTCTTATGTTTATATAGTTGGTGCTTACTTTCATTTGATTTTACTTTTTCTCAAACTGTCATAAGTAAGTGAGAAATGAATAATTCCTTACCTTGTCAAAGACTTGGAAAGTAGGATAAGATGCTTTAGTTTCATAACAAGCCCCAAGAAATTGTCAAAATTTAGATGACACGCGAGTGGGTTGTAGAAAGGCACCACCGTAGCCCTTCATTGAGATCCTCTTTGTTTTGAGAATAATTTAATATTCTATATTGAACAGGGCCAACCACATGAAGGTGGAAGCTCTTATGGACCCTCCCCCCCCTCACATCACTCTCAATCCCCATACCCAATGCATGTACTTGAAAACAAAATTACGTGCAAACATGCAGATTTCATCATAAACAAACATTTACAATTCATTCAATAAAATCTAACATTCATTAAATCATTCATTCATTCAGTAGGAAAAAAATCATGCATGACATTATATTATCAAAAACAATTACACAATATTTCTCCAGTCACTTCTTTCTATTTTTTTTCTCTTTAGAAAATCAACAAGAAGCTCATCTTCTGGAACTTGTTGTTCAGTTCTTGGTGCTTCATCAACTTGCCGTGATGTCTCCCTAGTAGAGTACTCGCGAAGTGGATTTTGCGGCAAGGGGTCTGGATTTGCTGCAATAATGTGAAAATGTTACATTGATATATTCTGTTATTATAATGACAAGTATTTCCTTTAAAAAAACATTACAAAGGTGTTTTTTTACCTATTCTTGACACATCATGTTCTTCATATTCCTGTCTAGGCTCAACTTGTACAGTGTGACCCTCTACATACTCTGCAATTGAAACGTGGAGAAGTACAATTAATGTTCACCATCTGCAATGGTATATATAAAACTGTATCATATGAATAAATTCATAACTAGGATTCGAAGCATGATCTTCGATTGGTTGTTTTCCATCCTTGACATTAAGTGGATTATTTCTTTCTTGCTCAAAACAGAGTCAATATTTTATGGCAATTATTTATAATGAATAGATTGCACAAGTAATAAATATTCATTAAACTATATATATTTTATATACCTGTGCACAAGATGGATCACCAGAAGACTGTGTTTTACCAGACAAGCTTTTTCGATGTTCAACAACAGCTCCAAAGCCGTGCTGGAAGCCAAGCTTCAAGTATTCCTCAGTGGGAACTTATTTGAATCGGCCGGCCTGCATATTTTCATAACGTCATTAACTTACCTTTTGTTGTGCAATAAAACAAAAATAATTTGCAATTTATTATTTGGATGCATTATTGGTTTTTCGATACTTACAATTCGTGCTGCCAAATTCGAATAACCACCAGGCCCAAGCTTGTGCTAACCAATTTTTTCTTGTCTTGACTTTGTGGACTTTGATGTGTCTGACAACCTATGCAAGTGTTTAATTAGGTTAGATGTTCCAAATTTGATATAAAAATTAATAATAATAAGGTTTAGAATTACATTGTGGAAAGTATTGCATACCACCCTGTGCCTGGTGGTAGCTTTCCTTCTTTTCTCAGAGCCCTCTCCTTTCCATCTTCCACTAGGGGTTTCCAATCTCTTGTTGGAATCATCGGAGGCCACTCATACCTAGGGTTCCTTTCTAGGTGATCCCTATATTGGTCCTGGACAATCTTCATATGTTGTTCATCCTTCTTTAGGACCGCGGCTCAATTGAAGGTCTTGTTTTCGAACAATCCAACCAACCGATTAGTGAGCTCATCTTTTAAATTTTTAATTTGTTTATCCCACCTTTTGCGGATGATGGGCCCGAATATATCCAAGGAAAAATCATTTATATGTTTATAAAAAACATCATTTCCTACAAAACGATCATGCCATCATTAGTTGAAAAACAATGTTTTATCGGTATATTACGATCAGATTATAAACACTAACATTAACAATGTATAATTAACTAGGATATCCTCTATCTTTATTGGAATGATATCTTCGTCCACCAAAAATGTTGTCTGTATTGTACCCATGCAAGTGACATGGGAAGATCCAGGAAATGCCACTTCAACAATATCAATACTAGCAGGCTCTACATCGACCCCTTCTTCGGCATGATCTGGTGTGCGTCGGTCACTAGCGGGTGCACTCACAGCTAGCCTCAAGGGTGTCGCGGAACGTGTTGCTGACTGTTCAGTCAAAAAAAATGGCACATGAGATGTACGTGGAGTCGTTTTCTCATGTGACGACTCTCCACGAGCATCATTGGGGCCAACACCACCTTGACCACTAGTGTGTGGTGTGTGGTTGTAGAAAATATTGTAAATACAAACCATATTGTATAAGTTCACTATCATATAAAAGTAAAAATTATAAAGTTCTAAATGAATTTATATTATGATTCAAGATTCCGCAACTTACTTTCAAGGCATGAGATCTCTTTACAAAAACATCAACCTTGGCTCTAATCTCATCTGTCTGCGACTGAATGAATAGCAGATGAAGGATATCCTCATTAATTTTTCTCAATGTCTTCTCTATCATCTTAATCGGGTCTAGATAAGAACCAATGTCAATATTGCGCATCAACTCATCCACATCAAAATATATTGATTGCTCTGACGTTGGTTCATACGCCGAATCATTGGTATGCAACAAAAATATATAAAACATTACTGACGCGAAATCAATAGACTGAGGAAAAAAGTATATTAACAAAACATATCGATCATGATAGATTCCTAAAATTACAATTAGGTTTACCTGATTCCTCGATGCTGGTGTCGTCTAATCCATAGCTGTCAACTTGCCCCGATCATCCCCCTGCAAAAAAGAAGTAGAAAACATTATCATAATGAAACCAATATACACACGAAAAAGACATAACAAAAAAACATTATGCTCCATATTATATTTGTACAATTCCAATGAATTATACCTTCTGCATCGAGGATCATCTACTCATCTGATCAATGCTTATAGGGGAACTGCCCCGATCTACTACTAGGGAGGTGCCCTGATCAGAACCCTGCATCAAAAAAATAGAAAAAATCATCTAAACAAAACCAAAATACTCACGAAAAATATTAATAAGAAAACATGTTGATGTATTTAAATTGTATAATTACAATCAGGTATACTCGTTGCCTCGAGGCTGCTGTCGTCTGACCAACAGTTGAGAGGTTTCCTCGATCAACACTCTGCAACAAGTACATAGATAATATTATCTAAATGAATCGAATATACTCATGAAAAAAGACAACATTTTTTTTTTTGTTCAAATTATTTGTACAATTGCATCGATGTATACCTACTGCCTCGAGGCAGGTCCAGTATCATCTACTGCTAGGGAGGTGCCCCTTACAACACCCTGCATCAAAAACATAGAAACAATTATCCAAACGAAACCAAAATACTCACGGAAACAACATAATAAGAAAACATTTTGACGTATTTAAATTGTACAATTACAATCATGTATACTTGTTTCCCCGATGCTGCTGTTGTCTGATCAACATCCGAGTGGTTTCCATGATCAACACTCTACAACAAATATACAAATAACATTATATATTAAACCAAACGAATATACTCATGAAAAAACACAACAAAAAAAATCATTTTTCATATTATATTTTTACTATTACAAAGATGTATACCTGCTTCCTCGAGGAAGTTGTACTCCTCTGAACAGCTGCCGGGGAGATGCCCTGATCACTACCCCGCGAAATAAATATAGAAAGTTATAACAAAATTATAACAATAGACTAACGAAAAATACATAATATGTTAAATCCATTAATAAAAGGTTGGGTAAATTGTTAGATGTACCACTCCCATAGTAACCGTGTTTGTATCTACTCGATTCAAATTGTAATTAATAAGCAACTCTTCCCTTGCAGCTATTGATTTAATGGCACATATAAAAACACAATTTCCTTCACGCCCCTCAAATATGCAGTTGGGTTGCTTAATTGTAGACCCTAGTTGGGTACTGTTTATAAACCCCACAATATTCTCTGTGGCTTTTGGCCTTCCGTCAATGTACAACGCTGCTCCTTTATTTTGATCTTTGTCTTTCAACTATAAATAATTTGCTGAAAATCCATATCTATGCATACTTCGTGTGTATTGGATCAGGTGCATCCAATCTTTGTAGTTGTAACATGATCCAACATACTCCATCAATTCTGTACATTTGCCGTAACCGAGCTTTATGCCATCCATGCAAAACAACCACAAACCATGTAATGACAATGGTGCAATTCTATATATCCTCTCGCTCAAACAAAAATCTGTGTTTAGTTGACAAAGATCCTTTGGTACCCATTGTTTCACTAGATGTTTGTACCTCAAGGGAACCTCGATGTCGCCTATTGTCTCATCATCATAGGAACATGACCCCCCTTCAACGAGAAATAATTCCATGCTTTTATGGAATTTTCTTCTGATCTTTTGACATCTAGTTGATATAACTCTTGTAGACCTACTGGATGTCTCACTTTCATCTAGTCTTACTAAACTCCCATCACTCGAGGAAGAAAGATCAAACAAATACCTGTTTGGTTCTACCTGCACCATGGGAAAAAAGTTCAAATAGGACCTTATTGGGTATTCATAATTCATATTAGAAAATTACAAGGAATTAAGCCATGCATTTTCCACTATCATCACACATAGTTAACATGCCTCCACCAAGCTTGAAAATGCATATGTTGATTAGTAAGAGATTTTTCCTTTAACTTTCTTACATGTTCAAAATTGGAAAAAAATGGCCAAAAATAATTTTTGAATGCCTCAAGTTCGTATAAGAAGGAATCATCAAAATTTCGAGCCTATGTGTTGTTAAACTATGTGAGACATAGTTTGAAATCATCATGCAATATGCTTTGAGATCCGGATATAAAAAAGTGGTCATAACCTAATGGAATATGCTTTGAGATTTGGACAAAAAATGAGAGTAAAGGTGATCCCAATTATAAAAGAGGATGATGATATGGTGCTCTAAGGTGAATTAATTCCCTTGCATGAGAAAATTATGTCATGGGTCATGTCATATTATTAGAAAATCCATAGAGGTAGACACCCTTGGGTGTTAAGATATGATTGGTGGTATGTAAAATCCTTTCTTTATTACATCTAATAAACAAGTACTGAAACAAAATAGTACAACATTAACAAAACATAATTTTCATCTCTTTCGACTTTTACACATTAACAATACTAATTGGCTCATTGTGTTAAAGTAATATTTATTAACATGTAATTATTAACAATAGTTAATCAACATTAACATGCGTATAGAATATAGGTTTAGGGTACTTACACCGTAATGTGGAACCTTCTTGTTAGATACTCATAAATATTAGTTTCAGTCAAAACTGTACCTCTTAGAGGTCAGCCAACACTAGGAACCCACTGGCCCTACTAAAGGGTAAGTACAAACCAGAGAGAGAGAGAGAGAGAAAGGTTGTGTGCAACAATAGTTAGACAAAGACAGTTACATTCATAACAGAAGTTAAATAAAGCACAAAGAATGATTACAACAAAATTCTTAGTGCAAGTAAAAGCTTAACAAAAAAACACAGATCTGATCACCAACAATTTTGTCTGACTGGACAAGTCTTAACTACTTAATACAAAAAATAAAAAATAAAAAATAAAATAAAAAATTAAAAGTAAAATAATAAAATAACAAATAAAATAAAAAGGATTCATAAATAATAACATCAATCATAAGTGGGGTACTAGGGTCATTTAGTAGACAAACAACCATAGTACCCAAAGGACCAAAACAATTAAAGGGTGGTACAAACAACTTAAGATGGGTGAAATGACCCTACTAACCACACACCAAGGACAAGGTTCCACAAGACCAATAAACAACAAGGTGTAAGAACCAAAAGTAAATCAACCAAGTTGGGGAAGGTACAATCAGTCATCTCTCTCTCAAATGTACAAATGTTCCATATAACTTGAAAGTTCATCATCACTGTATCAAATGTTCCATCAAAGAAGGGTCCACACGAATCATGCGGTAATGATGAGGTATATGTGTGATGAGGTATATCGGCCATGGGAATGAGTTTGATGATAAACAAACAAATCTCATTCATTAATGCCCATAATTCTTAGCACACAATTTCGAAAAGAATTAAGGTTTGAGTCTGTCAAGCACACCTGATATATAGAGTATGAGCAATATAACATCTAAACTAGCATATTGGATGCCAATTTTATATAAAATCATGACAATGTGGGGTAACCATGCATCCATGCATCCATGCAACAACTCCTTGTGACTACCTCTTATTTGACCTACCAAAGAGATGGAAGGTCAAATAAGGTCAAATATATGCAATAGCTCCTTGTAACTACCTCTTATATGCAATATCGCCTTGTAACTACCTCTTATTTGACATGCCAAAGAGATGGAAGGTCAAATAAGGTCAAATATATGCAATAGCTCCTTGTAACTACCTCTTATTTGACCTTCCAAAGAGATGCAAGGTCAAATAAGGTCAAATATATGCAATATATCCTTGTAAGGTCAATTCTTGAAGGATAATTCCACAAATCCATCCAAATGGATAGAAAATGTATTGATTTCTCAATCATACCCTCTTGACTAAACAATATTGAAATATAGTATATTGAGTAAAATAAAGGAAAATTTTTTAGGTGGGATTTACATTTTCCAAGCTTTTAGCATACACCCTATTGTGGAAGTTAATAAATTGACAAAAATAGAGCAAGAAAAAATACTAAATAACACTCCCTGTTGTCACCTAGTAACTACTCTTATCATAGATTATATGGGAATTTCAATGATAAATGTCATGCCTTGTAGGACAAAATACAAAGGCTCCTTATTGAATTGTAACAAGAAATCCAAGAACCTACCTTTGGGAACAACAACAAAAACCTGAATTCAACAATATAAGCATAAGTCAAATATGTTTAGTATTTCTTGATAGCTTTCTGCTAGGTGTATGCTACAGGTAAGTGCATATAATGAACAGTTTATTACCATGTCAGTGAAGATTGCGAGGTTCATATCATAAAGTATTCCAAACCCAATTTTCTTCATTTAACCCAGTCCTGAAAAAACAATTTGCTCTATTAACGTAATGATGGTTTCCTTCACCCTTTGTAATAGATATAGTACTAATGTCATGATTGTGGGTTTTTGGATGAGAAAATTCATGTCATGAAATTTATGTGTCACCATCCTTATCTCTATCCCATGGGGAAAATACTCATGTTGTCTAGTCATGACCGTTTGTCAATATAATTTGGTTAGACTTTGCTCATCCCAGCTCCAATACTTATGGCAGAATGGCCAAATAACTAGTTGTGGTTTCCTCTTCTAAGATGCATAATAGGAAAATATTCATAAATGGGGCAAACAATTAGGTGCATAATTAGGAGGGGATATTTGGTGTTGCATTCATATTTGGGTTTGTCAACCAGCCATAAAAACAATGTTGTTATCTTAAACCCCTAGTTTTTAGATTTGAAGCTTACCATAGTCCAAGAGGAACATCCTTGGTGACCTAAATATCAACATCTATCCCATATGTTAATCATGGAAATTTACTTCCTTGGGGCATGTGTCATGATCTATGGATTTATGGATGAACCACAAGTCATATAATCTCATTTGGGATAGAAATTGCTTATTTTTGGCCTTGAATAATGTCATGGGTTAGGAGACTACTCTTCATGTGACAAACCTTTCAATTGGGTTTATATCCCACTCGTGGGACAAATATTTATGCTAGAGTGCATGTCTTGTGTTATGGTCCCCTATTAATAAACCATGAGCCCTAAAAGCAACATGTAGGACCTAATCCCTTGGTTATTGACTCCATACCATGTCCTCTAAGAAGAATATAGATTCTCATCCTATGGATATTAACCATGAAGTATGTATTGGGAAAGAAGACCCCTCCCTAGTGTGAAAAACATTGCAATCAAGTATGTGTCCCTCTCATATGCCAAATATTCCATCCCAAGGTTTTGTCTTGTGGTCAAGGGCCTCAGGAATATCCAATGTATCCAATAAGTAGATTGTTCATATCCCAAGACATTATACCATTGGTAAGAAGAACCTTTCATAGTACACCAAACATAAAAATCTAGTGTAATGCATCCCATTATTGGGCCAAATATATCATTTAAAGGAACTATTTTGTGTGCTCTTATGAGAACAGAGTGTGCTCTCATGAGAAGTCTGGTTAGACATATAAAAAAATATCATAATCTCCACTTTCGAATGATGCTCAAATGAAAATTGACATCAAATCCTTTATTTGGCACATGTTTAGCCACCTTGTTACATTCCTTGAAACAATGAATGAACAAAGTATTGCCTAAGTGAGATTTAATATTGCATGCCTCCTCAACAATGGAATTCTGCACCATTGAGGGGTTGATCCTTTTCTAATTGAACTATTTATTACTATGGAATAACCCTCTAGGTCAAGGCTAAGTGCCACTCCTAAACCTCATACTAATGCCTGAAAAATTGTGCTACATTGTTTGAATTGAGGCCTAGATCAATGGCATAGTAAATAATCACTTCTCCTTCTTTATCTATTAGTAATAAATCACTTCTCCTTCTTTATCTATTATATAAGTGGTAAAGGGTTTGACTCCTAAGTCATCATCATATCAATTTATACACCACATTTATTTGTGGGTAGGTTGGGGTCATTTATAGAAGATATGATGCCCACGGAACCTTTTTTTGTGCCATCCAAAAGTGATTTGAATCTTAGTCTTTTCAACAAGCGGTTTTGCTATTTTTCCGCTTTTTAGCTTGAGAAACCTTTTCCTTCAGACAAGACGCTACCACATTCCCATTCTCAAATAGAATCTACAATGAAATAAATATGTTAATAATCCAATAGTTGTGCCCATCTAAGGATATCACACGCCAACACAATTTTAATAGGAATACCTTTGCTCTATGTAAATGGAAATTTGGGCAAATGTTGTGGTTGTCATGCCCCTAGTTTTTGGGTAGGTTGGGGTCATTTATAGAAGATATGATGCCCACGGAACCTTTTTTTGTGCCATCCAAAAGTGATTTGAATCTTAGTCTTTTCACCAAGCGGTTTTGCTATTTTTCCGCTTTTTAGCTTGAGAAACCTTTGCCTTCAGACAAGACGCTACCACATTCCCATTCTCAAATAGAATCTACAATGAAATAAATATGTTAATAATCCAATAGTTGTGCCCATCTAAGGATATCACACGCCAACACAATTTTAATAGGAATACCTTTGCTTTATGTAAATGGAAATTTGGGCAAATGTTGTGGTTGTCATGCCCCTAGTTTTTGGGCTGAAGGTAATAAACTTACCCAAGGAATTTCAATGGTCAAGGGTGTTTGAGCTTCAATATTCAAGAGTATGCCATCCATATGTTACATTGTAAGGAGGATCACAAAGTCCTTGACCTTGTGCAATATCCTTATGTAGGGATGGAATGGCAAGGGTGTCTGAACCATCAATTTAACACAACCAAGCCACAAGGAGAGAATAGTAATATTATGTTGATGTTTTGATAAAGACAAACCAAGATAATATTTCAACATGTAGAGTAGCACTTGGATCATTCAATTAAATGTAACTTTAATGTAATAGCATGTAGACAAGGTATGCCATTAGATATATATAGTAACATTCAATGATAGATCACGAGATAACAACCGTTAATTATCCAACGTTAGTAGGGTCAATGAGAGATCCTAATATAAAGATAAATCAACATGTACCATAACAATAGTAAAATGACATTACTCAAAAGATCATAACCGTCACTATCGAAATTCAAATATCAATTGCCAATGCAAAATGTATCATCAAAGTGTAGTGTTGAATGCAATAATGAACAAACTATCAATAAGCAGCATTAACTATATAAAAAAAGGGAAACAAGTGTGATCTAATCCCAATAACCTCAAGGTAAATTTCAGATCTGCATAATTAATTAGAGTTACTCTCGAGATTTTGAATATTTATAGAACACAAAATTAGCTTTTGATTACTGTGCATCTAATATATAAATTGAAACCAGTATTAACATTTATGAACATTAGAATTATTGAACTTATTACAAACTAGTCTACATTAACTTCTAATATCTGTTTTGTATAGTGTGAAGATGGAGGGAAGGGCACACAAGGTCTGCAATTTGTAATTGCAGGCATGTTTATGTTAAATTTTGAGCATTAATTCACAATACTCTAGGATCTTTACTGAGAGAATAACATATACAGTATATCAATGCATGACAATCACGATAAGCATGACAAGCATCACAAGAATCAAAAGCATGAGAGACAAGAGACACAGAGTTTCCGTGGGGAAAACCCTAAGGTGAAAAACCCCACAACTTCCTCATAGATAGAGAGAGCAATGGCTCAACCAAAGTACAACCAAAATACACTGAGATAGTCTCCTAGTAGCAGATGATCCTCCTCCTCACTAGTGCACCACTTTCTGAGTGAGAGTGAGATACTTTTTCGAGTGATCTAAATAGAGATCACCTGATCTCTATTTATACCAATCTGTTTGCCCAGTGACCTTATGGGGCCGACTTGTCTAGCTAGGTACATCCACAATATAATATATATTTCAGGGCCGACCCCACACATGGTGGTTTAATAACCCATCGGCAAGTACACACACTTGCGACACTTGTCAATCCACATGACGACACTTCCTTATAGAGGAATAACACATCTCTAATAAGGGTACAATAAATATATATGAAATGCATAGATGAAATACATTCCGAAGTTACATATACATCAACACTCCCTCTTAACTAGGAAGGTATTTCTCGACACAGATCTGCTAGACAAGACTTCTTCTCGGGATCATCGTCATCGATGCATCGTCATCATCATCGTCACTGCTGCTTCTATCTCAACCAATCTCTGACTCTACTCGTCATAGGAAGTTCTACAGAGCCAGTCCTTTTTCATACTGGATGTAGGCCCGCCACCTGCAGGTCTTCATCATCACTGGCCATACTGTGGAAATCTCAGGACTTATTACGTGCGTCACAAAACCTTAAAAGAGTCTCTTGACTAGCAGGAACCCTAAAGAGCATCTGAGGCCTTTTTCATCCTGTCCAGATCTCCAGGACTTATTACATGTGACCCCACCACAAAAACTCGAAAGAGAATCCCAGGACTGATTACGAGCACAAGGCTCAACCTATCAGATCTCCTAGGGCACAAATTACATGTGGTCACCACAAAAACCTCGAAAGAGCATCCCAGGACTGATTACAAGCACAAGGCTCAACCTATCGGATCTCCCAGGGCACAAATTACATGTGGTCATCGTAAAACCTCGAAAGAGCATCCCAGGATTGATTACGAGCACACGGATTAACCTATCGGATCTCCCAGGGCACAAATTACATGCCATAGGACAAAACCTCGAAAGAGCATCTACCAGATATCCCAGGGCACAAATTACATGCCATAGGCAAAACCTCGAAAGACTATCTGCAGATATCCCAGGGCACAAATTATATGTCCTCCCAAGCAAAACCTCGAAAGAGCATTTGCTAGATGTCCCAGGGTACGAATTACATGCCATAGGAAAAACCTCGAAAGACCATCTGCAAATCTCCCAGGGCACAAATTACATGCTTATCTGTACAACCTGTTCCACGGCCACAGAGTATCAACCCGATACTCACAATACATCATCCTGATGTACACATGATGATCCTGATCATCACTGCAACATCCTGCTGCATGACATCTGGAGCAACATCCTGAAGCTCATCATCCATGATCATCCTGATCATACAATGCATCTACCTGATGCATACCAAGTATCTACCTGATACATATCATCATACATGATCCACCTGATCATACAATGTATCCACCTGATACAAATACAAATACATGATACATATCACCATACATGATCCACCTGATACATATACAGATACATGGTCCAAGCATCCAACATGATGGTTATACAAAATACATACACATGATCCAACCGATCATATCCAACATCCAACATGATGCATACATACATACATAAAAATGATCCAACTGATCATATCCAGCATCCAACATGATGCGTACATACATATATAAAAATGATCCAACTGATCATATCCAAACAGAAACCAGAACATCATCCTGATGCTCGTCATCTAGCGCTTACATCCATAGCCATGTGAAGGTTCCTCCTTCCAACATGCTTGGAATGGCTTCAAAAAATGTGTCCATCAATTCTTCCTCGAAGTGTCCTCGATCTGAAGAACGCCAAGCCTCTCTCTGAAGTACTTGAACTTCACCCTGGCTAGTGGCTTCGTCAGCACATCTGCAATCTGCTCGTCCGTCGCAACATACAGGAGCTTCACAGCTCCTCTCTGCACCATATCCCTGATATAGTGATATTTGATCTCTATGTGTTTCGACCTGTCATGAAACACTGGGTTCTCGGACAACTTCACACAACTCTGGTTATCACAGAAGATACCAGTAGCATCCAACGAGAGATCAAATAACTCAGATAGTAGCTTCCATAGCCATACTGCCTCACAACTAGCTGAACAGGATGCAACATACTCTGCCTCAGCTGTACTCAGTGCTATGCAGGACTGCTTCCTGCTAAACCAAGAGATCACACCTGATCCCATACTGAAGCAGCACCCAGATGTGCTCTTCCTATCTACAACACTGCCAGCCCAATCTGAATCAACATAACCCTGCAGGTTAAACTTTTGATTCGCCTCATACTTGAGCCCATAATCCACTGTACCCTTCAGGTACCTCAGAACATGCTTTACAACAACTAGATGAACACTCCTCGTATCTGTCAGGAACTGACTCAATGTGTTCACTGCAAAGCAAATATCTGGTCTCGTGTTCGTCAGGTACATCAAGGACCCAATCATCTAACGATACATAGAGACATCAACTGGATCAGATGAAGCATCACATAGAAGCTTCAGATTCGATGCCATAGGTGTGGCCATGGCCTTGCAATCCATCATCCCGAATCTCTTCAGGATATCTACTGTGTACTTCCCTTGACCAAGGAAAATCCCACCTGCACTCTGCCACACCTCCATACCTAGGAAATAATGCATCATTCCCAAATCTTTCATATCGAACTCAATAGCAAGCTTCCTCTTCGTATCTGCAATCAATCTGTCATCTCTTGTTACAAATAAGTCATCCACATATAGGAGTAGAATCACAGGATTCCCTTCCTGAACCTTGTAATAAAGGTTGGAATCCGCTTTACTCTTGGTAAATCCCAAACTAGATAGGAAACTGTCCATCCTACCATACCAAGTTCTGGGAGCTTGTTTCAAGACATACAAGGCTTTCTTCAATCTGCACACATATGACTCCCTGTCATGTATTTCAAAACCGAGTGGCTGCTCTACATATACTTCCTCTTCAACTACACCATTCAAGAAAGCAGTCTTGACATCCATCTGGTGTATTTTCCATTTCATCGCTGCAGCCAGGGCAAGTATTGTTCTGATGGAAGTATACCTGGCTACAGGTGCAAAAGTTTCTTCATAATATATTCCCTCTTTCTGAGAGAAGCCACGAGCTACGAATCTTTCCTTGTATTTCTCTACACTACCATCTGCAGCATGCTTGATTTTGTAGATCCATTTGGAAGTCACAACAGACTTCTCTTTAGGTCTTGGGACAACATCCCAAACATCATTCTTCATTATTGATTGGTATTCCTCAACCATGGCATCCTTCCATTCTTTCTTTTCCACTGCTTCTTCATAACTGGAAGGCTCTTTGTTCATAATGTCACAGAGTAAAGCAACATAGCTGGTATGTGATCTGGTTCTCTTCTTTGCTCTGTGTTCTTCTTCTGGAATGCCAAATCTTTCTGCATCTTGAATGAGCTCTCTAGCCCATGCAGGTTTCCTCTTGTGAGAGTTATCCTCACGGGGTGGATCTACAGGTTCTTGCAGATCTTCAAACTCACGAACAACTTCTGGAATTGCTTCAGTCATGGTAGTGTCTTGAAATCTAGTTTCCTTAGGTTCTTCATAAACTTCGATAGGTGCCTTCCTTGATTTGATGAATGCTGAGTTTTCATCAAATGTTACATCCCTACTGACATCAATCTTCTTGAACCCTGGAAAGTATATTCTGTAAGCCTTCGAGCTTTCACTGTAACCCACAAAGATACCCTTCTTTCCTGAAGGATCTAGTTTAGTCCTCTTTTCCTTTGGAACATGAGTGTATACTGGACAACCAAATATTCTGAGATGACTGACTTCAGGTTTCTTACCATAAAAGACCTCTTCTGGTGTCTTGTTGTCCAATATCTTGTGGGGTGTTCTGTTCTGCACATATACAGCTGTTCTAGCTGCTTCTGCCCATAGATGCATAGGTATATCCTGGTCATGCAGCATTGCCCTTGATGCTTCCACGATAGTTCTGTTCTTCCTTTCAGCAACTCCATTATGTTGAGGATTATAAGGAGCAGTCAACTCCCTCTTAATCCCTAAATCACTACAAAGCTTCTTGAAGTCACCTGAGGTGAATTCTCCACCATTGTCGGATCTGAATGTTTTGATCTTCTTGTCAGTTTGATTCTCCATCAAGGTTTTGAATTCCTTGAATTTATCAAACACCTCATCTTTGTTCTTCAAGAAGTATACCCAAGTCTTCCTGGAGAAGTCATCAATAAATGAGACATAGTAAACATACCCACTCAGAGAACTGGATGACATAGGACCACATACATCTGAGTGGATGATTTCCAGGATGTCTTTTGCCTTTCTTTCACTGCTTGGGAAAGCCTTCTTAATGTTCTTACCTTTTGCACATCCTTTGCAAACACCTTCATGTTTTGTCTTGATTTCAGGAATACCCTCTACAACCTTGCTTGCAATTGGAAGTGCTCTATAGTGCATATGAGCAAGTCTTCTATGCCAAAGTTCACTTGGCTCCATGGATTCATGTACCATGGCATGTTCAGGTTGTCCCTTCAATTTATACAAACCTCACTCTTGCTCTCCAATCACTACTGCATCATCTATGTTCTTTCCCTTTGGCCACATTAGGACTTGGCCATCCACAAATGCAACCCTCATACCTTTTGCATCCAATGCAGAGATGGAGAGTAAGTTCTTCTTGAGCCCAGGTACATAAAGGACTTCTTTCATCTTCAAAGATTTTCCAGAATCTAGGTTGTAGGAGGCTTCACTACTTCCTTTGATTGGGTATTGATAATCATCCCCAAGTTTCACCTTATGGGGTGTTTCATGTTCAGATAGATTCACAAAAGATTCCTTAAACCCAGTCATGTGTTTGGAAGCTCCACTATCAATCAACCAATCATTACAACTGTGGGATATAGTACCCGTGAGAGCAGAAATTAGAACATATTCTTCTTCACTTGATGAGTCATCATCTCTATCACTTTCTGCCCTAGCCTTCTTCTTTGGGGGTTCATCATCTTCGGCAGCATGAGCATGATATCTTCTTTTGTTATTCTTCTTCTTCTTATTGAAGTTGTTGTTGTTGTCTTTCTTCTTCTTGGGACAATCTGAAGCAAAGTGTCCCTTCTCATTGCAATTGAAGCATCTGAGACCTTTCTTATCTTTATGATAATGGTGGTGTGAGGATCTTCTGTTATGAGATGATTCCTTCTTGGACTTGCCTTTCCTGGCATGTGCTGTGAGAGCTTGATCTTCATTTCCCATCTTTTCTTCTTGGGCCACAAGCTTAGCTTCTTCTTGAGAGCATTCTTCCCGCAATCTGTTGAAGGAGATCAACTTCTTCCTTGCACAAATTCCTTGAATGAAGGAATCCCATGACCTGGGTAGGCCATTTAGAGTGGTCATCACCACTTCACCATTCTCCACCATTTCATCCATTGCTTCTAGTTGTTCCTTGATCTGGGAGACCCTTGAAAAATAAGATTGAATGGTTTCTCCATTTTGAAACTTTACTCCTTTCAATTGGTTCCGCAGGGTCATCTTCTGATTTATGTTCTTCCCTTCAAATAGCTTGGTCAAAGAGTCAAACATATCCTCGGGTGTCTTTAGAGAGGACACATGGGGTATGAGATGGTCTTTAATGGAATCAACAATGATTCTCTTTGCCTTGACCAAGTTCTTCTTATGCAATACCTTGGCCTCTTCATCCTCTGGGATAGGGATGTCTTCTTTCACATATGAGTCCAACTCATTTTTTTCCAGGATTAACCCAATCCTATACTTCCAAGCTCGGAAGTTATCAACTCCTTCAAGCTTATCCTCAAGCTTGGTGTGGTGAGACATCTTAAAGAGTACTTCAAATGGAAATAGAAAAGATTTAGGTCTTACCACTTGAAATGCTGAAAACTGGATCTGGTCCTGGATTAGGGTTTGTCGGAAAAACCCTGAAAATTCAAAATGTGAATTTCAATTTTTCGAAAGGATAGAAAGATGCGCCTTGATGAGCTGATCAGCCTGGTGTATTCAGAATTTGAGATCAGCAAAGATTTACCCTTCAGATTTTCCTTTTTGTCCTCCCGGGTTCACTGGGGAGAGCCCTGAATTAGGGTTTGAGTTTCCCGGAGATCTACCCAACCAAAAATCTCGATCCAAAGCTCTAAACTTTGATTTTTACAAGGAGCTTCCAACTGTCTTCATATTTCAGAAATTCCTATTTTTGTGGAAACCCTAATTTTTAGGGCCAAATCTGAAAATGCTTGGAATTGAATTCTGATTGGATAGATAGATGCGCCTTGATGAGTAGAGTCAATCTACTCTACTGCTTTTCCAAAATCTGTGGAGAGAAACCCAATAAACAAGAAACTCAAGTTTTCGTCACTGCAAAATGTCTTCTTCTCAGGTTAGCTCTGATACCATGTTAAATTTTGAGCATTATTTCACAATACTCTAGGATCTTTACTGAGAGAATAACATATACAATATATCAATGCATGACAATCACAATAAGCATGACAAGCATCACAAGAAGCAAAATCATGAGAGACAAGAGACACAGATTTTCTGTGGGAAAAACCCTAAGGTGAAAAACCCCACAACTTCCTCAGAGATAGAGAGAGCAATGGCTCAACCAAAGTACAACCAAAATACACTGAGATAGTCTCCTAGTAGCAGATGATCCTCCTCCTCACTAGTGCGCCACTTTCTGAGTGAGAGTGAGATACTTTTTCGAGTGATCTAAATAGAGATCACCTGATCTCTATTTATACTAATTTGTTTGCCCAATGACCTTATGGGGCCGACTTGTCTAGCTAGGTACATCCACAATATAATATATATTTCAGGGCCGACCCCACACATGGTGGTCTAATAACCCATCGGCAAGTACACACACTTGCGACACTTGTCAATCCACATGACGACACTTCCTTATAGAGGAATAACACATCTCTAATAAGGGTATAATAAATATATATGAAATACATAGATGAAATACATTCCGAAGTTACATATACATCAACAGTTTAAGGTTTAAGAGAGTCTCGTATAGGCATCCAAGGAGAAGGGAAACAAAGATGAGGTTGTGGGGAAGAAGGAGGGACAAATGGCTGAAGGTAAAAGGATAGCAGATTGTGGAAAAATGGCAGCAAGTCCGAAGTTATGAGGGTGACCAGTGAAGGAGTCCAAGAGGGGCCCGAAGGTATGGTCTAATAGGTGAAGGGAGGCTAAGTTTGGAAAGGTTACACCCATGGACGCTGAATTTGCATGCAAGCAGATGAACGCTATACCCTCATCCATGCATCCATGCAATAGCTCCTTGTATTTACCTCTTATTTGACCTTCCAAAGAGATTGAAGGTCAAATATATGCAATAGCTCCTAGAAACTACCTCTTATTTGACATTTCCAACCCCATTTGACACAATGTAATTGCTCCTTGTAACTACCTCTTAATTGACAAGCCAAAAATTACAAACTTTAGCACTTTGAAGGTGAACATAAACAAACAAAAAAAGAAGCATTTGGAATTCTAAGGTCAGAATTTGATGAAGATCCCAATTCCAATCCCCATTTTGATCCAAAAATGGGTATTAATATAACAAATCTCTTGAGGCCTAAGAGGACAACATTTCAATTTGTTGAGGAAGGAAGATGGTCAAGGGAGGAAGAAATATTGAAATTTAAGAGTCAATTTGGATAAGCATAGGCAAAGGAGCTGAAGATCAAGCAAGCACAGCTTGCCAAGGCAAAGGTTGAGCTTGATATAAATCCTAATCTGATTGAAGTGTCAGAAAGAGTTCCTACAAAAGAAGAGAAACCAAAGGATCCTATACCTGAAGTTGAGTGGTGGGATATGGTTCTTTTACCCTCTGATAGCTACACAGATGTCACAGAAGGTGATTTAAAAGTGAATATGGAAAAACCTACTATATATGTAGAGCACCCTTATCCAATTGAACCTCAAGTTGAACCCCATCCACCTCCACCGCAAGAAATTAGACAGGTAGGTCAAGCTCAATAAACTAGGCATAAAAATTGAAGAACTTAGGCAGGTTAAGTCACACTCTCCTCTTAAGAAATAAAATAGTTAAGGAAACCATCCTCCCATGCTCCCATTCTCCCCCATGAAACTCCAATCACATTAGTGCCGATTAATTAACCTGACCATGAGAAAATTGGGATAACTATCCCCTTGAGATCATGCCTATTCTAAGGCTAATACTTCCTCATGTATGCATGATTATCTAGTGGAAACTTCGAGGTTATAAAAAAAATTAAGAGGTTTATATGCTCTTATTTCCAACATGAGAGACATACTTTCAAAACTTGTCTCCTCTATTTTCAAAAAATTGAAGATATTGCTTGGCAAACCACTGGGCTGACCAAGAAGGAGCAGAAGAAATTGCGTACACAGCGACGCCTTGCAAAGGAAAAAGATAGACATGAGGTGATAAGGCAAGGTTTGAATGTACTTGGTGTTGAAGAAAACCAAGATCTAACATGGCTCGAAATGGAACCCTCCCAAAGAATTTGTGGCCAAAGGAGAGAGATGGGCCCTAAATATGAATACATTGCCATTTATATTGATTTTTAAGGGAAAACAAACAGATACAGTAATAAAATCAACCATTCAAACTATGAAATATTACACCCCATAAAATTTAGGGCTTTGTACTCACATACTTGGGAGGCATTGCCTCTTCTCAATGGGTGCACACGCGAGAGGCTGAAGATGCACGACCACAATCCAAATCACAACTCAGCTCAGCTCAATCAATTCTTTCACATAAGCCACAAACAAATCTGTTCGCAGCACAAAGAACTCAAAGGGTGCATGCGTGAGAGGAAGATGCACCGCCACAATCCAACACAACTCACAACTCACAGCTTGGCGAAAACAATGGTTGCATAGGAGCCCCAGAATGATCTGCTTAGAGATCACATAACGCGCGAGAGGCTAAGGCTGGTTACAATGAAACAAGTCAATTCGCGGGAGTTAGAAAGGTATGTTCTTTTGTTTTTTTTTTTATATTGTTTGTATTTTATATAAAATGTTGTTTGCTAATTGTTTTTGTATTTTTTTTATTTGTTTTTTTTCATGTATTTAAAATATATCTTGCAAGCTCTCCAATTTTCCGAAGACAAGCAAGGTAATACTTGAAAGGATGGCCCTAAGGATAGCAGCCACCTATGAATTTGATCTTGTGTGAGGGTTTTAATTATTCCCCTTACCTAAGTTAGACCTAGATTTAAGTGGGGTTGAAATGGGCTTTGGATGGGCTTGATCTCGAGGGTGTAATTTACCCATATTCCTCAAAGTAACTTGATGTTGAATGAGATTAGATAAAATCCCCTCAAGAGTATGAGCTATAGGATTGCTGACAAATAAATAAATGTTGTATAATACAGGAGCAAAGGATTTGAATGATGAAGAGAGATTATTCAGAACACGTCTTACAAGTTTTGGATCTAATTTTCCCATTTCTCCCACTTGAATAAGGTTAACCTTTAGATTTTAAACCTTGCAATATACTCCTCAATCACATTGAAGTCATCTATTTATAGGTTGGAGAGTTCAGTTTCAAGTTGGTTTACCTAAGTAGTATTCACCGTTTCAACACTAGGTTTTTTGGACCCAAAATCCGACGGCCTAAAAGTCGAATATACTACATCTTGTGGTCGACTATTCGACAACCTCAGGTTTTTTTTAACGTCGGTCAAAATTCGGATGCAATCCGATGGCTCATACTTCATCGGTTAACTGACGCCAGCCAAGGTCGAAACTCCGACGCCGAGCACAATTGGGCAGGGCTTCAGTCCGACGTCTTTTTCCATCGGACTTATAGCAAACTCGTCGAATATCTAAGTTGTGGCCATCGGTTATCCGACCACTCGCCGGCTTGAAAAAGGTTGAGCTCCGACATCATTTGCCGTCGGAGCTATGGCATGGACGTTGAATATCTTCATATTTAGAGTCGGATATCCTACGACATTAGGTAATTTAAAAAAAACATACACTATTAATTTGTCATTGTTTCTCCATATTGTGTGCCTAGTGGCACCTCTCTATATCAATGCATAAATCAACCTTTGCTTGGTTTCTGGTTCTAGATGCATGCCATTGAGTGTTGTTTAGAAATGAAGTCTTGTAGAGGAGGACTAGTATGTGGCAAATATATATTGATTCTTGATGGTTATCTCATTCACTACTCGGTAGTCAGTACACATTCACAAACATTCATCCAATTAAGCACTATGATGATAGGCAACCCATAAGGTGAAACACTGGGTTATATATATGACTCCTTTCTCCAAGAGCTATTATAATTGCTTCTTCACATCATTGACTTCCAATAAAAATTGTTGATACAATCCAATGTAAGGAAATGGAGATTCTGAAATTTTTTGGTGGAAACTACAAAAGATTTGTAAGATGCTACTAATTGCACATGACATATCTCATTCAAATATATCTAGAGGATTTGAGACATATCTCATTGAAATATTCTCAAGGAGATTCCAAGGAATTTAAAGAGAAGGTTAAAGATATTGGTTCTAGTGCATCATTTACTCAGCCTTTCAAGTTGTGGAAACTCGAAATTGGTTATGATCAGGAGCAACCAAACATCACAACAAGCTCCAAGAAATTGTCAAAATTTAGATGACACGGGAGTGGGTTGTAGAAAGGCAACATCGTTGCCATTCATTGAGCTCCTCTCTGTTTCGAGAATAATTTAATATTCTCTATTGAACAGGGCCAACCACATGAAGGTGGAAGCTCTTATGCCCCCCCCCCCCCACATCATTCTCAATTCCCCATACCCAATGCATGCACTTGAAAAAAAAATTACATGCAAATTCATGCATATTTCATCATAAACAAACATCTACCATTCATTCAATAAAGGCTAAAATCCATTAAACCAATGCTTCATTCTATCAACACATTCAGTCAATAAAAGATAACATTCAATAAACCATCCATTCATTCAATAAAAACTAACATTCAATAAAGATAATTGTTTATTACACTGAATCATTAAACCATTTCTTACCTTGATTTCAAGAGGCGGCTGTGAAGACGAACAGTCATAAAGCATCATTTCATATATCTCTGATTTTCTCAAAACTCGAGAATGAAGATAAAGAGGATTTCCATGGTAATTTGTTCCAGCCAAACCCCAAACCTATCAAGTGTACTTTTAGGTCAATAGTATTATTGTCTCCGAATTGTAGCAGTTGTTTGGCCATTTTCACCCTGTAACATCTTAGAAGCAAATGTAACAAAGCCCTCAAAGAAGTTCGCGTAACATAGTGGTTTGTGTTTGCAGGGATCCTTCAATTTACAGGGTGAAAATGGCCAAACAGCTGCTACAGTTGGGAGACAAGAATACTACTGACCTAAAAGTACACTTGACAGGTTTGGATGGAAACCATTTTCAATGTTGATGCCACTGCTGACCTAAAAATACACTTGTTGTCTCTTAGTACTCTTTGAATTTTGACACATATGATATTTTATGGTTGTCTATGCATCCTGACAAAGGAAATTAAAGAAAACATATAATTTGCATGGAAAAAATAACAGGGTACGAACTAAACTGAGGAAATTCGAACCTGAAACCTATGTCTAGTCCTAAGGATACCACCTTCAAGTTTGAAGTGCAACTGAAAATGGAAGACACAAGTGTAGTTTATTACCACCGTGCGAATTTAATTTGACCTTATCAATCAATTCCCATCGCCATTTCCTCTCATACGAAGTCCCACAACCATTTCTCTCGACACCCACTCTTGATTCATTCTGCATGCATTTCACTATGCAACCGTCTCAGATTCTCACTGCGTTTTCCCTCAATTAGTTTCTCAATTTAGTATGACCCATGCTCGACGTTCGAGGAGTGTTTCCAATGGTCCCGAGTTTCATCCTGGCAACGGTGGGGATTCATGGTATTATGTCTCCCTTCAGCTTCAATATGGAAAACTCATAGTTCACTACGAAGGTTTGTATCCTAAAAAGTGGAGTAAGTGAAAGACACCTAAAATTATAATTACTATGCAAAACATATGAAAAAAGTGGAGTAACATCACACTTGAGAACATCACACTTGTCCTTGGTATCATTGAGGTTCATCTACTCATGAATCCAACTTAAGGGAGCAATACCAGTTCCTCCCTCCTAGGTAGCTCTTTCTCGACATCAAGAATGATAACATTCATATTGTTAGTGGACACTTCAGTAACCATTAATGACGCAAGAGCATGTTAAGAATTCCAACAATGTATTTGAGGCCTCTCAGAGCCAAGTAAACTGTACCCACTTCTTAATCACTGAGTATTAAATTATTAATTCAATACTTTTCATTTGTGATCTCCGTGGGTGTGTATCTAGCAAGAAACATTTTGAGAGCATACATGCAATCAAATTGTCCTACAAATTTGTCTTTAAACTCATCGTGAGGAACATGAGAGGTGAACAAGATGACATAATAATTAAGACAAGTTTAAGGACAAGGTCATGGATGGACAAGGTCATGATTTGAGTCAACTTTGGTGCTAGAGGTGCCTCCTTCAACAGAGCTTTTTTTTAATCTAGGAGTCCCAAATCTACAAGGTGCTCATGTATGAGTTGTAGTATTTCCTTGGAAATACAGAAGGAATTTCACCAATATATAATGAGTGGTAGATAAGCAAAACAAGCTAAGCTACAAAGGCTGCTAAAATTATACCATAATGTTATGTTGAAAAAATAATAAAGTACTTTGAATGATAAGTTAGGGCACACAGAAATATGAACAGTTATAGTGCTGCAACCCAGTGCATACAAGTTGGTTTCCACAAACAAAATAACAAAAGAGTTTGGTAAGGGTGAACAATGTTTCATTCCCCAATGTGATTCGATGGAGGGATTGAACATGCATGCGTAGAGGCACATAAACCAGCAACAACATATTGTTGTAGTTCATTTGATTAATTTCCAGATGTCTTTCAGGATCTACCGCATGAATTTCCAATTTGACAAGGCCAATCATGCTCAATCTTCATGTGTGGCAAAGTTGTATGTTTGGCTTTCAATGATATTCTCTATTATCCAGTTTCAAGTGCATTTGCATTGTGGTATTGTTGGTACTTGATGTATACTTTTGGGGCATTGTTTAATAATTGTTATTAATATGGTGTGCATCAAAGCAACGTTTTGGTGGCCCTGTTCTCTTGATAGACTACCTAGAGATCTTGATGCTTTGAAGACATGTATGGGTGGAAAATATGATTCCATGCTAATTTCCAACTCATCATACTTATCAAATAATCACCAGTTATAAAACAAATCCTAATGTGAGTCACTCCATCAATATCACATATAGTCATCCACAAAACTATCCCAAGGACACACATTGTTTGGTACACCATTGTAATATATGGGATACATCATAGGCAAATACTGTGAGGCACTATAAGTCAAGATCCAAACCTTTTTACAATACTGGAGAAATCCAATGTATGCTTGGTTCTAAAATGTTTAGCAAGGGATACCAAAATCAATCAATAGATGACCTGGGGCCCTACTTTAAAACTATGCCCACTGAACTGTGCCAGCTATAATCTATAAAATGAATGCCATCTATCCATAGCTGATGATATACCTTTGGTGCTCAATGTCATGGACTACAACAGTCTACTAAAAAATTGGGTCTACTCTAGCAAAAATGAGAGGTAAATCCCCTCGACATAATCTGTGATAACAATCTCATATCAAGCATTTGAAAGATGATTGAATTTTGAGAAATAATAAACCCACATGTACAACATGGAAATTCCATAGCAAAATGGGTTCACAACATTGCACATTGGGACAAGAACTATAATCGAATGCATGTACATGCAAAAAAAAATGAGAAGAAATCACAAGAGAGCAAGAGCACATACAAGTTCCATTGTACATACATTGCACATATATACCCAATGGCCAAAAATAGAAAGGATAATTTGTCAAGATTAGGCCTTTGACACACTAGATCTCTCTTTGCTTGAGGAAATTGTTCCTAATTTTGTAAATATGGAAACTTTTCATCGTGAGAGTTATACGGTTTTCAAAGACAAAGCGTATTGGCATCCTACCAAATAGAGAGTATTTTACTCTCGTTGTGTAGTTTTGATGTTGACATCAAGCAAAGTATCTCTCAAGCAAAAGTTGATATTTTGGTATGGTTTCAAAAAGTTGATATTTCTGTATGGCATTATAAGGATGGAGAGCATGTACCTCCTAATCGTGGTTCATAGTGCTTGAATTGTTTGACATTCACCACAACATTTATACTAAGATGAGTTGGAATATCAAAGTGAAAAGCATTATATATAATAACTTGAGTGATGTTAAAGGATTGTATCAAATGGGCTTTAACTTGTTATGTCAATGGTGCTTGAAGCATTCCCTATCTAAGTGTAACCATACTCTATTACCAACTTGGAAGGTATGTTTGTCATACAATTATTTGTGAATAGAACTATGTTTGCATAAGAATGTCTCTATTTTTGGTGTGTACTTTGGTGATATGCTCCACAAAAGAAGCAGCTTTGCCTTGCATTTTCAAGGATCAGGTGTTTGACATCCATAAATAATCGCAAGAGATTTTGCATCAAGTTAGTGAAAAAATCCAAGTCTGATTTGTGATAGCAGTGGGCCCTTTCATTGTCAATCTCGTACAATCCAACAGTAATGAATATGGCCATACATTAAATCTGGGCATACTAGAAGGCATTTTGGAAAATTATAGTGAGGATAAATGTCATATGTGGGCATATTTGTATTCATTTGGAGTTGGTTGTGGCAATATTATCCCCAAGGAAGCCATTAAAGCATCATTTTTGAGGCCTGTAGCTGAAAGGGTATGTGCAATAGGTATGAGAACATTATGTGCATTGTATTAGACCTAAATAGGGGCCCTAACCATTCAACAGTAAGGTCACCTAGTACAACACCCAGACTTGGATCAATAGCCTACAGTTGCATAGTAGTCCTGTAACAACACATAGTGAGGTCTGAGCGCATCTTCTAGGAGTCAGATTTAAGATATGATCACACAATAGAGGGAGTTATCTCATTGTTTTGGAAGGTGCCAAATATTAACAGTTACCCCTTATGCTAGCCTAGCCCAACCTTGTTTTAGAACAATCATCGTTTGAGGTCTTTACAACTAATTTCGAGTGAAAGTTTGATAATGATCAGTCTGTGGGGGTAGTTTAGAGAAAATAGCATGATGATGACTATCAACAGTGCTGGTATAACAATCCTCATGACTAGAAGTGCTGATGACTATCAACAGTGCTGGGAATTTCCCTGGGGATTGTTTAGAGAAAATGACATGATGCTTGTTAAAATACAATCCTCAATACATACCTTAAATATCATGTGTGTTCCTAGGGGTTTGGGAAAACCACCCCACTGATCCAAGAGGATCCAGGATCACTCAATTTTTCAAACTCTCAAATGATGCAACATAAGGGTACCATTGTGAAGGGATCGACGAGAGATTGTAGTGATATTCGTTTCACCTCAATGAGTTGGCAGTTTGGCAAGTGATGTGGACTAGACATATAGTGAACCGTGGTACAACTTTGTGTACCTTCTGGTAAGCATCGAAAGAATCTTGTCTGAGATGCACACTACAAAAAAATAGAAGGACACTTTGTAGTGGAAAATACACTTGTTGTGTTCCAGAAGTATTTCTACTAGCCTTCACTCAAAACAGATGTCGATAAGTACATCATGTCATACATGGCTTGGGCCATTTCCAAGCCACCGAATCGACGACAGGGTTTGTATACACCCTTTCTTATTTAGCCGACCAACTAGCTCGGTGACATCGACCATGTATAGTGATAAATCGATAAGGAACTCAAGTTCAAGGATCAGGTTCACCTCAGAGGAAACTGGAATTAACGTATTGGATCCGGGTCCTGATTCAATAGGATCGACATAGAAGCAAATCCTGAATTTGGAAATGGATAGGATCTTCTTGGGAAACATATCCCACAGACTTGAAGCATAAAGTACACATGGAAACAAAATTGCCCTTGATTGTTGAAACCTTGAAAACATCAATGCCCTAATCCTCATTCCAAATCCCATAAAAATTGAAGTTGCACAGACACACATATAGATACAATATCCATGAAAAATATGGTAACTACGATGGATACAACTATTATAATAAAACCCTATCCCCAACCGAATTCAAACAATGTTCCAAACGCGTGTGGAAAATGGGCATTTGATGAAGTTACCGGATTTCTTGACATTGTGAGGCACATTGGTTGAGTTGAGTATCCTCTGCTAGCATTGCATCCTCTTCTCGCTGCTAGATGAAATGAGGGATAGCATGAGATCCTCTTATCTCCCCTGTCTCCTCTACTCAGATCTTTGAAAATGGAACCCGCAATTCAGGTTAACTGTGCAAATGGAACCCACGGTCTTCTCCTAGGTTATTTGTGCGAATGGAACCTGCGGTCTCCTAGGTTATTTGTGCAAATGGAACCCTCGAAATCCTTTGCGGCCTCCTCAAACTCATCCGTGTCTACCTCAGTGACCTCTACGACCTCCTCAGTGACGGCCACAGCCTCTGCGACCTCTAGTATTGGACGTTCTTGCAGGGTGAGGTAAGTCATGAAATGTGTTCACGCAGGCTCATGGGAGGGAGGTAAGTTCTATGTTTATTATTGTTTTATGTTTTCTTTGTATTTATATTTATTGTTTTTTTTTATTAGTCAGTATTTATGTATTATTATTTATTTATTAATATATGTATGCAAATGTGTGTGTATAAAACCTAAAGTAAACAAGCAATATATAAAACGTAAAATTAATATTCTAACATATAAAAATAGATGAAAAAATCGACCACAAAATATCGATGGATTGAAAGAGACGTCTGTTCCGTAGGATTGTTGTTGATTTTGATGTACAATGGACTAAAAGAGAGAACATGACCATTGGGAGTCGGGAGGCGCTACCAGTGTCATGATATCGGACCGTACTATATGAAAGAAACTATATGACTGTTCGAAGGTGCGGTCAAATTTGTTCATAATTACCATGAGATATTATTCATATTATTCATCATCGTCGTGAGTAATCATCATAATCATAATCACAAACAAGTACACCATCGTCGTCGCCATGATCACGACCATCATCATCAGTGATGATGATGATGATTATAATTAAATCATCAGTGTCGTCGAAGTCAACATGACCATCATCGCAACTTTCAACACTATCGACTAATCAAATTTAATTTTCCCCTCATAGATAACCAATGAGACCACAATCCTAAGAATATTTTTCTCGTTTTCCCATTGGGTGTATCTTACAAAGCCATTACAAAACAAAATACGGAAATGAAATGAATGTCAATGATGTTATCGCATTATGTTGAAAACCTGAGCATCCGGCGGCCATGAAACATAATCTAATATTATCTTAACCATAATTCATCATAGAAAACTCATCAATGTCGTGTGCGCATCCAAACGGTCATAAGTGAGTACAACAAGTTCATCATGTTTGTGCCTCCAAACGGTCACAGTCAAACAAACTAATCAACGGGTGCGCATCCAAACAGTCATAAGTGTGTACAACAATTTCATCATCTCTGTGCATCCAGACTGTCACAATCATAATGTCTCTTTTGATATAAACAAGATTTGCAATTTTTTTTTAAATATTTTTTAGACAATGTCTCTTTCGATATAAATAAGATTTGCATAATATTTTGATATTTTTCAATAGAACCCGTCGGATATCCGACGTATTTAGGCATAATATGCTGATATTATTTCAGTAGAAGCCGTCGGATATCTGACGGGTAATTCTAAAATTTTAAATTTTTTTATGAAATTTCATAATTTTGAAAGTGAAATCCGATGACACAGTCTTTTTCGTCGAAGGTCGTCGGATTTGCTTGTCGGATTTTGGGTACAAATCTTGTAGTGCAAAGAGAGTTTTGAATGTATCCCAATTTTCCTTTTAATCTTAGTTATCCTTGGTATGATGCATGACATGACGCTCAACATGAAGAATGATCTACCCAAGAGCTTCATTCTACTTCAAACACATGACTTTCCATACTTATAAGTTAATTGAAAGGGGTAGTTAACTTTGCAATTTCTTTGACAAAGGCTGATATGGGTTAGAGAACAACCTTGTTTTCTTGTTTATCTTCCAAAATTACCTTGTTAATTATATGGGTTAGAGAACCGCATCATCATCATCATCATCTTCATTATCATCATCATCACCATCATTATCATCATCACCATCATCATCATCATCATCTTCATTATCATCATCATCACCATCATCATCATCATCACCATCATCATCATCATCATCTTCTTCATCTTGATCATTATGGTTGTCATCATCATCACCATCATCGCCATCGCCATATGAATTGTCATCATCACTATTCATCATCACAATCATAAAAAACAACATCATCATCGTTTCCATCATCGTCATCATCATCATCGTTTTTGTCATCATCATAAGCAACATCATCAACATCGTCGTTGTCATTAATCGTCATCATCATCACCATAAACAACACCATTATCGTCGTCGTCGTCATCGCGATCGTAAGCATCATCATTAATGTCATCGTCATCATCAATCATCATCATCATCATAAACACCACCATCATCATCGTCGTCAATATCATCATCATCATCATCAACATCGATGTCGTCACTATTCATCAACACAATCATCACAAACAACAACATCATCATCTTCATCATCATCATCATCATCATCATCATCATCATCTTAGGTTAGATTTTAGGTTCATTTATTGAGTGCATATACTCCTCCAATATTAGATAGTATGAAGGTCCATGAGAAAGGTATTTTGTGTAAAATTGTGTTTAGTTATGGATGCATTTAATTGTGAATGTTTAATTTTATATGCAACGATAGATTTTATGTATATTGTTTTGGAAATAGAGTTATTTTACTTTTTTTTTATCCATCTTCAATATATCCATAGTGAAAAAATTCATCATGCATCCCCAATGTCATGGGGAAATGAGATTACTCACATTAATAAGAGGAGATTAGTAGACATTCTTGATGGTTTCACAAGGAAATCACAACCATTTAGGCTGATAGTATTATTGATCATTCAATGATGCCTATTGTCATGAGTCTAAATTATATGATAATACTATATGAGAGGATTGGAATTCATAGCACATTTGGAAGAGTGTTTTTATGAGGAGTCAAGTTTTGGGAAAAAAATGTGGCTTGCATTGAAAGAGTCCAGAAAGGGACATGATGTGTGGGGTATTTTTTTTATATCTTTCTTGACTTCGTAAGGAAGAAACAACTTATACTATGATATTTTAAGCTTGAGGTGGCAGTCCCTTGTGTTTATGATAGTCAATTCATTAATGCACAAGACATGATACTACAACATGATAAGGTCCTAGTGTATTCTATGACACATGTTTATTGTGAGTTTGTGTTTCACATGAGAATAGATTATATGAGCATTGGATCTAAATTTTATGGCTCCATGAAATGATTTAGTTAAGGGAATCTTGGGTTGATAGATACATTGACCCAACACCAACTCTTGAGAGATTGATACTATTTCCTTGTAGGAATATTGTTGTACATAAGAAGTTACGAGATTAATGCCAGTTGAGATTTGAGTCAAGGGATGTGATTGCTAACAAAATGAACATTGCATTAGGTAGTGTTTTATTTGCAATATCTAGGGAGATATATGTACCACCACCCGTTTCAATAGAAATTCATGTACAAAGGGTGTACATTGATATAATTTTGGGGATATGCCGTGACGATTTAATATTATATATTTTGAAACACTAGAGTTTGATTTTTAGTTCCATGAGAGATGCAGACCACATCCCAAGGGTGTGCTATTGTTATGTACAATTGCGTATGTTTATTATATTAATTGGATGCTAATTGAGCATTTTAAGTTCTCTATATATGTTTCTTTCCACTTATGTTAAATGAAGGACCTATCATTTTAGGGTTGAATTCTAAAATTTGTAATATAAATTATGTAGGTCTTTACACATTCACAATTTATTATATCCACATAATTTTATTCACATATCCCAAATTCATAATATATAGTATAAAACAGAGGATGTTGATGAACATCTTAATCCTGAACATGCACACATAGTCACCCCTACGGAGATAAGTACTCAAATGTAGTTTCATGCCAAAACTCAGATAATGTCTTTCAAATCAATAACGTACAATTTTTGAAACAATGATAAAATCCAAGTTAATATACCTTAATTTTACAACAACGATTATTATGTATTTATTACTTCAAGTCTTTAAATTTAATGCCATCACTTAAATATCAAGATACGTGGGAGTGTCAATGGCTCTATCATGTGGGAAAATGAATGGGAGCACATAGTTAGTCAAATAGGCGAGGGAAAAGTGAGGATCCCATCTATTGTATAGGTTTGAATAAATACAATAACTGGGTATATTTTGAAATTGAAATGTTTTTGTAATTTTTAATCATAATCATGTTTTCTTATAATTATGTTTCTCATGTTTCCATGGCACTCTCATGGGATTTCATGGAAAACTAAGATACCCTATACTCAATTTACTTTTGACGATACACACATAACTTAACCAATATTTAAAATTTGAATAAGTTAAATTTTCTAAATCCTATGTGACTATTATCTTTAAGTTTTGAAATAAACACAAACTTGATATTTAATTGAAGAATTTAGATTCTCTCATATAGCTGCATTAATTAATCACATTGGCCCCGTGTAGCACATTAATTAATCTATAGGTGTGGTTTTGTTATGCTCGAATTGTTAGTGTCAGTCATGTTTGATTATGGAAACCCTTCGACACCATCAATGCATGCGTCTAGTCTAACCATGCCAAATTTCAGTCCAAGCAAGCACAAATTTAAAAAAATTCAACGTTGGCCCCATGTAGCACACTAATTAATCTATAGGTATGGTTTTTGATACTCGAATTGTTAGTGTCAATCATGTTTGAGTCTGGAAACCCTCCCACACCGTCAATGCGTGTGTCTAGTCTAACCATGCCAAATTTCAATCCAAGCAAGCACAAATTTAGAAAATTTCAACGTTGGCCCCGTGTAGCACATTAATTAATCTATAGGTATGGTTGTTTATTGTCGAATTGTTAGTGTCAGTCATGTTTGAGACTGAAAACCCTCGCACACGTCAATGCATGCATCTAGTCTAACCATGATAAATTTCAATCCAAGCAAGCACAAATTTAAAAAATTTCAACGTTGGCCCCATGCAGTACATGATCAAGCACGCCATTTGGGTTATCATGATAATTGTGCATTTCCTTACTGAGCTTCTCTTTGTTTCGAGAATAATTTAATATTCTCTACTGAACATGGCCAACCACGTGAAGGTGGAAGCTCTTATGTCCCCTCCTCCCCCTCACATCATTCTCAATTCCCCACAACCTGACAAAATCTATGTAAAAAACAAAAAAATTATTGTGTTTTTTGTCATACTTAAGAAGCAGTGTTTCTAATTATAAAATATTCCAACATATAGGAAAATGGAAAAAACACTAAGAAACAATTAATTTATACGTACCAATAAAATTCAATAATTCTATTGCAATATTAAATCAAAATATATAGAGTAGATATATTAAGGCATACCTCATACACTTCATTAATGGACTTCATCATATTCTTCATCCAAGTCATCATCTGTATCATCCGATCCAGAGTCAACATTGTAATGATTGGACATATCATCATCGTCCTTGATGTCAGTTATGATCATCATCGTCCTTACTCGTCGCAGCCTTTGCATTGGCATACTGCGACATCATTGCACTTCCCGTGTAGGCAACTTGCGATGTCGCACTGTGTACAAGCACAGAGTGCGCCGATCTGTCAAATTTTGGGCATGCAGGCATCTCCTCTTCATTTGACAGTCTGGATTTTGGTTTGCTGTATGAACTCTCTGTGTGCTGCAAGATCCAGCTAGGGATCACATTTATGATTTGTGTTTTGAGAGTTTGGTTTCATTTGGATTGACTTTGGGTTCCGTTTTGGACAAGTTTGAGAACCGGTAGTGGTGGATGCTCTCATCTCCCCCACCTTCATCCGTTTCACTCTTGCATTCCCTTCCTTCCATCCCTGATTTGATGATTGCATTGGATCACTCTCCAGACCTCATTTACATTTGTTTTGAGCTTTGCTTGCTTAGTTTTCTTGTTGCTGCTTGATTTCGAGTTAAGTGTGTCTTTCAGCTTGGTTGAGTGCTTGTATTTTCTTGAGTTTTCTGGATGTACTAGTGCTGCAAGTAGTGTTTTCTTTTCAGTCATTTAGATATGAAAGCAGAGTTGTTATCAAATTATTGCTTTGATGCATCCATTGGAAAATTAAAAGTGCTTCTTTCCCATCATTTCTTGAACACTATTGAAGAAAATTGTTGTGCATTGGAAAATTCTCGTTTATGTTTTGGAAGAATTGAATGAATGTATGATCTATTGTGTTTTTCTGGAATTATGAATCACTCATTTTCTTGAAAGGCTCAAAGAACGCTTTGATTTTTGCAAAGTTGATTCCATGCTAAGGAAAGATAGATGCATTTTTAATTCTTGTTGCTTTTAGATCATTGAAACTGAAATTGAGAAGCTTGCATATTTCATTTCAGAATCCTCTCTTTTCATTACTTAGGGTCATTTTACTTTGAAAAAAAAAATAAAAGAAAAAATCGTTTTGATTTGGTTTAGTAGTGTTGTGTACTTTTACGTTTCGTTGAAAAAGGAAAAGAGTACTTTCATTGTCAAGTTTTGCTTGAATCGGAATTGTGTTGCATTGAGTTTGTTTTGGCAATACTATTGGAAAAAACTTTCTCCTTCCCATAGCTAGAATTCATTGAAAGAAAAGAATATTTCGTACATGTAGCTAGGGATTGCATTGTGCTTCCGATTACGTACTCACCTCATGCATTCACCTAACTGTCCAAGATAAAATTAACGGTAGAACTAGGTAAAATTTTTAGCAACTTGCGTGTAAGTTAGAACGTGTTCTGGCGTCATTAAGCGTGGCAGCTGTCGTTATTTTCCAGCACTGTATCCTAGGGGTATTGTAGTCTTCCACGTACATCGGTATATCGAGCTCCTTCACATACCCACCAAGTACCATAATCCGTGCTTGGCGTATATTGAAGGGTGTATCACGTACTTGACACGTATATCGGAAGGTCTCTTGCCGAACGGTTGTGCATTAGACAACACCACTAAGGTTTTGAGCTCCCACATACCTTGCGTATATCAGGAGAGGCCACTAGGATTCCTGAAACCAACCGAGTTAACCATTTGGTCGTCTTGGCAAAGCAATACACCGAGAACAACACTCGAGGAGATTAGCACGCACGTACTGTCCAGGTAATCGGGTATGCAGGCAAGGGTATGGTCCCAATCCTCCTTGTTGCGTCATATTGTTGGACCTTGCAGTATATCGCGGTTTGCGATGCCTTGATAATCCCGTGAGGTTCCAGACTTCTGAATCCACTCTGTCACATAAGTTTGCTTGTTTCCTTAGTTTGAGTAGGTTTTTTCTGGACTGCTTTTCTTTTAGCATACCCTTAGGAGAAACGCTGTTTCGGCCTTTCTGGCTGATTTTCCTGATACTTTAGCAGATTTTCCCTAGAGAAGATCCCGTAGGATCTTGAACTTACCACCTGAATATCCCCTTAATCGGGAGGTTATTTCGAGGGTAAGAATGGATCAGCGTAACGCGGTTGTAGTTACTGAAGTGGAAAACCCCACTTTGAATGTTGGAGGACTTTTGTTTCCACTAGATTCACCTGCCTCTCATCCCCCGCAGGATGAAGAAGCACACACCCCCACTTCACGAGACATTTCTCCCATTTTTCTGGGAGAACCTGGATCGTTGGAATGGATAAACCAACCCTAGGGCGACCCTACTGCAGCTGTTGGTCCTTCAACAGCTTACTGGACATCTTCTATAGACCACCCAGTGGCTCATTTTGCCACCTCATCCTCACCCAGTGAGACTACCCCGGAAGACACTTTAGCTTACTTTCATGGCCAATTGGCTCATTTTTCGTTCCATGGCTGAAGAGTTTCGACAGTCAAGTCTCCAACGGAGGGTTCAAGACCCATCGTTACCTCCTTACCAACCCATCCCAGTTCATCCGATATCTTTCGGATCACCTGAAGCACCCCACCACGAGACCACTAACAAGGCTGGTCAACCCTCACAAGAGTCCAGTCCTGCACCTCAAGAGAACCAATCGGTGGAAGGACAACAATCCAACACACCTGTCACTACCACAGTTACTTTACCAGTTCCTCCCCCACCTCAAAATTTGAGGGGAGGGTATTTCGTTCCCCCGGGTTACCTTATTGGTAATGTTATTACTACGGTAGCTAGTCAACAACCTACATTGGTTCAAACTTTGAATAATAGTCAGCCTACTGTGGCTGGGGGGAAACCCCCATTTCCTAACCAGAACATAGGCGGTGGAAACCCCAACGGACCTTCCGTTGGACTGTCCCAACCCGCCAGACCGTCCATCATGGGATTATCTCATGTTGGGGGGCCTTCCAATGTAACTCAACCCCTATGGAGTCAAGCGTATCCAGGTTCTGTTAACCCTGCGCCAGGTCAATCTAATCCTGGAAATGCACCATACACTCTATGGGGGAAACAACCTATGTTTCACCACGGACCCCAACCGACTATCCCTCAAATACCACCACCCTCGATCGGCCGATACCCACCTAACCTTGGTGGAGGCCCACCTCACTTTACCTACAACTTCCCCCACCCTTCTAGCAGTGGCGGGAATGGTCCACCACCCCTTCCAGGCGGAGGTGGCGGGGGACCACCCTATCATGGTGGAGGAGGACATTTCCCTTCGGGTGGCAGAGGTGGTCCGTCACCCCCTCCAGGCGGAGGCAGTGGAGGACCGAATTACTATGGTGGTGGCGGTGGTGGCGGAGACCCTCACCCTTCCGGTAGCAGAGGTGGTGGGGGCCCCCATCCTTCGGCGGTGGAAGTGGTCCACCACCCCCTCTAGGCGGAGGCGGTGGTGGGCCACCTTATTACGGTTATGGACCCCCACCTCCTCCCGGTGGTGGCAGCGGACCTTCGTCCCCTCCTGGTGGTGGAGGTGGACTCCCACCTTATTGGAATGGACCACCTTATGGTGGCGGACCCCCTTACGGTCCGGGCGGCACACTCCCCTACGGTCAGTTTCCTCCTGGTACACCTTACGGTCAATTTGGTCCTTACATGCCTTATCCGTATTATCAATACGCACAGCCTAACCCACAGCTGCCCTTCCTGGCTACTTTGGACCTGCCTGACCTATCTCGTTTAACCAATGATCCTATTTACCATGGATCTAACTGGCCACCGATTCCGGTGAAACTCCCGTTTGATATCCCCAAATTTGATGGCAAGCTAGGTGAAGACCCTAAAAACTACGTGATGACATACCACTTATGGTGTTCATCTAATTCCTTAATGGACGATTCAATTCGTCTTAGATTGTTTCAAAGGACTCTCACCAGTTCGGCTACCAAGTGGTACATCGAGTTGCCACCCCACTCTTTTCCTGATTTCGGCTCTCTTGCTATGAACTTTTTGACGCATTTCTAGCTTCCTATACAGTATGAGACTAGTACTGAGCTTTTAACCTCGCTCCGTCAGAATAACACCACTCATATTTCCGATCATATCCATGAGTGACAAAGGAGACGACATCTTATTAAAGCTCCTATTCCAGATCAGCTCCTAGCAGACTGGTTTACAAAATCGCTCATTCCCACCATAGAAAAAGATGTCGCCATGAGAGGTGCTATCACCGAAGAACAAGCCATCATGAGTGCCCATCTTCTAGACCTGGTCTACACTTAATATGGCACTCTGTTTAATATTCTACTTGACACACCCCGTGATGTTAATGACCCTGTAAAACCACATAAGGGACTCCAAACCGATGGAATCATTGGATCCCTTAACACCCATCCTGCCTCTAGTATTGTTGGATCATCCAACCTTCAAGGGTCTTCCCCCTTACCGGCTCAGGCTGGCCATAGCACCACCAAGTCGACTGCTCCTGCTGTAACTGAAGAGGTGAATTCTGTTCAATCAGCTTCATCTCAGAAGTTTAATGGCAAAAAGAAGAACAAGGGGAAACCCAAAAAGTCTTCTGCCTAGCAGGAACAAAAGAGCACTCCTGACGATACCAAGCAGAAATGGAAACTAAAGTATCCTTGTTTACTGTGTGGAGATGACCATTTCTCCAAAGAGTGCCCCCATAGAGACGGAGTGCAAAATTTTCTTCGGGGCAAACCAACTCCCGCAGTCCTCAATGATCCGTTTCCTACTCACAACCAGTAGATGATTGCTCAACCCCCCCCAGCCCAGGGGGAACCATCCAATACTGCACATGTTCTCATGCTGCGTAATGAGACGATCAATTTACATACTCGCTCGTGATCTTACGACCCGGTCCCTTCGAAGGAATCCACTGGAAGTAATACTGAAAAAGCTTCCGACTCTTTGAATGATGTCACTGTACCATCAACTTCTCTCACCATTGAGAAGCCATCCTTGGATTCAATATTGCGACCGCCCAAAAGCACGATTCAAAAAGCTGTTTTCAATCCTAATGCTCGGGCGGCTCAAAATTACAATATCATGGAAGACTTGGCACAAGCTCCTTGCACCATGTCTACCCTGGAAGTTTTGCAGAATTGTCTTAATCAATGCAAAACTCTCCTTGCAGCCATCGGTGCAGTTGACCCCGATTCCTTGAATACCATCATGTTCCGACTTGACAACCTTAATTCGAGGCTCTCACACCAGCTCACATTCCAAGTTTCTGCGAACATTGCTGGGAAGATTGTCCATCGTACCCTTTTAGAAGAAGGTGCCTCCACTTCTGTCATGGTGATCGCCTGTTGGAGAGCCATCAGCTCCCCCGAATTGAATCGTTCTCCTACCACGTTGAAAGCATTCGATAGGCGTGTCTTTCAACCTCATGGGATCTTACAAGCTCTTGCAGTTGAGTTGTGCGGAAAGACCGTAACCATTAACGTGGAAGTGGTCTCGACCCCGATAGATTATAATCTCTTGCTTGGTCGCAATTGGTTTTACACCATGCAGGAGGTCGCCTCTTCAGTATTCTGCATAGTGCAATTCCCCCATCAAGGACGGATTGTTACTATTGACCAATTAGACTTTTGTACACAAGACGCCACTACTCATCTTGGTGAACATGTTCCTTCCATTGGACAAATGTCAAAATAGTATGAGAGTGTAGGGGTTGGCCTTTTAAAAGATTCATCTCTCATGGGAATTTTTCCAGCCGCGGACCCCCCTAATCATGTTGCTATGGTGCACATGGTCTCCACAGAGATTTCATCTCACTCAAATGATGCTTGGCTTGTACCGGACGAAGCCACAACACACCTGTTTGGAGACATAATGCCTCTTTCACCCGCCGAACGCATTTACGAGGCTATCCAATTAGCATCGGAGGACCAGTTAACCGTGGCCTCCCCATCTTGTTCTCTACGAAGGACATCATCTCTACCTGATCTCTTACTTCGGACTTTTCATTCAGACAAGTCCATCATGGAAGTAATGAATATTGACGACAGTCCGTGGGATGATCTCCACCATAGGTCATCTTTTCTTCTTCCTTTGGAGTACATAGAGAACAACATTCACACCCTCTTTTCACCAGATATCTACCCATTCCCTCATTCCTCCATCCTTACATGTCTTATGGACACGGAGGGAAACTTTTCCAACATTGAGCCAACCACCCCGGTAGACATCTCGGTAAAACCAGGTATAGTGGAACACATTTGTATAGGCCAGAAGTGTTCCCCTGAAGAAATTGCTGTTAGCACGGCCTTGTTCAAGCAATTTCGAGACGTATTTGCTTGGTCCTATGAGGAGATTCCTGGGATAGACCCCACGATTATTTCTCATGAAATAAAAAGCTATCTCGACATCAAACCTGTGCACCAAAAGTTGCGACCGGTACACCATCGGAAGACTGCAGCAATTAAGGCAGAAATTGAAAAGCTCTTAAAGGTTGGTTTTATTTATCCTGTCCCATTGACGGATTGGGTCTCAAACGTCATTCCTATGAACAAAAAGCAGGGCACCATTCGCGTTTGTGTTGATTATCAGGACCTTAACCGGGCTTGTCCAAAAGACAACTACCTGACCCCCTTCATCAACCAGATCATCGACAACCGTGTTAGAAGCGTCATCTTCTCATTCATGGATGGATTTTCTGGTTACAACCAGATTGAGATCAACCCAGCCGACCAACATAAGATGGCTTTCATCTTCCCATGGGGTACATTTGCATACCGCAAACTCCCATTTGGCCTTAAAAATGCTGGCGCCACATTTCAGTGAGCTATGTCGTATGCCTTCCATGATATTAAGGACTTTGTGGAACCTTACCTGGACGATCTCCCTGCTCATTCAAAGCAGCACGAGTTCCACATTGATCATCTGATGGTCATTTTCCTCAGATGCAAACGGTACAATATCCGTCTGAATCCTCACAAGGGTATCTTTTGCGTCGAGTCCGGGCGCCTCTTAGGATTTATCGTTTCAAAGGATGGGATCCGCATTGATCCCTTAAAGGTGGAGGCCATCATCAACCTACCACCCCTGACTGAAGTTACGGAACTTCAAAGTCTCCAAGGGAAGGCGACTTATTTAATACGTTTTGTTTGCAATTTCGTGGAGAAGACTCAGGGGTATATGACACTGCTCAAGAAGGACGTCCCATTCATTTGGGATGACCAAGCTCAAAAATCCTTCGACCGTATCAAACATGCCATCACGCATGCCCCCGTGCTCCAACCGCCTAATTATTATCGAGATTACATTTGATATCTCGCCGCTTCTGTTACCACCATCGCCATGATTTTGGTAGAGGAGGATCAAAATGCCCAGGAACATGTGATATACTATGCGAGTAAGGGTCTCACCGACACTGAAACTAGATGTTCACATGTCGAAAAACTTGCTTTCGCGGCAGTCATTGCTGTCCAAAATTTTCGTCACTACATCTTGCTCCGCACCACCACCACCATCGCCGACTCAAACCCCATGTACCACGTACTGACACGTCAGGTACTTGGGGGCAAGCATTCATGCTGGATCGTGATACTGCAAGAATTGGATCTTCTTTTTGAGAAATCCAAGTCTAAGAAGTCTTTGGTGTTTGCCGAGCTTATTTGTGACCTTCCCCGTCCTGATGCAGAAGTTGAGCACAATGACTCCTTTCTGGATGAATCATTGTTTCTCATCAGTACGACTGATCCGTGGTATGGAGATATCTTGTTATATCTTTGAACCCAATGCTTCGATCCTCAACTGTCTTGCGACGATCGTCGTAAGATACATCACCATGCAAAGTATTATTTGATCATCAATGATACTTTGTATCGTCGTGGCGTCGATTCAATTCTTCGACGTTGTCTAACTCACGATGAGGCCGAACGCGTTCTCAATGACTGTCACGCTGAGGCATGTGGCAGTCGTCGGTCACCTCTCTGGGATGGCTACAGCCCAGAAGATTTTGTGCGTAGGATATTACTGGCCTACCATCTTCAAAGATTGTATTGAGGCCGTTAAGAAATGTCCTCATTGCCAACACTTCCATATGAAGAAGCGCACTCATCCTGCCCCACTACATCCGGTTATTGCCGTGGGCCCCTTCTCAAAATGGGGCATTGATTTTATGCATTGTAAGCCTACCTCGGCTGGGGGGCATAAGTACATAATTGTAGCTGTGGATTACTTTACAAAGTGGGCCGAAGCTATGCCTACATACCATAACGACGACAAAACCGTCGCACTCTTCATGTTCAATCATGTAATAGCGCGGTTCGAAGTTCCCCAGGAAATTGTTACCGATCATGGTTCCCTTTTCCAGAACCATATGGTTGATGAACTGAGCGATAGGTTGGGTTTTCGCCATGAAAATTCGATACCCTACTACCCGCAGTCCAATGGACAGGTTGAGGCCATTAACAAGGTCTTGAAAACTATGGTCCAAAGGATGGTAGGGACACATAAGTCCAATTGGAATAACATGCTCTTTTCAACATTATGGGCCTACCGAACTTCCGTCAAAACTGCCACAGGCTTCACTCCTTTCCAATTGGTATATGGATTGGAGGCTGTCCTACCGATAGAGTGCGAAATTCTGTCTCTACAACTTGCTGTCGAACTTCTTCCTAACACTACTGCCGAGGAAGAACATCTCTTGCACTTAACAAAACTTGACGAGTCTCGCTGAGATGCCGCTCTTGCTAATGAAGCGCACAAGAAACACATCAAAGCCCAATACGATAAGTCAGTTGAACCTCATATATTTAACGAGGGTGACCTGGTTCTCACTTATGACCAGAAGCACGACAAAATAGGAGCAGGGAAGTTCGAGTCCATGTGGCATGGACCTTACGTTATAAAACATGTGTTGGAAAAAGGTGCTTACGAGCTTGAAGACTATGACAGAATCTCTTTGGGTGAACCCCGCAATGGGCTTTACCTGAAGAGATACTATGCTTGATATCTCATGCATAGAATTGCTTGTATATACTGTACATGGCTATTTTTGTGTTTTTGTGTGGTGTGACGCATTTCTTTTCGAGTGTCTTTGATCTTGTTTTCGCTTCTTATACCATGTTTTGTTTGCGTGTGCAGATGGCAACGTGCTATGGATTCGCGGACGGTGCCAGCCAGCATACCCGTAACCTTGCTTCAGTAGCCTGGGTACTATATTCCCCTATAGGTGAGCTCATTAGCTCAGGAGGAAATTGCCTAGGGTTTGCGACTAACAATGGTGCAGAATATCAGGCAGTAATCGAAACCCTAGCTAACGCCATTTCCTTGGGTATGAACCACATTGTCATCCACATGGATTCTCAATTAGTGGTTTCCCATCTTAACTGGGTTTACGCCATTCGTGATCCCACCTTACTCCGTCTCTTCAGACGAGTACGTCTCTTGGAAAGGTCACTTGAATTCGTTCAATACCTGCACATTCCACGAGAGTTAAACACAGTTGCTGACTCGATGGCCAACTTCATTTTGGATTGGTACATCACACACACATAATATTCATAATATGTAAAAGCATTCACAACATGTAAATAATGTAATGTATAAAAGCAAACATGTAAACAAGATCACATCACTAATCATTTTAAAAACACATAATGTATAAATCGCCGATAATGTCTGTATATATATATATCGCTCAAAAGTAGTGCTGGTACAAAATCTGAAGCACGATGGCTTTTAGTGAGTCTCTACAAAAATCTGAAGCATCATAGATTTCAGTAGTACAAAATCTGAGGCCTCTAAGCTCTCAGTACAAGTATAGAAGTGTCATCAGGCCTGACGCCTGACCTGTACACCACCCCTAGCTCGAACAACTCACTGTCGCTGGGTGAGGAAACGGTCCACGGTCCGAGCCACCTTGCGGAGTAAGGCATTGAAGCGCACGGACGCTCCAACCCTAAATATCTGCATGGGCCTCGGTAAGTCATCAATAGTTGGCTCCGGTACCTCCACGGTCAGCTGGGATAGGTTCCTGTACACCTCCTCCATCTCCTCGATGGCAGCATGAGCACCTGCAGGAACGACTGCCTCCCCGCCTCTGTCTCTCCTTTCCGGAAGGGAGAGACCCACCGGCCGTACGGGGCCTACATCTGCACACACATATTACGTACTTGTCAGCACTGCATAAAAAAAAATGATATAATATACAAAACTAAAAAATACAAGGGTAGTGTTGTTCTCACCTATGTCACCCCATGCTGCACCCTCCGACAGCATCATGTTGGGATCCTCTCGGAAGTCCGTACCGTTGTATGGAAAGTCCTCGACCATGAGTAACTGGCCCTTTAGCTAGCTGAAAAACTCGGTACCAAAGCTAATGATGGGCCCGCCACCATGACGGGTCATGACCTCATCCCATCTGAGCATATGGGGATCCCTGGGTTCCCTTTCATCAAGTAGCAACTGCGGACGTAGAAGAGGAATCCGCTCTAAGAGGAACGATACTATGATCGATCGATCCATACCCAAACTGCTTGAGCTCCCCTCGCCGATACTTGGTCAGCTGAGCTCGGATGTTTGCGAGGATACCCTCGCACCAGTTGAAAACCATGGGGGACATACAATCCTCCACATACAACATCTGGGTCCGAGTAGCCGTGTGTGGGGCTTGGCTACCCACCACCCTAGTAATGGTAAGAAATATGGTACACAGTGGACGGTTCACGACATCCCTGATGAGAATATTCCCACTAGAAGGTCGAGAGCTAGCAATACAGTGTTGCGATATCATGTCCTCAATTGTACGGTCACTGGCCCGTGTTCCAGTAAGATGTACAGTGTCCCCTCTCCGTGACAAACCAGTAAGAAAGTAGATATCCTCAATGTCTATCGTGAGGATATGCTCACCTACCACAAAGTATTGTTGGGCCGCATCCCAACTCTGGAGCATGTGTGTTAGTAGTGGGATCTGGGATCTCATCCCCTGGATCTCAAAGAACTTCAGTAACCCGCAGTTTCTCAAAGCTTCCACGCATTGTGGATCGTTCGCAGCTTGTTCATCTTCTACTTCATGTTCTCTCTCTTGCCACTCCAATACCATATTGGCTAGCTGGTAACCTGCCAAGAAGGACATTTTAACACTGTTAGGTCCTTCTTCAACCTTCACAAGTCCAATTTTTGGATTCTTTTTGATGTATGGATTGTGCTTCTCCGCCATCACACTGTATGTTTAAGTACAGTGCGATGACGTTGCACCTGTTTCATTTGAGGCTTGCGACGACTCGGTCTCGTCGCAGGTCCTGAAAGGGAAACCTGCAATGAGTCGAGGGTGCATGAAGCCTTCCATAACACCACCAAAACCCAAAAAATGGACCTAAAAGCAAGAACTAAACCACTGGAAAGTTGCTGGATGAAGTTTAGGCCTACCTGATTCGGACGGTTGGTGAAATGGTGGATCGTAGCTCCCAAAATCAGCAAAGAAAGTCTTGTCTCCAAATTGGTACTTCTCCACCCAAATTGGCAATTGAAACAATGTTTTCTATTTTTGGCCCATATTTCTATTTATAAATAGAATGGAATATTCCTTTTCAAATATTTTGATGCTTTTGGGCCATTTACTATAGTTTCGACCGTTTGTCATTATATTTGGGGATATTTGACACTTTCTCTAGTGTACAAGAGTCGTAAAGTGGTCTTTTGTGCCGTTTCTCACATCACCAATGGTAACTACAAGCATGAACACCCCTTTGAATGTTTTGTCATTATTATTTTTGGTTAGTCGTAATTATTGCATGAGGATGAGTTTACTCTTTGTTTGTTCTCGTACTCACGGAACCATGAGAGCAAGTACCGAGTTATGATTTATCACTTTTCCGGGCTCATTAAACTCCCACGGAAAAGGACACCCCCCGGAGTCTACCGTTAAGCTCTTTTCAGGCTCTCGAAAAATGAAAAGATTGCCAAGCGAAGTTGTCGCATTCACGCTTGTTAAAGTATTTGAATGGTCGTCTTCCTGGTGATAGTTTACCCCTTTTTCAGACCAGGAGGTACTAATTACGAAAAAGGTATACTCCAGCCAATCATGACTAGAAGAGTCCTCTTCCGCGTTGTTTTACCCTTTTTCGGGCGATGAGGCTAACTTTACGAAAAAGGACCGTTGGAGTCTTCTTTAGTTATTTTCAGACTCTCTAAACATGAAATGACGACCGAGTTTACCTTCTATGGACTCGTTAAAATTTTCACATTGACATGCCCATCATGGGACGAACCCCTCCTATCCTAGGTTCGGAAAATATTTGGGATTGGACTCATCTATGAGATGAGCTATACCGAGCATCTGGTTACCCTCATCAAGCTCGTAAAAAACACATGAGGCACTCATCATTCATCATGGGGAAAAAGGAAAGTGTTTGTGTTACATACCTTAGTGGTAGTATGTAGTCGTTCTTGAACATGGCACTCATCCGCATTTGCATACAATACTTGGGTCATCTGTTTGTCTATGAGTCCCCGCTTACTTTCTGAGTCCTGTTACTACTCTAAGTCATTTGGAGAAAGCTTCCATTATCAGTTGCATTAGAAGTTTGCGTCATTCTCATTATGTCAATACTGCCAAGTCATGCCATGCCCATGTTCAAGAACACGTTCACTATATATCATCTAAGGTCAGTACACATGTCGTCATGCTGTTGTTACTTTGAGTCAGTCTTACATGTTACTGTACCATCCGATCCACTCTACACATATTTTGTCGTGTTTCGTGTCGATTGATGGGGGATTCATCATGGCCCTCCTTCGACGGATTCATCCTTGTCGACTTCAACACATCATCCGAGGATTGAATCTAGAAACCAACCAAGTACCTTGGCCCTGCATGCCTCAATAGCAGGTTACCTCGCTTTCATCATGAGTTTACATCATTGACTCTTGATTGAAAGATTTCATCTTGCGTTTGACTTCAACTCATTTATTCACGCTCGATGATATGTACTATGATACCTTGGGAATCATTGACATCAATGGTGATCTCCCTCGCACTTGTTAACGGTTTACATCAATGACCGGTAATCAAGTGGTTTCTACCATGTTCAACGTCAAGACATTTGTAATCACATGGATAGATTCGTATTATTGCGGGTTCAGCTTCAAGACCCTGGGAAGTCATGTTTTACCCAGGTTGCGACGGAGTTTGTATTGAGTCATATTACACGGATCCACTTTTGTATTGGTCGTGGCTGTGTTATCATCTCATCATGGATCTACGCTTGTGTCTAGTAGCCATGATTGTGTTCAGTCGGTCATTACTACCATGGATCTGCAATGTATTGGTCGGCAGCCATGCTGTACTTCATATGAGATTGTCAGTTCAGAGTCAGTTGTACTGCAGTAGTGTCCTTCGTCCATCGAGCCTATTGCCATTACTTCTTTCAAAGCGCTTCACCTGTACATCCTTAACAGCTTCATGCTTTAGGGGGCATTTTGTTACACCCAAAATCTACTCATCATAAGATTCAGTGTATACACCCCTAAAGATACTTGGACTAAATAATCATCCTGGGAGGATTTGTGCTCAGTTGTGCTAGGTTTTGAAGGGTCGTCGCAGATTGCACACTAGCAACATGCGACGTCGCAGCTTTCTCCACTGCAGGGTGCGACGAGGTCAGTTAATGGGAAAAAATAACTTATTCGAGATCCTTCTCGAAACTTGCTCATTTAGGGGCTTATCCCTGACCTCTAGGGGAGCTGTTACTCGACCCCTAACTCTTTGGGAGGATCCCCTATCTCTCTCCTACCATCTCTCAACCTATCCTATCCATATCCTATCCATTTAGTCCTATATAAGTGAAGCTCACTCCCATCCCAAAGGGGGGAAGCCTATGGTATCTACATGCTAGTGAAATCACTCTTAGAATACCTCCATTCACCTATTGGAGAACTCATACTTCCTTCAAAGGACGTGGCAATTGGCTTGGTCGGAGAAGGGCTACTACGTTAAGTCTTGGTTGTAGTTCTATATCTCTATCATGTACTCCTCTATTTACAGTAATACAAATGCTTTCCACCAATATTGTTCATGTGTGCAATGATATTGAGTAGTTTACTTGCTTAACTATTTACTTAGGTCTCTTATTGTATAGTTGTCTTTTACTGGTTTCTCTTGTTTCTTTGTCTTGACAGGTCTTGCAGCTTGGATCTGACGACCGTGAGACGTGGAGCAACATTCAGGAGAAAGGATTGCGAAGTAAAAGGTAAGACATCTAGTACTCGATCCTTAAGTAGATCTAGGAGATGTATTTGTAGTCTGTTCTATTTGTTCTAGACTCACATTGAGCTAGGGAGATCCTGCTTGCGTCTGCTCGAGTGGATTGTCCGATAACAATAATGTCAACTACATCTTCATGTCTTACTATATCATCATTATCAAGCTGCTGCCCCAAAAAAAAAGATAGAAAAAATAAAATGTTCTCCACTGTAGCTGCTTGCTATAGTACCCGAAAATCAGAGCTGCTCCTTCCCCTTAAAAATCCATCCTCAAATGAATAACACTTCACTTGTATTTATACTGGTTTTTCCATGTATTTTTTGGGCCTACCTGCTCTATTTCACATTTTATATTTAATAAAAAAAGGTCTTTTTAAAACTGAGCTGACTTCACCATATATATATATTTCATTTTTTTTGTTTATTTCTTTTAGCTGGCCGACTTGGCATTTTTATTTGTACTAGTTGATTTTAATCCACATCATGGATATTTTAATTCCATGTTATTAATTAATTTGTTCAAGATGTAAAGGCCAACTCATTATTTCATTTGTTTAAGGGCTCTATGCATTCATCACAAAGTAATGGGTTTTTTTATTTTATGTTATGTTTTTAAGGGCTTCAAGTGTATGGGCTTCAAAATTCACGTAAAGACTTCTTCAAACGTTTTAGGGCTCCTTCATTATGTGCGTGGGCTTCTTATGTTATCAAAGGTTCCATACATCATTGTCTTCAAGCACATGGGCTACATTAATAACATCATCTATCCTTCATTTAGCTTGTGGGCTTCATGACCCCATCAAGCCACAAATGACCACATAATGGGTCATTTTCCCACTTTGGTGTTCCAAAGCCCAATCATGCCATGTCATTAATACTTATCACTTCTTTGTCATGTCATGGTTTGTTTTCCCAAGCTGTCATGTTCACGTATGTCATCCAATGTCCATATTCCTTTTTCCATGTCAATGTTATCAGTCTTGCTTATCTTCATGCCATGTACATCTTTGTCATCTTCCTCAATGCTTGTGTTCTTTATGTCAAGTCCATCTTGGTTTATCTTCTCCAAGTCATCTTCAAATGACCACAGTATGGGTCATTTGACTCTTGGCTCATTATGTGTGCCAATGCCCATCACCTTCATGCCATGTGTGTTCTTCAAGACATCCACGTCATCATCTTCTTTGCCATTCCTCAAACCTTTGTCATTAATGTTGTCATCAATGACAATCATATTCATCAATCTCCCCCATTGTCTGTGATGCACCTGCAACAATTAATTAATACGAATATGCGAAATAGCAGAAATGACAGAACTCAGAATCACTTTTATATTGATCACAGGCCACTTCGAGGGGGCAACCTCCTATGAGCAAGCTCAATACAAATAACTTCACGGTGCCTTCATAGGTCTCAACACACACTTATATACTAAGTCTAGGCGCCAATACTATGGGCCACTACAAACTATGGATCAACAATACTACTGCGACTTACAAAGCATATGCGCCAACAACAATAACACAAACTATTGATCAAAAAATACTACGGGACGACTTACAAAGCATATGCGTCCAACAACAACATACTAACAAAGTAAAGACATGGGTTCCTAACATCCCCTCCCCCTTAAAAAAAGGCTTTGTCCTCAAAGCTTTAGATGTGGAAATTGTTGTTGAATATGAAGGAGTGGTTCCCATGTAACATCCTCTGGTTGCATGCCGTGCCTCTGAATTAAGACCTCTGTTATAGAGCGAGAGCGAAGCTGACGCGTGTGCCGATTGAGGATGGCCTCTGGATCCAAAAGGATGGATCCTTCATTATCCAGTTCGGGTAAAATCATTTGTCCACTGATGTTGGTGCCAAGAACTTTCTTCAAACAAGAGACATGAAAGACTGGATGAATGCGGGAAGAAGGAGGAAGTTCCGATTTATAAGCAACGGACCCAATCTTCTGAAGAATCCGATATGGCCCATAGAACTTTGGAGCGAGCTTATGATGCCCTTTGAGTTTCAAGGAGGATTGTTTGTACGGCTGGAGACGAAGAAAAACCATATCACCGACTTGAAAAGTGCGCTCACAATAGTGCTGATCAGCTTGTTGCTTCATGCGATTTCCTGCCATGTGAAGATTGTCCCACAAAATGCGAAGAATCTGATCGCGGTTTCGAAGGACCGTGTCAACTTACTGAACTGGTGAACTGGTGGGGGTGTATGGAAGAAGAGCTGGAGGTGCCTGACCATAGACTGCTTCATATGGGGTCATTTTAGAGGCAATGTGGTAAGAGGTATTGTACCACCATTCAGCGAGAGGGAGCCACTTTGCCCACTGATGTTGTTGTTCCGAGGTGAAGCAACGAAGATACGTTTCCAAGCATTTATTGATAATTTCAGCCTGACCATCTGTTTGTGGGTGATACCCTGAACTCATCTTCAGTTTGGTGCCAGTGTGGCGAAATAGTTCTGTCCAAAAATGACTGGTGAAAGTCGCATCACGATACGAGACAATGGAAGAAGGGATGCCATGAAGACGAAAGATCTGGTGCAGGAAAATTTGAGCGACGAAGGAGGCTGTATAGGGATGGATGAGAGCACAAAAATGACTATATTTGGAGAGGCGATCAACCACAACGAGAATCACTGTCTTCCCTCCAGATTTAGGGAGACCTTCAATGAAATCCATAGAAATATCTGTCCAAATCCGTGTAGGTATGGGAAAGGGTTCAAGCAATCCTGGAAGGAGTGTTGTTTCACCCTTATTGCGCTGGCAGGTATCACATTCGGCCACCATCTGTGGAATTGTCCTTTTCATGCCCAGCCAAAAGAAGTTACGTCGTGCTCGTTCATACGTTTTGAGGAACCCAGAGTGCCCTGCCGATGGAGAAGCATGGAGTTCATAGAAGACAGCCTGTTGAAGATCTGTGCTCTGGGGAAGCACCAGCCGACCCTTGTATCGCAGAGAAGCACCATCCCACGAGTAATGTGGTACAACAGAAGGGTTGTTGGTCAAGCGTTGGATGATTTGAGATAAGGAAGAGTCATTGACATAACCCTGTTGAACAGATTGCAACCAATTTGGAACAGGCATAGAAATAGCCGAAAGAGAACCTTGGGCATCAAATGTGCGAGAAAGAGCATCTGCCACAATATTCTCTTTACCCTTCTTGTAAGTGATCTCATAGTCATAACCCATGAGTTTGCTAACCCATTTCTGTTGTGTCGGGGAGGAGACACGCTGGTCCAAGAAATATTTCAGACTCTGGTGATCAGTCTTGATGCAGAAATGATTCCCTAATAGGTATGGGCGCCACTTCTGTACTGCATGCAAAATAACCATCATTTCCTTCTCATAGGTAGAGGCAGCTAAATTCTTACCTGAAAGGGCTTTGCTGGTGAACGCAATGGGGTGTTCATCTTGAAGGAGAACAACACCAAGTCCATTGCCGCAAGCATCACTCTCAATAGTGAAGGGCTTGGAAAAATCAGGCATAGCTAGCATAGGTGTAGTACACATAGCTTGTTTTAGTTTGTCAAATGCACACTGAGCAGCAAGTGTCCATGTAAAAGCATCCTTTTTCAATAGAGCAGTTAATGGAGCTGCAATCTTCCCATAATCCTTGACAAACTTGCGGTAGTAGCCAGTCAACCCCAAAAAACCACGAAGGCTCTTGAGTGTCTGAGGATGTGGCCAATTGTTCATGGCATCGATTTTGGTAGGATCCACGCGAACCCCTTGTGCTGAGATAATGTGCCCGAGATACTCAACTTCCTTCTGTCCAAAAACACATTTAGACTGCTTGGCACGGAGATGATGGTCAGAGAAAAGTTGCATGACAAGATCCAGATGCTGGAGATGTTCATCCCATGTTTTACTGTATATGAGGATATCATCAAAGAATACCAGAATGAATTTCCGCAAGTAGGGTCGAAATATTTTATTCATTAAGGCCTGGAATGTGGAAGGAGCATTAGTGAGGCCAAAGGGCATGACCAAAAACTCATAATGGCCATCATGTGTGCAGAAAGTTGTTTTAGGGATATCATCCTCATGAACCCGAATTTGATGATACCCAGAACGAAGATCCAACTTGGAGAAAAAGTGAGCCCCATGAAGCTCATCAACAACAGGAATTGGAAACTTATCCTTGATGGTGAGGTGATTAAGTGCTCGAAAGTCAATGCAGAGGCGCCATGACCCATCTTTTTTGCGGACAAGAATAACTGGAGAAGAAAAGGAACTAGTGCTTGGGCGAATAATACCTTGCTTCAATAAGTCCCGAACGAGCATTTCAATCTCCGTTTTTTGGTGAAATGGGTAGCGATAGGGCCTGATGTTGGGAGGAACGCTGCTAGGAAGGAGCTGATACAATGGTCTTCTGTCCTGGAAGGTGGCAATCCCACTGGTTCAGCAAAGACACCTGTATATCGATCCAGAATTTGTTGTAGATCCAAAGGAGTAGTGGAGATCGCTGATGGTTGCATCTGAATGGAATGGATCTGAGCGATGACACCATGTGAATTCTTCTTGAGGAGTTTTTCCATGCGATGTGAACTGATGATGCTGAGAGAACCTGGTTGTAATCCTGTCAATGTGTGTTTTTGTCCATTGAGGGAAAACTGCATCCAAAGTTCAGCAAAATACCATAAGATAGGGCCAAGTGTGCGTAGCCATTGAGCGCCCAAAACCACATCAAATCCGCATAAGGGCAAGGAAAACATGTCAGAGCACAAGGTATAATCTCCCATAGAGATACGCACATTTCGACACTTCCCTTTGCAAGGTAAGGTGCCCCCATTGGCAACCATGACGTCAAATTTGGAGCAAGGATGGATAAAACAATCAGCTTGTTTGGCGATCCGAGGGTCAATGAAATTATGAGTGCTACCAGAATCAATGAGTATTGTAAGAGGAAGCTTCTTGAAGTAACCCCTGACCCGCATTGTTTGGGGGGTGGTGATTCCAGCTAAAGCATGGAGAGATATCTCTGGCTAGTCATCCTGAGACGGAGGGTCAATAGGCGGTTCCTGAATATCGACCGGAGCATCCAGTGTTTCTGGATCTTCGTCACCAATTTCAAAGGCAGGTGAAGACTCCACATCCAAGAGATAGAGCTTTTGCTGAACACATCTATGTCCCCAAGTGAATTTCTCATCACAATTATAGCAAAGCCCCTTTTCTCTACGTGCTTGCATCTCTGTTTCAGACAAACGCTTGATAGGAGTCGGTCGAGGAGCCTGCGGTATAGGTGGTCGCTGAGAACCCATATTTCAGAAGGGAACAAAAGTGGGCTTGGAGCGTTGTTGGGCTACAATCTTATCTTCTTCCAACTTAGCCAACCCTAGGGCTTCCATCATTGTGGTGGGACAGAACATTTTGACCTCAGAGCGGATGGCATCCTTTAGACCACTGATAAAACAACTCCGGTAAAAGTCATTAGACAATCCTTCGGTGTGGTTGGTTAGGTTCTCAAATTCGGTTTGATACTCTCTCACAGTGCCAATTTGGCGAAGTTTAGTGATAGCTCCGGTGAAGTCATCAAAAGCACTAGGACCAAATCGTTGCAAAAGGAGCTGGCAAAAGTCTGACCATTTGGGCTCTGGATGAGCCTTGATGTATCAACGGTACCATTGAAGAGCTTCCTGTTCCAAGTGAAAGGATGCCAGTGGAACTTTATTGACATCAAAAGTATTATGCAGACTGAAATACTATTCTGCATGATAGATCCATCCAGTTGGATCAGTACCATTGAAGCGAGGAAAATCAAGCTTCGAACCACGGAAATTGCTGGAAGAAGAGAACCCATTGTCTGATGAAGACTCGGACTGTCGTTTGTTGTTCATAGTTGAATGTTCAAGATGGAGGCCGAGAAATTTTTCATCTAGATCCTGGAGTTTGGCTTGGATGGCTGCAAGTGCTTCTTCCATGGTTTTTGCTCCTGCACGGGTGACAACCATAACCAGGATTTTTTTTTTTTTTGGACTGGGTAGGAAAACAAAAACAAAAACTGCTTCAGTAAGGGAAAATATGGACTTGGGAAAAAATTTGAAGGGTAATTGGGGTTTGACTAGGTGTTGGACACTGTCAACTAGACAGGGAAGCAAAAATGAGGATTTTAGAAGCAGGGTGAAAGAATGGGAAAATTTGGCAGAGGGGGACAAAGAAGCAGAATTTAGAAAGGAACTCTATGGTAAAATTTGAAGGTGATTGGGTGAAATCTGAGGAAGTTATGGCAAATCCTAAAAATAGACAAATGTGGGCTTTCGGGCTTTGGGAAGGGGAATTGAGGATAGGGTCCTCAGGAATGAAATATGCAGAATGGGATGACAGGGGTTCCCCGAAAATTTCAAGGGAAACAGAGTGAATTTTTATTTTTTTTATTTTTTATTTTTTTCAGACTGGAGCGGCTATGGCTCGGACGGGATCTGGAACAGCGCTGAATGGATTGAAAATGGCTGGATCTAGAACGGCTTGCAAAATGGATCTGAAACGGCACAGTAGTGATCGACAATAGTTCAGCTGAAAGTAGATATGGACCCCAGGTATGTGCGGCTTCCTAACATTTCAGGGGTTTCACTCGGGCACCAATGCTGTCTGACGGCTTTCGTATTGGGGTAGTACCCCTCACTCCACGGCTCAGGTAAAACTGATAACCGCTTTGCCACAAACGACAACTCTTGGTTTACCTCACGGGTGGGAACTAGTCAATAAGGTAGGCGTCGTTGCCCTTTTCGCCGGCAGGTCCTCTCAATGGGCCAGCTACTTCGGGGTTCCTGTGGTACTCCTCACAATGAGTTTTAGGGATTATGCCCAAGTACTTCCCATAGTTAAGCGGATAGGGATTATTCCCAAATCCGAACCTGCAACAGATGCGAAAAAAAAAAATTGGCAGAAATTTCACCCAGCGAGCCCAAGAAAGTGCTCTGATACCAGATGTGATGCACCTGCAACAATTAATTAATACGAATATGCGAAATAGCAGAAATGACAGAACTCAGAATCACTTTTATATTGATCACAGGCCACTTCGAGGGGGAAACCTCCTATGAGCAAGCTCAATACAAATAACTTCACGGTGCCTTCATAGGTCTCAACACACACTTATATACTAAGTCTAGGCGCCAATACTATGGGTCAAAACCATGGGCCACTACGGCGACTTACAAAGCATATGCGCCAACAACAATAACACAAACTATTGATCAAAAAATACTACGGGACGACTTACAAAGCATATGCATCCAACAACAACATACTAACAAAGTAAAGATATGGGTTCCTAACATTGTCATTGATGGAAACCAACCAAATTCTTCTTCTCCCCCTTTGACATTAATGACAAAGGGTTGATCAGCCATTAAAAGCTTCACAATGCCCAAAAAAATAAAATTCTTTGATTAATTCATCATATTTGCTCATCATTTTCCATCTTCAAGTTCTTCACATAGATGAACAAACTCCCCCTATCTGATATGTTTCTTCAAAATTACATTCTTTTTCTTTGGCTGCTCATCAAAGTATAAACATGGTAAACATGCAGCAAGATATCATCATACTCCACTTTATCAAGTATGCTAGAGATGTTTATTGATATTTCCAATTCTTTTGATATGACTGAAAAACAAAATGTCACAGTGCTATCAATCTGCTCCACTACATCATCTTCAAGTCTAGCTGGTCTCATCAGTATGCTTTTACAGCCCATGTCTTCAAAGAACCATCTTTAGGGAGAGTAATTATTGTTCGGATGCCCTAAAAGGATTCATACTTTGTTCAATAACTTGTCACTGTCTGCTGTCCAAAAATCAGAGTATCTTTTACACCCTTTCTTCTTGCCATTGGATCAACTTCTTGGAAAAATTCCAGCCTTCCTTTTGACCTCATATTTCTTCCTTCTTTATCATCATGCCACAGAGCAACAATCTTCAACTGAGCAGTATTGAGGTCTTGTCAAGCTCGAAAATGTTCATTTTGACCCAAGGAATTATCTTCCATAAATAATCTGTTTGCTTGCTTAAGAAGAGTCAGATTGTAACACTTGTAGCCCCTTGTAAAAAAAAAAAGAATTACACTTCTAATAGCATGCCTCTTCAAACTGTCTAGTAGAATCACAAAAGGTAAGCATGCATCAATATTTTCAAGACTTTCATTGAATGTCAAAAACCCTGCTTGTCACAATATTGTACTGTATATAGCATCATCTCATCAATGCATCATCCAGTAGTTTGCAATAAATGAAGTATGTATAAATCTTAATTCTTTCCATTTGAATTCTTAGACTTCAAAAACCTTGACTGAGATGAAAGCATCCATTTAAGATTGTTTTGCACACAAGATGATTTTCTAGATGACTCTATTTATACTGTAGGTTGTCATTTCCCGAAATTTTGAGAATGTCTTAATTGGACTCAGACTTTCAAGAGTCTTATTAAACAATGCATCATGTCACTACAGTTGCAGCTATTCCTGCTCCCCCTATTACAATGCCACTGTTACCTTCAAGAGTTGGACAAACTGAGTATGTCTCAAGGATGCCGAAATCATCATTAAGGTCTGAATCTGAGTCACCTTCTATAGCATGCATTATATATACTTTAACCTTTAAACCAAATGTCAATGTCAATAATTCGATACTAGGACCTGTTTGTTCTTGGAGAGTCATCATTTACCACTTGAGTCCATTCTCCAAGACACCATGAACTCAAGGTCTGTCCAAAGTCTTTTAGAGACCTCAAACTTGGCTTGCCACATGGAAACCACCTTCAATTTTGCATTGATCATCAACTTGATTTAAGTCTAGTAAAATGTTCTTCCTTACCCAAACCTTGGAGTGTCCGTGATCTTGATTATTTATCCTTGGATCTTCAATTCTTTTTGCACTCTTTCCTTTCCACGAATCACTGGATCTTCTTGATGATGTGTATGAAGAACTCCTCCTAGGTTGACTCCTTTGACTTGGGAATTCTTGGGCTTTGTGACCAAAGCCACTACAAGAGTAGCACCTCATTGTGTGATAGTTAGCAGCCACATGTCCAATGTGATTGCAGTCCCAGCACCTAACTTTTCCATTAGTACTTCCAACACTTCTTCTTCCATAGGATCTACAATCCAAAGCCTTATGACCATAATTAGAGCAAGAAAAACAATAACCATTGAACTCGTTTTCATACCTTGGACTTTGATTCCATCTTGGAGTTGTCTTGAATTTGCTTTGAGGTGCAGTGCTGACTTCTTCAACGATTTTTGACTTTCCATGTGCAGATGTGTGAGGAGCTTTGCTTTCTACTTTGGAAGAGGTGGATCCAACTTCAAAAGTCTTGGGAGGCCAAGTGTCATCTTCAATTTTTTCTTCTTCTTTCTTGTACCCAAGGCCAGACTTGTCAAATGGGGGCCTTTGACAATCTAATATTTCATCTAGGATGGCTGAGCTGTGATTGAACTTGCCATATGCATTAACCTTTTCATTTTTCTTCTTAAGTCCAACCACTTCCATTTCAAGCCTTTGATTTTCCTTCTCCTTTTCATCTAACTGATTTTTCAAGACTTCTTCAATTCTCTTGTACTCATCCAATTGGACCTTCAAGTCAAGATTAGCCCATCTTGTCTCTTCAAGTTCTCTAGGATCCACATCAGTCTTTTCTTGTTCATTTCCTAGTTCATCCTTCAACCTTTTGACCTCAAGATTTTTATCTTCCAAGTCACCTTGCAAACCATTGTTCTTGAGTTTTAACTTCAAGAACAAATTCTTTGTTTCCTTTTGGTATTTTTCAAATGCTCCCATGATCTTCTTTCTAAGCCTTGAATTTGATTTAACATCCCTATCCAACAAAGTACTTGCAAAAGCCTCTTTGATTTTCAACAAATCTTCTTCATCCTTTATAAGAGCAACTTCATCATCATTAATTTTAGAATTATTGCCAATAGAAGAGTTCTTACCTTCACTAGTGCTTGATGCTTGAACCTCCTTCATTCCTTGTTCTTCATTTTCAGATGTCTTGACTTCCTTCTCTTTGTCCATGTCTTGAATTTTTCTTTTGTGCTCACTTTCAAGTGTACTCCAAATATCTCTAGCTGAGGTGTACTTTCCAACATTTAGTCTTTCCTTCTCTAACTGAGACAAGGCCATCATGATTAAGCTTAGTGCCTTTTCATTGCTTTCAAGTGGCTTCTTAGCTGCTCCTCCTTCAATTGATTTCCAGATATCATATTCTCGTGCCTGTATGTTATACTTCATTTTGATGCTCCAGGACTCATAATTTGATTCATTGAGCAATGGGACTCCATCCTCTGAATAAACCTCCATGACTTTCTTTCACTTGTGTCTATTGATTTCCTTCAAGCTTGTTAGGCTTATGTCGAAGGCCCGCTCTGATACCAATTGTTAGACACAATGGCTCACTGAGAGGGGGTGTGAATCAATGAGCATACACTTAATCCAAATTTCCACTTCGTCAATCACTAGATCTTAAATCATCAATTCACATTTACATCAATATAATATACACATGTCATTCATCAAATAAAACACATCTGCACATTGCACAAGAGACACAAGATATAGTTGTAATCTTTTTGTATTTCAAACGGCTACAACCGTGAGGCAACTCAACACCAACTGAATACAAAGAGCACCAACTCTTTATCTAGGACCCAGCCTAGTTTTTCTTAGATTCTACTAAGAAAGGAATACAAGACCCTGCTTGTAAGAGCTTACACACATTTGTCAATCAAATACAACTTTATCATCAATTGCAATGTCAAATATGTTTGATGTACATACATATCATAGTTCACATCATTGTATATAAAAGATGTCTTTCCTGTAGACTTATCTTCATCCTGTCCATAACATCATTCAACATTTTGTACATATTCTAATTATCAGCAAGTTGTCAACCATCATCATAATGTCATATCAACACTTGTCTTCATCTCACTACTATAACCCATGTTTTCATTTATCACTAGTAATCAGCTTCATCTTAGAAACATCATCGGTCTTTAAAACTATCCACAAATTCATTCTGTTAAGAACATCAGACTATCCAGCATACTCATGTCTCAGCAATTTGTCAAGCATAACATCTCCAGCATACTGTCCATTTGCAAGATACATGCATCATCATCATGTCTTAATGTGTATGTTCTTCGTCATTTTTAGTATTCTGCTGCCCTAATCATTCAACAACATAGTCCAACATTATGTCATCATGTCATTAACATAGTCCAACACCTTCATAAACATTATAACCATAACATTAACATTCTGTCCATGTTCTCATATAGTTCATCAGCAAGTTATTATCACAATGTCATCAATCAACACGTCTATTATATCATCCTCTCAGCAACAACATCTTTGTCTTTGTCAGTCTAGCTGTCCATGTTTTAAATGCTGCTGCCCAGAAAAAGCTTCATCAATTTATACTGTCATCAACATCTCCAACACATCATTACAGTCTAGCATCTTGTGTTCAAGGTCTTCATCATGTCAACTACATCTTCATGTCTTAGTATATCATCATTATCAAGCTGCTGCCCCAAAACAAAAGGTAGCAAAAATAAAATGTTCTCCATTGTAGCTGCCTGCTACAGTACCCGAAAATCAGAGCTGCTCCTTCCCCTTAAAAATCCATCCTAAAATGAATAACACTTCACTTGTATTTATACTGGTTTTTCCATATATTTTCTGGGCCTACCTGCTCTATTTCACATTTTATATTTAATAAAAAAAGGTCTTTTTAAAACTGAGCCGACTTCACCATATATATATATTTCATTTTTTTTGTTTATTTCTTTTAGCTGGCCGACTTGGCATTTTTATTTGTACTAGTTGATTTTAATCCACATCATGGATATTTTAATTCCATGTTATTAATTAATTTGTTCAAGATGTAAAGGCCAACTCATTTTCATTTGTTTAAGGGCTCCATGCATTCATCACAAAGTAATGGGTTTTTTTATTTTATGTAATGTATTTAAGGGCTTCAAGTGTATGGGCTTCAAAATTCACTTAAAGACTTCTTCAAACGTTTTCGGGCTCCTTCATTATGTGCGTGGGCTTCTTATGTCATCAAAGGTTCCATACATCATTGTCTTCAAGCACATGGGCTACATTAATAACATCATCTATCCTTCATTTAGCTTGTGGGCTTCATGACCCCATCAAGCCACAAATGACCACAAAATGGGTCATTTGCCCACTTTGGTGTTCCAAATCCCAATCATGCCATGTCATTAATACTTATCACTTCTTTGTCATGTCATGGTTTGTTTTCCCAAGGTGTCATGTCCACGTATGTCATCCAATGCCAATATTCCTTTTTCCATGTCAATGTTTTCAGGCTTGCTTATCTTCATGTCATGTACATCTTTGTCATCTTCCTCAATGCTTGTGTTCTTTATGTCAAGTCCATCTTGGTTTATCTTCTCCAAGTCATCTTCAAATGACCAGAGTCTGGGTCATTTGACTCTTGGCTCATTAGGTGTGCCAATGCCCATCACCTTCATGCCATGTGTGTTCTTCAAGACATCCACGCCATCATCTTCTTTGCCATTCCTCAAGCCTTTGTCGTTAATGTTGTCATCAATGACAATCATATTCATCACCTTAATCTCATGGGAGATATGCATATAAAAACAATAGAGAGTAGATAGCTTTAATACCACTTACTTGGATTATGTTGAGAAAAAAATAAAAATATAATTAACACACAAGGAACACATAGGTACAATGCAAACCAATTTCTATTGATGAAAAAATGGTGAAAAATATTATATAATTATAATGGCTAGAATGGTGGTGGCCATCTTTGAGAACATATGTGTACTATACTCATTCAAAAAAAAATAGTATAACAAGAAGATGAAACTACATTTTATAATAATGCCTTAAAAGCCAAAGAGAAAAACCCCTAATATGCAAGAACCCTAACCCTAACATGAAGTTAGCACTAGGTGTGACATTGAGCTATACAAAAAAAGAGCATTGTTAGAGCCATAACATTTCATTGACTACTTTGGTTTAGGTCTTTTTTAGCTCGTTGGAAAGAAAAAATGTACTCAAGTGTGAACCCTCTTCTAAGGTGCTAGAATCATACAAAAACACACAAGCATGCCCCAAAAACTGTAAGAAGTTCAAAACCCAAAAATTGCTGATGTCAAAACAATTTTATGAAATGGCCTTAGATAACCATTGAGATCATGAATATTACTATTTTAAGGATATATTAAAATAGACTACACATAGTAGGTGCATGTATGCCAATAGCATCTATAGCATTAAAGGCCATCATTTGTGAACACCTTTTTAATGGAAATGCATGATAAGTACTAGAATAGACTATATTTATGCATATCAATTTTAAATAGCAAAGCTAGCCTCTTAACAAATTTACTTGATTATTTTGCATCTTAAAATGTATTGCACACAATTAAGTTGAATTTTAAATGTGGTTACATTTGGAAAAAAATATTATAAAGTTATCCCAATACCTGCAAAGGCATTAGTTAAATTCCAAAAGTAGTTAGTTAATGCAAAAATATGCTTATAACATTGTTCCTAAGTTAAATGAAAAATCAAAAAAATCAATTTTAATGTGTGAAAAATGTCACATGTTGGTAAAGAGTTATGGCTTAGAAAAACAAACATGGAATTTAACTATTTCCATTTTTTAAAATAGAAAGTGTTTTGGTTTTGCTATAACAATTTTATTGTTTTATATCTGTTGTTGCCTGAACACACACCTAGGGTTTATCGCGACATAAATCTTCAAGCTGCTTGGTGTGTCCTTGGGGGCAAGTCTTGAGTCAAGTACTATCACTTGATCTTGACTCCTCCGTTTAAGCTTAACTCCTAACAAAGCCAAGGGGGATGGTCCCTAATAAAATACTATGGCTGACTAAGCTAAGTACAAAAAGTAAATGTGATTTTAGGATTTAAAAAATAAATTGATACAAAATATTGAAAATAGATTTAAATCAACAACATCTGATAAAACATTCTATTAACACATGAATTCACTTAAAGATGTTTTGATTGTTGCAGGTAGACCAGTGCCAATGGAGTCGAATTGTGTTGTTGTGACATGAAAGTGATGCAAGTGTCTCGTTGTCAGTTTTAGATTATTATGATGAGTGATTAAGGGAGTGGTTTGATTGTTGGTTTGGCCCCACTAAGATTCACCTTCTTGAACTGAGTGCATAAGCATCTTTATCAAGTGTCCAACGGGGCAAGGCATAACCTACTTAAAGTGCCCCCATGAACCTATGAATTCACACTTTGCGACCTCTCGACTTCTTGAAGATTCACTAGGTGGATTTTCCTGTTAATCTAGTCACTATAATCCCTTTCTGGTATGACCAACAGGTTGGACAAGCTGCAAAGGTCCAGAGCATACAGGGAAAAGAGCCTTGGTTTTTTATTATTAAGAAAAAAACGAAATGTTTTCTAGTTAATTAGACTAATCCAAGAATCTCTTTTTTGACCGAACTCCAATACTCGAGCAAGCTCTTTTCGTGGCACCATACTTCGGGAAAGCAAGGGGTATTTTTACTCTTTATTGTGAAATGAAATAGCTTGAAAGAAAACTAACTAAGAAAGAAATTGAAACTAATCTAAGGTTAGCAAATCCAAGCAAAAATGAAAGCAAAAAAGAAAAATAATCATGCCACGGAAATGACGCGAAACCCCTAGGGGGGATGGGTGTGGGTGTTGGGTAGCCCACTTGCTTTTATTAATTATTTTATAATATTATAAGGTGGATGCCTTTGGTCCTTATAATCCTGATCCAAAGGATTTACAAGGTTTACAAAAGGAAATAAGATCGAGGCTTGTTGCTCCGCGAGACCCTTGATGGATCAAATATGAAAAATTCTAGCAACACCTCCTCCTACTTGTTCGTTAAAAGTGAAAAAAATCCACCTGTTATGCACCAAATGTGCCAAATAAATCATTAGAAGCATAAATTTTGAAGTACTAAAAGATAGGAAATAAGTGCAAGTACTTAAACATAAATTAGATCTATAAATGTAAGTTTTAAAACTTAGATCTAGCAGCATACTCAAATAAAATCATCCTTTAGATATTCCTTAAAAGAAAACTAATTTACTTAAGCATGTTAGTACAATAAACAAATAATGATTTAATGAAAAAAAGGTGAAGGAAAGATATAGAAGCAACTTGACACTGGAAATATGAGATCTATGGAGTCTGCAGGTGGGAGGCGGAGGGACTATGTCCTTCTAAAAATGCTTTGAACGATGGAAGATGCAAATAAGCCCAGCCGCTCCTTCCAACTAGATAACCTGCACAACTAAAACTACTTGAAACACAAATGTCAAGTTCGGTGCTTCTCATGCCAGAGATTAGAATAAAATGCATACAAGCAAGTAAAAACATTTAAATTCTATACCGCGGACATGAGTAAGAAATAAATGAATCAAACCAGAATCATTTATCCCACTGACTATCACAAGTCCTTCAGAGGCCAAATTAACATCTAATGCAACAAATAAATAACTACGCTACAATTACCTCATATACCATCGACAATACATCCACACACATAGTGCCACACACCAACAATTGGACCTCCAAAGTCTTTCTTTATTCCACACAAAATATGTTACAATACAAAGCTTCGGCGGGACTTCCATACTCTGTTACACCCAAAATCTACTCATCACCAGATTTAGTGTATACACCCCTGAAGATACCTGGACTAAGTAATCATCCTGGGAGGATTTGCACTCAGTTCTGCAATCTTTTGAGAGGTCGTCGTAGGTTGCACACTAGCAACATGCGACGTCGCATCTTGCTCAGCTGCAGGGTGTGACGAGGTCAGTTAATGGAAAAAAATAGCTTATTCGAGATCCTTCTCGAAACTTGCTCATTTAGGGGCTTATCCCTGACCTCTAGGGGAGCTGGTACTTGACCCCTAACTCTTTGGGAGGATCCCCTATCTCTCTCCTACCATCTCTCAACCTATCCTATCAATATCCTATCCACTTAGTCCTATATAAGTGAAGCTCAATCCCATCCCAAAGGGAGGAAGACTATGGTATCTACATGCTGGTGAAATCTCTCTTAGAACATCTCCACTCACCTATTGGAGAACTCATTCTTCCTTGGAAGGATATGGCAATTGGATTTGTCGGAGAAGGGCTACAGCGTTAAGCCTTGGTTGTGGTTCTATATCTCTATCATGTACTCCTCTATTTGCAGTAGTATAAATGCTTTCCACCAATATTGTTCATGTGTGTGTAATGATATTGAGTAGTTTACCTGCTTAACTGTTTACTTAGGTCTCTTATTGTATAAATGTCTTTTACTGGTTTCTCTTGTTTCTTGTCTTGACAGGTCTTGCAACTTGGATCTGACGACCGTGGGACGTGGATCAACATTCAGGAGAAAGGATTGCGTAGTAAAAAGGTAAGACATCTAGTACTTGGTCCTTAAGTAGATCTAGGAAATGTATTTGTAGTCTGTTCTATTTGTTCTAGACTCACATTGAGCCAGGGAGATCCGGCTCGCGTCCGCTCGAGTGGATTGTCCGATAACATACTCTAACCATAAGAATGAGTGTTAAATGCATGCTTACATAGGAAAAATGAGAGTAAACCCCAAGGGGGGAGAATTTGCAAAGTGTTGGAGCTCTTTGAGATGATTAGAGGTGCATTGGAGTGAAATAGAGGTGGTAGGTGCCACCTCTCACAAGGTAGGTCACCCCCCCTCTTTTTTGACACATATACAACAAGATGTGAGCCCTCTCATGGATAAATGTGTCCCCTTACAAAGAAATTCGCCCCCTCATCCATCGGATCTTTAATCACCAATCAATCAAAGGACTTGGCTCCTAATTACCTTAGATTTGATTGTTTATCACCGGAGACAATTCGCATACAAACTTGCTCGATTTGTGGGATGCTGATTTTTTTGTCTTTTTTATGTCTTTTTGGCCAATTATTTGTTTTTTTTTTACATTTTCGAGAGAAAATCACTTTAAGTGATAAAATATTATGATTTTCCTCTCAAAAGTGGGTCTAAGGGTAAAGTGGGTGCTTCGGGTTAGAAAATGAGCACCCCTATGGAAATTTTCACTGTAAGAACTGTAAAACTCATAAAACCCACTAAATAACAAAATAATATTAAATATGCATGCAGATCTCTGAACCAACACAAGAATCTGATAACATGTAAAATCATATAAAATCCAGTAACAAACAAGAACAACATGCATAGAAGATCGGACAAAAGAAAGTGGATCTAATCAATAATAACAAAAAAAAATGCTATGGAAATTAAGGAGCCATACCGAGTTAGATGACCTAGCAGCTACCATTACCTTGACAGCTCCAATAGCGCAACTAAAGGTGGGGGGACGAATCTCCACCCAACCAACCCTCAGCCAAAGGCTGACGCCCCCGAGCCCCCAACAATTAACCCTATGCCAGTGCTATCTTGCTCTCCTCTCCTCCAGAGCTCCTCTTCCAAAATGCCAAAGACAAAAAAAGGCCCTCCTCTCTTCTTCTCCTCCTCCTTTTATCTCCCCCTCTTCCCATTTTTCTTAATTTCTTTTCTCTTATTTTTCTTTCATATTCCCCATTATATTATTTACCCCCTTTCATTTCATTATTTTATATGAAGGTTGTTACATACTTTCCCCCTTCAGGAAACTTCGTCCCGAAGTTATAATTTTCAAGAAACTTCGTCCCAAAGTTATAATATTCAAGCAATAAATACAATACTTATTCAATCAATCAATCAAGTAAATACTATAGTATATAGGCAGCTAGTACTATTGTGAAGTTTAGAGATTTATATGTGTGGCCACCACATAGAAGTCTTCAAACCACACTAATACAATCAAAGGCCCTAAGTTACAACATGCTCTTAAGTAATTCCCTATGAGTATAGTATGCAACCATATCAACCATCATGCATCATACATACATGAGCATTAGATAATTAATTAATAATTAATAACTGTTTGTTTGTTTACTTCCTCTTTCCTTACTCACCCTCTCCCTAAGAATCATACCATCCGATCAACCTCCATAAAACTCCCCTCCAACTCCGGATGGTCCCGCTCACCATGGCACAGGCCCTCTGCTGTAACCTGTCCGCGGATCATACAGTAGGCATCAGAAGTTCCTCGGGAAGTTACCGCGGCATTGCCACCTTCCCAACTTCTGGTAATAATACGGCCTCATCGGATTCTAACTGGAATCTGGGCCTCGTCGGTACTAGCCGACATCTGGTTCCCGGTACCCCGATCTTGATATCATGATCATTATACCCCAGGCATCTCAGAAGGCTATCCTAAACATCCTCCAAAACACCCTCAAGGCATTAGCCCCAGGCATCAGAAGTCCTTCTACATAAACCTCTCTCTCGGTGAGTATGTCTCCAACTGTGGACCCTGGTCACATCAGAAGTTCTCCAGGAAGTATCTGTGGCATTGCCACCTTCCCAACTTTTGGTACAAAAGTCAAGCACTGCTGGCATAGAGCTAATTGTTGGGCTTGTCCCCCAAACCATAATATATTTGTAGTATCCATTCTCATTCGTGGTTATGGGCTCCCACGAAAACATAGAATACTTAGCCTCATCAGGCTACTTGAGTGGATCACCTGGAACAACTGGCACTTGCCATAATGAATAATCATTAGTAACCATTTCTCATAATAATATATCATGGATCAACCTTGAATCATGTGCTAACAAGAATGTCTAGCCACCAGTTCATATTGCATTACATTGCATCATAAGCCATTGTCACGATAAGTCATGACAAGTTTAACATCTAATGCATTTAGGTGCCTCGTGCTACCATCACAACATAACTAGTCATGATACTTTCATAATTTTACAAAGCATCTCATTAATATGTCATGATAAGTTGCTACATTTCAACATCAACACTATCAATATGGAGTAACCACCCACATAATCCATCACCATATCAAATATGCATTCTACGGGGAGCAATAAGGATTACAGGAAACGACATGCCATACCAAATATATGATATAATCTCTTATTCTTCACTAACACATGATAGAGCTATAAGATACCAAAATTAACCACAACATGATTTCATACAATTTATGTGCCTAATGTCATTTACCTCTAGATGCAATGATAGGCTATTAAAATGCTAAATTAATACCATCACGGAATGATATAATTTTATGTTCCACAAGTCATCTATCTTATAAAGCACCATAACATCATGAAGTAACATCCAAAAGCATCACATGCACATGCTAATGACCATATGTCTTAGGTGGAATGGAGCCACATGCTAATACTCACATGCTAATAACCACAAGTCTTCTTAAGTAACACAAGGATGCATGATATTACGAACATTCATCTCATGATCATCAACTTAAAGCATATCATGTATAGAACGGAATATAAATACCAAGAACAATCCTATCACAATTAACCAACTCATTACATGGCATATATAGGTACCTTAATATTTCTTGAATATATAGGGATGAGTACCTAAATATCACATATACTAGTATACAGGAGGCATTCACACACTCGACCAGTATATAGATTAACTTCAGATTAGATTTATTTAATCAATTTTGTTCTTGTTTCTCATCAAGTGATATTGTCCACCTACTAAACATGTATTATGTTATAATTCCTCATCTTATAAGAAAATGAGTATTTTCATACATAACCTTACTCGATTGACTTTGAATTTAAATTGAATAATTTAAATACTTGCATTAACTCCTTACATAAGCATGAAGTTCTTTTATCATCTTCACAGTTCCCAATAACACATAGAGAACAAGTTTTTAAAACCATCAACATACCGACCTCCATTTGTTGCTTTTGTGTACTAAAGGTATCTAGTTATCTTGTAGGAGATATCAAGAGATACTTGCTCATACAACCTTTCATAGCCTCAAGAATACCATTCATGAAGTACCTCCTTGCATCATGGGGTTTTGTTTTTTGTTTTTTTTTCAATGAACTAGATGACTGTTGCGTATTAATGCAACCAACTTTGATGCACCTAAAACAATATGTTGTATAGAAGTGCGCAATTTCTCTATCTCCATGTTTTCTTGCCTTCTAAATGTTGTGCCTGTGGTTATTTGGCATTGGAGAACAATATTTAGAAATATTCCAGTTGCTGATAGAATGGAAATGAAAGCTCAAAATGTTATTTGTTATAAATTATAAAGGATATCTTGGCTTCCCCAATTGAGATGATGTGAGGGATAGAGTGTTCAAAAAGATGAAGATTTTGAGTTGCTTATGAGTTATTTACCGCCCATTCTGAACTTACTTATGCATCTCCTTGAAACCTTTTAGATTCTGAAGCAGCCATTAAAACAATATTCATTCAATCTTGAGGAAAATGTGGAAGGAAATGTTAATTATGCAGTTCAGATTCATCGTAGCACACCTATCCTTGTCATTCATCCAAAGAACGATCTATATGAGTTTGATTATCATCCATTTAAAATGCCATCAAATTTAGAGAAAAGGAAAATTATGTAGCTTTCATGCTCCATCTATTCTCTTTTTATGTAAAGATCCACTTTAGCAGGTTTTATTGCGAAGGTGATTCTCCTCAGAGCAAAATTATTCCTGGCATCTGAGCTTCTCTATCTTATAGAAAATGTGGGGTCCATTAATTATCTATCAGAAAACACCATATTGTTTCTTGTTCTGCCAGTTGCAACTTTGGATATTTTTATTATCATTTGGTATTTACTTCTTTGTCTAAAAACATTGAATAAGCTTCGAGCAAGGACGCACATCTATTCTGATAAAAAAAACACCATATCAACAAAAAAAATTATACTTGTTTGGTTGCCAATTCGTGGACACACTTGGCGAGAATCTTCACTCCATGGTGAATCATAGGCTACTCTATTTATGGTGCTTCAAGGTGACCCAATAACTTTAATGATTACCTTTGTCGATCAAAATTCAATTTGTTGATGTCATACCCACATCAATTTCTGGATTCATTAGATATATTATGGTTGTCGATGGTAGTATGGTTCCTTTTCAAATGAGATATTAATAATTGGAATTGTTGGTCCATCTATTCTGAATATTGATTCTTGCTTTGAGTCTGTCCTGGAAATTAAATATGATGCTCTTCTAAAATGCCATGTGGAGAGATTTGTATTTAGTTCAAGATTTTCAAAATTTCAGGTAGAATCAATATGAAACAGATCATTTTAGGGTTTGATGGTGACAGTTAATTAACTCTAAATTCAAAGAACAGGTGGCAAAGGCAAAGTATATTTCTCGTAGATGTTTTTGGTCAATTCCAGAATCCAAGGAAAAAGTTCAACAACTAATCAAAGCAAATCCAGATTCAAAGGAAACAACTCCAACCATTTCATATTAAGAGGAGGCATCAATTCAACATTTAAAGCAAGCCTAAGGGAGCAATATGAAAGGGGGGAGGTTCATAGGGTTGAGAGAGATGACCATGGGAGCAATTTTACTGTGTATTCATTGTAAGCTCGATGGGCGTTTTTCTTGTAGCATGTAATAATCAGAGATTCCTGAGAATTAGATGGCACATTGTGAACTTCTTAGTTTTCCATTATTTTGTCTTCTTATTTGAATATATTATAGTCATTGAGAGTCAACAGCTATCCATTGAAGGCACTTATTTGATTCCATCGATGAATGCTAAACTATGAGAGCTCTGGCCTGAACAGTCCACAGAGCTGTAAAACCCTAAAATTCTAAAATGTGAAACCTAAAATTTCCTTAGAGGTTAGAAAACATAGTGTAGCACCCACTTTAGTTCATATTTAATATAGCATTTACATTAATACTAAGGGAAACTTAGTGCACTTAACCGTTACGAGTAATATAGGGGTATACGAGAGCAATAGGTGGGAGGAGTTACAATCTTTACGAATAATTTACTGGAGAGCTGTAACTTGGATTTGAAAAATTCAAACTAAACTTTTTCAAAATTGTGCCAGAAAATTCTGCCTATTCCAATCCAAATCATCGAATTTTTATACTATACTCTTCCTACCTATTATTGTGTTCCCTTGTTAAATCTCCTTCGTCATACCCATGAGACTTCGTATTCTTGTTAAATCTCCTTCGTCATACCCATGAGACTTCGTATTCTTGTTAAATCTCCTTCGTCATACCCATGAGACTTCGTATTGATTATCTTATAGGAAATTCACCACGTTTGCCCCATATGTTAAGTCATATAATAGTTGTCTCCACCAGCACCGATGTGTGTAGCGTACGATTTATGATACAGACTGAGTTAAACCCTAACTATAAGTAGCATTAAACAACTATTTGCACATTGAATGAATATTATTGTGCTAATTTGCATATACCATTGAAGCTATTGCTTCGGTTTGCTTTCACATCTTTGGATCATGATTCCATTGTAATATTGATCGCATGTAATACAAAGTTTGAATTGGCATCTTTGCATTGTGTGAAGGTCATATCTGCCACATAGTTGTGCCTGCATTGACGTGGAAAGTCCACGATGAATCAACACTTGATGTGAAATATGCACTAAGTGCACGTAAGTTACTCGGGGAAGCAGAACGTTAACCATGCCATAATAATACCGTTATGGCCCGGGGAAGTATGTAACGTTAAAGAGGGCAGTTTTTGGGGTTAAATCATTTAAAAATAAAAAATCACGTGGCAACAATATGAAGTGGCAGGCAATATGCATCCGAGCACAGTTAAAGCAATGGAAAAACGCATCACTGGGAATACGAAGGGAAATGAATTCCATAGAGAGAACAAGAAGAAAGACAACTCCACATGGCACCACTGCAGACCATAGCATAGCTATACCCGCATAAGGTAATTATGAATTCAAACACAACGCATTGGGGCAGAGAATCAATGCATAAACGAAGCGTTAGGCACCCAGTTAGTGGTATTTTACAGGTTGTAAATCTTTGCAATTTTCCGACAAAGATTTTGATTCTAAAAACCCTAAGTGTTTTAGTCATTATTTATCCTCCACTCGCATGAATTAATGCATATTCCATGTGATGCATGAAACTTTAAAGGCGTTATTGAAGAGCTGTCCAGCGAGGGAATAATGCATAGAAACCAGCGAGGGAATATGCATAGCAGTGGCACGCAAGTGAAGGCCACATTTCATTATACAACATAACAAATAATGCCAAGCAAGAGGATGTTGAAGATTTTCATGGGGCAGCGCAAAGGACGAAACGACCATTTTGCAAGCTGGAAAATGTACTTTTGCAGTTGAGGCAGTTGAGGAGAATGTCTTGTAGAGCAATGGCAGTCCTGGCATGTTAATGACGCGTCAAAGAAACACAAATTTTGCATAGTGCTGAAGTGGACCATTGTTAGTGCTGCAGTGGACCATTGTTATGATGGCATTGTGCTATGACAAACGAAGGTTTGTGCACCAGCATGGATGAGAGCACCCACATGAGAGGACAAGCCCTCGAAGTCTTGATACTCCCGATGGTCGTTTAGCAGAGCCAAAAGAATTATGCCGATGATTACTTGTTAAGGGGCTATTGTTTATACGTTTGAAGCAAGGCTACATGGTGGCAGTTCATTTTGAAAATTATTATTTGCTCAGCACTTGCGTGAGTGCCTTGGAAAAGAAACATTGCCTTGTGTTCAATGAATTCGAAGAAAATATTTCAAATGCACACATAAGTTTTTCTATGGCCACATGTTATGACAGATTTTTGAAAATGTCTGCAGCATTGGAATGCGTACATCCTGAACATCAGTTTGGTAGATGCAGAAATGTGGGGCAGACTTTGTATATTTGTCGTAGAGATTAATCTTGCGATGAAAACGATCAATGCAACCATGCTATAAAAAAAAAACCTACCTACTAGAGATTAAGCTAGATATGAGTTGTTATATGTAACAGATGTAAATGAAAAATCCTCAAAATGAAACAGTTCGAGGTGGTGCTAAATATATGAACAACAATTATAATTATAATTAGTTTATTTATAACCTCACAAGGTACCGAAGTAGTCTAAATTCCCAGGAATTGTACGGTTTTATTTTGCATCATTGGCATAACATCTTACTTTGATCAGTGTGCCTTCAACGCGTTCCAAAATCAACAAATTGATTTGCGGCATGGCCAAGGGATTCATTCTGGTTTGGGGAAGAAAAGGCCATGTCGAGACAGAAGCAACCCTTCCTCCTATTACTGAATCCCTTCATAAATCCTGATGTTTATGTTAATAACTCGCACAAGATGATGTTTATGTTAATAAAGCAGTTATAGAGCGAGATCCAGTTCGTGATTGGAATGAATATCGAGAACCGAAGCCAACCTAATCCAGATTCATTCCTTCATGCATTCAACTACTAGTGTAAATCTAAGAAATTATTTTTCAAGAATTTATTATAAAGAGACCTACCCTTCAACATTAATCTGTTTGGGTTCACTTATGAAGGAAATACTTTTAACCGCTCTAATGGCCAGATTCAACCATAACTTGATTACTTTCAAGGATTACATTCAGCGGATTTGCCTATCATCACTAAACTATACCATGATTGCTTTCAAGAAATAGATCTAATTGACTGAGTTTAATTACATAATGCTATACATAAAAGATCTATCTTATACATAAATGCATTATATCTCAGAATAGCAGATCTATGTCACTATATATTTAAATAACATATTTACATATCAGAGTCAAGCCATAACTGGACCACATTCAAAATAAATAATGGACCGCATTCAAAATAAATAATGTTAGACAGATCTAAATACCGAATTAACCTTATATCCTTCCAAAAACAATTTTATGGTAGATCTATTACCAATTAAACTCACAATTTCTTTTTGAATCAAAGACATATCTATAGAAAAAAATTAAACTCAACAATTTATTTATTATTATTATTTTTGAATCAAAGACATATCTATAGCAAAAATGAGAAAATAAAATAGGGATCCCTCATGGCCATAGCATTTGAACCAAGCTCTGATACCAAATGTTGTTCGGGTACACAGGGTACTCCCAAAAGACCGAACACCTAGAGAAACCACTTCAAACAAACATATCATAGATCGATACACCGATGTTTTGATGTGGTTTAAACCCTCGAGAGGGAAACACTCCACGGCCCCGGCCAAATAGCTTCTACGGAGCAATTTATTATGCAAAGAAAGAAAGTTACAAATGAGCTTCTCATAATCGATCAACTTTCCAATGACCCTCCATGCTCTTTAAATAGAGATCATGGACCAATTGGGTGTTAAGCCACGGATCAAGGGTAAGTATGATCTAAGAGAAGTTGAACCGTCAGATCACTCTATGTCGGGAACATATCGTGACCATCGGATTAATTATTTACAAATGCATACTAATGCATACTAAGAAAACACACTTTACTTAATGGATATGTTACACAAGATGATCTTAACTACTTCCTAAGTGTCTAAATATCCTAACATCCCCCCTTAAGAACAAGTTGGGATAGGATTGAAGGATTTACAAAAGTTACACTATTAGGAGAAAGAAGGAGGTATTAGAGCCTATCCCCCCTTAATGACAAATTCATGAACTCCTAACATAGATCGAAGTTTAGAAAACTTTGCTTCTGTAAGAGACTTGGTGAAGATGTTTGCAACTTGATAATCTGTAGGACAAAAGAGTACTTCAAAAACACGATCATGAACAAGATTTCTGATACAGTGCATATGAAGCTCAATGTGTTTGCTGCGTTGATGTAGGACTGGATCTTTGGCAAGCTTGATGGCACTATGATTGTCACACCAAAGTGGAGTAGGCTGCTGCTGCTCGAATCCAAAATCTGAAAGGATCTGTCGAAGCCATAAAGATTCTTGACTGACATTAACTACGGCTTGATATTCTGCCTCTGCTGAAGAAAGAGCAAGAGCTTGTTGTTTCTTACAAGCTCAAGTGATAGGTCCAGATCCTAGACTGAAAACATAACCTGTAGTAGAATTTCGATCATCAGGATCGCCGGCCCAATCTGAATCAGTGACACCAACCAACAAAGGTTCCCCCCCTGTACCTGTAATGAATCCCGAATTGAATTGTGCCTCAAATATATCGAAGTATTCTTTTAGCTGCTTTCCAGTGACTTTCATGAGGTGTTTGCATATAACGGGAAACACGACCAACGACAAAGGAAAGGTCAAGACGGGAATGAGTCAAGTATAAGAGACTACCAACAAGTTGACGATACAAGGTGGCATCTACTTCAGGTGAAGGACAAGTGGCATAAAGTTTGACTCCGGACTGGAAGGGAGAAGGGGATGGTGTACAATCTTCCATGTGAAAGCGACGAAGAAGGTCACAAGCATACTTAGACTGAGAAAGAAAGATTCCTTCTTTGGTTTGCAGGACTGGGAGACTGGATTTCACATGGGTTATAAGCTTAGGGTCACTACCAGTAAGAATAAGGTCATCAACATATAGAACAAGAATGATGAGATGGTTTCCTACTTTCTTGGTATAGACATTGGGGTCAGAATGACATCTAGAAAAACTATCGTAAAGGAGAAAGCTATCCATTTTGGCATACCAAGCTCTAGGAGCTTGTTTAAGGCCATATAAGGATTTCTTAAGGCGACAGACAAGGCTAGAGTTATTCTGAACATATTCAGGAGGTTGTTCCATGTAAATTTCCTCCTGTAAATCACCATGTAAGAAGGCAGACTTGACATCCATTTGATGGACTTCCTAGTTATGTAAGGCTGCAAGGGAAAGAACAAGGCGGATGGAGTTCATTTTTGCGACAGGAGAAAATGTTTCATTGTAGTAAATCCCTTCAACTTGAGAAAAACCTTTGGCAACTAACCTTGCTTTAAGTCTTTCAATACTTCCATTTGATGCATACTTAGTTCTATAGACCCATTTACATCTGACAAGTTTTCTTCCTTTTGGAAGAGGTACAAGATCCCAAGTATCGTTCACCATTAAGGAACAATATTCTTCATCCATAGCTGCACCCCAATTTGGATTTCCGGAAGCTTCTGCAAAGGTTTCTGATCATGATTCTCGGAAACTTGAGCCAAAAGAGAAGAGGCTCTCTGAAACTGAGAACGTGTTCGACATTGATCTCTAAGATCACTAGCTGCTTCACATGTTGAACGGACACATCGAGGAAGCACTTGTGCTGGTGCAACTGGAGGATCATGAGCAGGCGGAGGTGGATTTTCATCCTCACTGTCATCATCAGAAAATGGAGTTGGAAACCTGTCAAGGAAGTTGGAAGAAGAAGGCACAATCGCCGAATCAGGCTTGCAGGCCAAAGATGGAACAATCGCCGAGTTAGGCTCGCAGGCCTAGAGATTTTCATCAAATTTAACATCTCTTCTAATGATTACATCATGAGAATGTGGTTGAAGAAGTCTATAACCTTTTACATCTTCAAAATATCCAACAAATATGCACTTTTCACTTTTAGGCTGTAATGCTTTTCGTTTTTCATCCGGAATGTGAGCCCATGCTTCACTACCAAACACACAGAAGTGACTTACATCTGGTTTAATTTTACTCCATGCTTCTTCCGATGTAATACCTTGTAAAGCTTTAGTGGGGGTGCGATTAACTATGTAATTTGCACAATTTATGGCTTCAGCCCAAAATTGAAGACTTAGTCCCTTAGATTGGATCATACAATTAGCCATTCTTTTAAAGTGCGGTTCTTCCGTTCAACTACACCATTTTGTTGTGGTGTATATGGAACAGTGTGTTGTTGTTGGATTCCTTGTTCCATGTAGAAAGTAGTGAACTTTTTGTTAACATATTCTCCTCCATTGTCAGATCTTAATTTAATAATTTGATGACTAGATTGTTTTTCAACAAGGGCCTTGTAGGCCAAGACCATGTTAAATACTTCGCTCTTAAGTTTTAGGAAATAAACCCAAGTGCGTTTGGTGTAATCATCAATGAAAATTAAGAAATATTTGAAACTAGAAAAGGAAGCAGATGGAAGAGGACCACACAAGTCACTATGCACAAGCTCCAAGGGAACCGAGGCGTGCCAAGAGGCACGTTTGTCAAAACTGTCCCAATGATGTTTTCCGAGTACACAACCGGAACATACACCATCCCTGCAAGATACCATCGGAAGACCTGTCACCATATTGTCTTTACATAGTTGTTGCAATGAGCGATAATTTAAGTGACCAAATCGCTCATGCCAAAGTTTGCTCAAGTTATCACTATGAGCAACAAAAACTGAAGGAAAAGGTGATGACCCAAAGTTGTTAAATTTGTACAACCTGGTAATATCATCAACAATTCTGGTGGCTAGGACCTGTTGAGAATCTTTAAAATCCTTGATTACAACTTGGTGAGGTGTAAACGTCACAGTTTTACCTTCACCAGAATGAGTGATTTGATAGATTGATAACAAATTGCAGGAAATTCTTGGAACACATAGTACATCACTGAAATGACCATTATCTACTGGAACTGTTCCAACTCTTACAACACTTAGAGATCTATCATCACCAACAAATATTTGTTTGGTGTTACATTCATGCATAGTAGACAAGATGGCTTGATCCTTAGCCATATGATAAGAAGCTCCAGAATCAATGGGCCGTTCATTTGAAGTAGAAGAAGAAGATGCATTATAAGAATAACCAAAAGCACAAAGTGCATGTCCATGAGAGGTAGATTCTGAAGGCGAATCTAGGTTGATGTGGTGCTTCTTCATTGCTGCTTCCAAAGCTGCCATCTTCTTGAAACACTAAGATTCATCATGATTATCTTTCCCACAATAGTTGCAATGATGCTCAGTCTTCTTGCTTTTTGGCTTGGATCCTGTCATTTTTTAAAAGAGCTGACTGAGAGGGTTTGGAACCCTTGTTTGACTTATTATTGCAAAAATTTTGTTTCTTGAGAGGTTTGGACTTTTCTTTCTGTTGGGACAATAAGGCTTTCCCAGATGTATTTGCATTGTTCATTATTTCAAGATGGATGAGCTTATCTTGCTCTCTAATTAAGGAATCACAAAAAGATTCAAGACTAGGCTCTTGATAACTAGCTGCATTCAAGGATTCTTTCATGGAGTAAAATGTAGATACAAAAACAGAATATGCAGATCAAAGTTTGGAAAGAATATGATAAATGCATTGTTTGTCTTCCCTCTTAATCTTGCATTCTTCACATAAGAGTTTAAGAGTTTTGTACTTAGATAAATAATCTTGTATGCATGAAAAATCACTTGGATTTAAAGAAATCAAATCATTTTCGAGTTGGTGACCTCGAATTTCATTGTGTTTACCAAACACAGATTCCAACTTGTTCCAAGCAGTATCAGGTTCATCAATTCCAGATATGTGGAATCGCAAATCAGTAGAGATTGACATCCCAATAAATCTATGAGCTTCGTCACATCTATTTGTCCATTTGATTTTCTTATCATCATCAGTGAGTTCTGTTTCTTTCCCTGAGGTAATTCTGAAAAGCCCTCTACTTCGTACAACATCCTCCATACGAGATTTCCATGAGAAATAGTTGGAACTGATAAGTAGAATATCACAAGGGGCGACGATATTTGTAAATTAATGTCTGTAAAAGCAGAAACCAATAGTTTGGATGCAAAGAGCTCGAAAAAATAGGCGGTTTTAAAAAAAGGCACTGAAAACTGACTCCATATGATGAAGTTATGCTTGATCAAAGAAAATGTTGAAGATGTCCCCAATAGTGACGTGGCAGATAGAGAATAACCAACTAAAAAAAAAGACCCCCCTCTTCCCAAGATGAACCTTTAACAATCACTTTACAAGAAAGTTGCTTCAAGTGAATCACTTTTGTAAAATAAGTGATTTGACTTTTACAATGATACTTTAAATAGTGCAGCGATAAAAAAGAACTTAAGTGACTCACTTTTTATTTTTAATTTTTATTATTTAAGTGAGATGCATTTTTACAATAAATTAACTTGAAAATAGAAATTGCATGCACTTTTTCTTTTAAAAGTAACTTCCTAAGACTTGAACTCAAGACCTATTAAGGAATAAAACAACTTTGAACCAAATGAGCTAGATTAAAAGATATGTAAAATATGGGAATGAGGAAGGTTTTTTTTTTTATTCTTCTTGCTCGGTTTCCGTGCTTGTCTTTTTTACTACAAATCACACCATAAACCAAAACAAAAAAACTTTTCCACACTTGTGGGGTTAGATCTCGTTAGCTCGCTCGAAAGTCTACGTTTTCTCTCTGTTTCTGATTTGCCGAGATCGCACAAAGTGCACGGCAAAGAGCATACGCAGCCGAGAAAAACCCTTTCCCTTTCTGTTTTTGATTTGCCGAGATCGCACAAGGTGCACGACAAAGAACATACGCAGATAGGGAAAACAACAATCCGAAACTAAAAAAATCTAATAATAAAAAATGATAAAATATGAGATAATTAAAAAAAAAACGTCATTGGAACATTATACCTTCAGATTTGGTGAAATATGCGTTTCTGAAGCAACCGAGAACCGTTTTCGATCAAATGAAAACTATTTCACAATGAAAACGACGCTCTGGACGCAATGGAACACCTCCCATAGCCCAAAAATGCACAAAAATACCAAAACCAGAAACCCTTTCAAGTTTCGGCAACAACAATTCAAGATCTAGATCATAACTGAAAGCGACTCTTCATAAAAGCTTTGATACCATGTTCGGGTACACATGGTATTCCCAAAAGACCGAACACCTAGAGAAACCACTTCACACAAACATATCACAGATTGATACACCGATGTTTTGATGTGATTTAAACCCTCGAGAGGGAAACACTCCATGACCCCGACCGAATAGCTTCTACCGAGCAATTTATTATGCAAAGAAAGAAAGTTACAAATGAACTTCTCATAATCGATCAACTTTCCAATGACCCTCCATGCTCTTTAAATAGAGATCATGGACCAATCGGGTGTTGAGCCACAGATCAAGGGTAGGTATGATCTAAGAGAAGTTGAGCCGTCGGATCACTCGATGTCGGGAACATATCGTGACCGTCAAATTAAGTATTTACAAATGCATACTAAGAAAACACACTTTACCTAATAGATATATTACACAAGTTGATCTTAACTAACTCCTAAGTGTCTAAATATCCTAACAAATGTAAGAACCGTAAAACTCATAAAACCCACTAAATAACAAAATAATATTAAATATGCATGCAGATCTCTGAATCAACACAAGAATCTGATAACATGTAAAATCATATAAAATCCAGTAACAAATAAGAAAATGCATAGAAGATCTGACAAAAAAAAGTGGACCTAATCAATAATAATAGAAAAAAAATGCTATGAAAATTAAGGAGCCATACCTAGATAGATGACCTAGAATCTACCATTACCTTGAAAGCTCCAATAGTACAATTGAAGGTGGGGGGATGACTCTTCACCCAACTAACCCTCAGCCAAAGGCTGAGGCCCTTGAGCCCCCAACAATTAACCCTATGCCAGTGCTATCTTGCTCTCCTCTCTTGCAGAGCTCCTATTCCAAAATGCCAAAGACAAAAAAAGACCCTCCTCTCTTCTTCTTCTCCTCCTTTTATCTCCCCCTCTTCCCATTTTTCTTAATTCCTTTTAATGCAATTTTTTCCCTTATTTTTCTTTCATATTCGCCTTTATATTATTTACCCCCTTTTATTTATTATTTTACATTTCATTATATATTTCCTTTTTATTATTTTATCCCTTTCATTTCATTATTTTACATGAAGGTTATTACATTCACCCCCTAACCACACTTTTATTATATTTTGAAATTTTTTAATTAAAACATTAAAAAATTGGCCTATTTTACGAAAACAATTTTATTTGCAAAAATTAAAATAAAACCTAGGGGAACCTAGTACATGTTCATATGACTCAATATTGATGACTAGCATGGTAATATACATGGACACCTAGACTTTAATAACCCCCCAAGGTTTAGCCACCAAGGCAGATACTCCAACTTTGTAGGTGGGAGTGAAAAACTCCGAAATTATGCGTCGCTAAAAAGCAATGCATAATTACCATAGAAAAAACACCTAGAGTACCACATTGATGCCTAAGTCGAAGACAAGTCAAGTCTTACAAAATTCATCATACTGCATCAACTTATTACAACTCCCTGCAAGGTATGAACATGCAATCTATTAAAAAAGGTCTAAGTTGACCTAACCGAACTTTTGATCTTCTGAATTGGAACAAGTACTTCTTCAATCTTTGCAGGATCGTTTGAAAACCAACTAAGTACAATTTAGGTGATAACAATACCCAAGAGGGTCAAGTATATTTTTTATGGTTTCTTTATTGTTTGATGCTTGATCAATTGTTGGTTTCTACTTGCTATGTTCATGCATATCACCTGGCTTTTGATATGAATTTTTACAATCACTATGTTTAATGCATTGCTAAGTTGTGCTTGGAAATATGCTTCCACATTTTAATTTACAACATAGGCATGCATTTAGGCAATAACATATTTTTCAAAGATGAAGGCAGGTTGTTTAATTGTCAAAATAATAAGGGATATTTGAATTTAATCTAATATTGGATGAAACATTTGTATCATATCATGTCACACCATGTTTGATTGAATTTCTTATGCACTTTGATGTTCATGCAACTTCTTACCAAGAGTTGTAAATGTTATCACACATAAATTCCTTCCTACAAACAACAAAGGAGTATAACAAATAGGTGCAGAGACAATGCCACCTTGCTCTCAACATGTCTCACTTAGTGTTGGTACAATGTCTAAGATATAAACTACAATCAACTAGGATAAGTGTACAATCTCAAACTATCAATACTATGTACAAAGACTAGCAAGCAAATAAGTGGGCATTAAATTAATATGCATGAAAAATGATGCAAGATGTGTTAGGTATGTAACAATCAACTCAAAAGGGAAACAATACTTTGTTGTTTAGTGCTGAAACTATGGGACATCACGTAGAAAACCACTCAACTGCTAGAAACAAAATCTCTTTTGGAGAAAAATCAATTTTATGTAAAAAAACCAAAAGTGCACGTTTGGTAAGCAAGACATAGAATACTTTGTTCATATTATATCAAAGGAGTGAAATTCGATATGAACAAAACCATGGCAATCACAGAGTGGACGAAGTCCAAAAATATATCCAGATTGAGAAGAATTTTAGGCTTAACAAGATATTAGTGCTAAAAGTATGGGACATCAGGTAGAAAACCACTCTAAACTACTAGAAACATAATCTCTTTTTGAGGAAAAAACAATTTTATGTAAAAAAAGTAAAAGTGCACGTTTGGTAAGGAAGAGGTACAATACCTTGGTCATATTATATCAAAGGAAGGAGCGAAAGTCGATCTAAACAAAACCAAGGCAATCACGGAGTGGACCAATACCAAAAGCATATCCAAATTGAGAAAATTTTTAGGCTTAACAGGATATTACCACTGGTTCATAAAGAACTACATTCATTTGACAACATCCCTATCGAACCTATTAAAGAAAATTTCACTTTAGTGGAATAGTGAAGCTTAATAGTGTTTATAATCTTTGAAAGAAAATTGTCTTCAACACTTGCATTAGCAACCTTTGACTTTACAAACCTTTTGTCATAGAATGTGATGCTTCAAGTTTTGGAAACCGAGCAGTGAATTAATGCCAGACCACCTAGTAGTGTTTGAGAGTCATAAGCTCAATAACAAAGAATACTTAAAACCTACATATAATAAAGAGATGCTTGTATCATATACACATTAGAAAAATGGTGTCAATACCATTTACGAAGCAAGTTTTTGATAAGTACCAACAATACAAGTCTTAAATACCTATTACAACAAAAGCGGATAAAGAGAATTACCACTTTTGACACGGAGATATTACACAATAGTGAAAGGGAAATGTAGTTGTTGATGCACTTCCATGAAGGGACAAAGAGGTGGTATCCTATGCAACATCAGTCGTGATCCCTGACTGGTTAGATGAAATTTGAAAGAAATATGCTAAGTATCCCAAATCGTACTCCATAATTAATAACATGGGTCAAAACCCAAAGTGTCAATGGAGTAACATTATGTATACAAAGAAATAATTTACCTAGATGTATTATCAAATTTTAAATTAAAGGTCTTAAAAGAACCCCACAATTTGCCAGTTGCAGGACACAGGCTTTTCGAAACTTACTACAATGCCCAACAATAATTTTATTGGAAGGGGGTGAATAAAAGAATTTATAAATATGTAGCTGAGTTTGACATATGCCAAAGGAGTAAGAATGAAATCGTTCCATCGCCAGGGTAACCTCATTATGGGAGACACAAATTCTATTCATCGCCAGGGTTCTTCTATTCATCATGGGAGAAAACAAATTCTGTTAGCAACACCCTTCACTACCCTTGCTTTGAAAACAAAGCATTTATGAAGGGGAAGGCAATGTTATGTACACATATTAACATAATAAATAGATCATAAGAAAACAATTATTATTAATAAATGAAAAAAGATAATAAGAGCATTAATAAACAAATAAGACTCAAATATTGTGACTATTCTTAAAGACACCCTTTTGAAGCTTATTTATACTCGTAGGTGAACCCTCATTGTACATCATCAAATCAATATATAAATATATATAATAACTAGGGGAATCGGCCACTAGGATGGGGATGGTACTCGCGTGAAATGGGGTCCAGGGGTCCAATCCCACCCACTACCACTATACCCCTAGGTGCAACCACTGTGCCCGCTAAATGGATCACGGGTTATCCGGGATTTGAACCAACAACCTTTGTTTCAAGGCTTACACAGGCTTTCTATTTGGTCTACACCTCGACGGGCATATATATATATATATATCCTTTTTGGAAGTTGGAAATTAAACCTCAGGTTTATGCCACTTCACGCTAGCATCTCACAAGAGAAATCTCTTTAAGAACATCTAAGACCTCTTTCTTCTTGTTTTTTCGTAGGGTTTACTCACTAACACAAGCATCTTGCTCCCTAGAAGACAACGTATCCAAGACAATTACAAAGATAAAATTATTATAATAATTACAAGAGCTCTGTCCTTCCTACAAATTACTTGATGGAGGCTGACATAAAACAAGCACTTGTAAGATGGTGCACTCTCCAACAAGTTGTTAGTCCAATACTCTCTCTTCCATGATGATTTGCTATCTAAGTGTCCTAATCCAAATTTGTTAAGATTATATGCTACCATAGACTAGATTGCAAATTCATTAGCATTCAATACATTATTCACAATAGTAGCATAATCAAGATCTCTGAAAGATACACAATCACAAAGCACAAAAAACAATATACCCCGAGAAACCCTCAAGGGGAAGAAAACCCAGCAATAACTTCCTCAATATAGATGATCAAGTACAATGCCCCAAAAATATGTCTCACAAATACGAGAGACAAAAAGACTAAACTCTGGACTCAAGCCACTACTTCTTCTCCTTCGCAGATCTCTCTCTCTCTCTCTCTCTCTCTCTCTCCACTAATGTGAATTGCACAAGTGAGTGAAAATGAATAAATGAAGGAGTCTCTCCTTCTATTTATACATTACTTTTGACCTAACCTTTAACTCAGCTAGGTCGGCCCCAGTAATCCTAACTGGGCCAACTTCTCTAGAGAGACTCAATTACCACTTATATTACATTTACTTGGGTGTTAACAACCCGACTTACAATGGAGGGTCAACCTCATGACCTTTACATGACCAAATGTAAAAATGACATCCTCGACGAAGTTACAATAATAAAGTAAAAGTAGAATATACTTCGAAGTTACATTAAATTAACACTCCCCCTTAACAAGAAGGGTATTCTACCAGACAACAATATCTGCATGCGTAACTCTATACAACATCATCAGAGAAAGAAGGGCATCATCATCAACATTGATACATCTATAAATCATTGGAAATTCTTCAACATCATCATCTTCAGCATTGGAGCATCCTCATCTTCAGCACTGGAACATCATCTGCAACATTGGAGCATCCTCATCTTCAATACTGGAACATCACCTACAACACTGGAGCATCCTCATCTTCAGTACTGGAACATCACCTGCAGCACTGGAGCGTCCTCATCTTCAGTACTGGAATATTATCATCTGCAGCACTGGAGCATCCTGGCATCTCATCATTTGCAGCACTAGAGCATCCTCATCTACAGTATTGGAATATCATCAGGAGCATCACCTGCAATACACATATGATCCTTCCTTTCGGAACTAGGGATCAAGTCCAACACTAGATCAACATTTAAGACTATCCTTCCTTTTGGAACTTGAGACCTTTGTCTAGGGATGACCAATCCGACCACACTCATTTAAGACTATCTCAGTCTAAGGATGATCGAACCCAACACAATCATTTAAGACTATCTCAGTCTGGGGATGATCGGACCCAACACAATCATTTAAGACTATCTTAGTCTAAGGATGATCGGACATCTTTGTCTAGGGACAATCGAACCCAACACAATCATTTAAGACATCTCTGTCTAGGGACAATCGAACCCAACACAATGATTTAAGACATCTCTGTCTAGGGACAATCGAACCCAACACAATCATTTAAGACATCTCTGTCTAGGGACGATAGATCCTAACACAATTATTTAAGACATCTTTGTCTAGGGGCAATCGAACCCAACACAATTATTTAAGACATCTCTGTCTAGGGACAATCGATCCCACCACAACTCATGATCAACATTTAAGACAATCTCTGTCTAGGGATGATCAATCCCACTGCACCATAGTATCATCAGAACTACTCCCCCTTTCGAGCGAAGTCCTTTCTGACTATACCAAGCTTGTCACGAAAGTGCTCAAACTTCACTCGAGATGGAGGCTTAGTCAACACATCTGCAACCTGTTCATCCGTGCTCACGTACTTGAGCTTTATAGCTCCCCTCTGCACCATATCACTAATGTAGAAATACTGTATTTCTATGTGTTTTGACCTCTCATGGAACACAGGGTTATCTGTCATTTTTATACAACTTTGGTTATCACATAGAATCACTGTGGTATCCAACTCCAGATCAAACAAACTGATAACAACTTTTGAATCCATATGGCTTCACAACTCGCAGAACAAGCTGCAATATACTCTGCCTCTGTAGTGCTGAGAGCCACATTGGACTGCTTCTTGCTTAGCCATGAGATCATGGCTACTGTAACATCCACCTAAAGTGCTCTTCTTGTCCAAGACACTTCCAACCCAATCGATATTTGTATAACCATATAGTCTGAACTGATGGTCTCGAGTATAATTGAGACCATAGTCTATTGTACCTTTTAGGTACCTCATCACATGATTTGTAGCTACAATGTGCACCCGTTTGGGCTCAACCAGATGCTAACTCAAGGTGTTCACAACAAAGCATATATTTGGCCTCATATTCATTAGATACATTAGCGACCCAATAATATGCCTGTATAGAGTCACATCCACTAATTCTGACGAAGTATCAGATACTAACTTCAAGTTGGTATCCATGGGTGTGGCCATGGCGTTGCACTCAAACATATCAAATCTTTTCAATATTTCCACTGCATACTTCCCTTGGTGAAGATTCCCTCTGGGCTCTGCCATACCTCGAGACCTAGAAAATAATGCATTAAGCCAAGGTCTTTCATCTCGAATTCTGCAACGAGCTTCTCTTTGCACTCAGAGATTCTCTTCTCATTACCTGTCAGGAACTGGTCATCTACATATAGCAATATGACTGGTTCATCATCCATAACCTTGAAGTAAAGGTTAGGATCAACTTTTACTCTTAGTAAAGCCCAAGCTCGTCAGAAAACTGTTAATCCTTCCATACCAAGCTCTTGGAGCTTGCTTTAACCCATACATAGCCTTCTTCAATTTGCAGACATGCGTCTCTTTGTTTTCAACCTCAAAACCTTGTCGTTGTTCTATGTACACTTCCTCCTCAATAACACCATTCAGGAAAGTTGTTTTCACATCCATCTGGTGTACCTTCCACTTCATCGTGGCTGCCAGTGCCATGATGGTTCTAATTGAAGTGTACCTTGCTATAGGAGCAATTGTTTCCTTATAATCGATTCCTTCCTTTTGAGAGAATCCTCGAGCCACAAACCTAGCTTTGTATTTCTCAATATTTCCATCCGCAACATGTCTTATCTTGTATATCCATTTGGAAGATACCACACTTTTACCTTTTGGTTTGGGAACTATGTCCCATACATCATTCTTCATTATTGACCGGTATTCTTCCATCATAGCTTCTACCCATTCTTTCTTTTGAATGGCCTCTTCGAAGCAGGAAGGTTCTTTATCTACAAGATCAGACATTAAAGCCACATAACTGGAAAATGGTTTTGGCCTCTTGCTTTCTCTTGTGGAACCTTCTGGAGCTCCATACTTATCTGCATCTTGAATAATTTCACAAGCCCAAGCTAGTTTTCTCTTGCAAGAAATATAGTCATGGATGAAGGTTCTTGGGGCTCCAACATATCATGATCTTCTGGAGTCTCATCATCGTGAGAGGGTGCAACCTCTGCAACTCTAGAAGGTACATCTTTTTCATATACTTTGATCACACCATGAGTCTTGCTATCTCGTCATAGTCGACTTCCTCTACTTGATTTCACAAGTCTTGTTTATATTTGAACCATTGTCACTTGTTCTACGGAACAAGTATCACCGTTCTTCATTTGTAGGTGATTGTTTGTACGATACTTCCTACAAGTCAAATTCAATAGCATGGTTAGAAACATTTCACAGTTTCCAAAAACATATACATAAAGCATAAGTCATACTGTCATAATGCTATCAATAACACAACATTTATTCATACCCCACATTCATAAGGTAACTTTCTAGATTCCTTCCATCTCTACCAAGACATTATTAAGAGTGTGCACTACTCCCAATATGTCAGCAAAGAGGTTTCATTCTAGATAAGTAGCAATGGAATGTTGTATAACACCATAAGCTACTTACCCATCGCATGCATATCAATGCAAACATGCATAACACACATCCTAAATAAATGTGTACACAACTGGACACTATCATTTAAACGGTTTGATAGAAATGACAATTCAAATACTTATCTTTGTTTGTTTGGTAGGATCTCTTTTGATCATAGTCTCATTGCAGGGATTACTGAAATGTCTAATGGTGAGCTCTACTTCATCATCAAAGTTCCTGAACCAATCTTGTACGTTACTTCTCCTATTCTCCTAGTGAAGCTTTCTGAGGGGAGTCCTTTTCTTCAAGATTGGAGAGAGTGTTTTGAAGCACCACTATTAGAAGACATATGCTTCGATGTCTTCCTTTAGTAACTTACTAGGAGGTTCTTCTTCTTCGTCTACTTCAACAAAATGAGCATAATGTTTTTTATTGCTCTTCTTGTAATCTTCTTTTCTGTCTTTTCTTTCTGGACAATCTTTCGCAATCTGTCCCATCTTATCACAACGAAAACATAGAAAAGAAGAGTAGTCTCTTTGCTTGTAGTTTCCCTTCTTATACTTTTGAAACTTCTTTGGAGGATGGAACTCCTTATGATTTTCCTTCTTGAAATGAGGTTTTCCTTTTACTCTCTTTGTATGGGTAGCTAGAGCTTGATCATCATCCCTGAGTGGTGCTTTTCGATTTGCTACTCTAGCTTCTTCTTGGACACATTCTTCCCATACAACTTTGAATACTAGACTTTCCTTTCTTGCACACAAGGTCTGGATAAAGGAGTCACAAGGTTTAGTAAGGCCATTGAGAGCAGTCATTACCAACTCATCTTCGTCAAGGGTGTCTCCAATAGCTTCTAGTTGTTGCATGAATTGGGAAACCCTTGTAAAGTATTCTTGAATGGATTCTCCTTGGCTCATCTTTGTGTTCTTGAGTTGAGCTCTCAAATTCATCTTCCGATTTATTTTTTTCCCTTCATACATTCTGGTTAGGGCATCAAACATCTCTTTTGGATTCTTTTTAGAGGACACTTGAGGAATCAAGTGATCTTTAATGGAGTCTGCTATGATCCTCATAGCCCTAATCATATCCTTCTTTTGCTTTTCCTTAGCTTCAGCTTCTTCGGGTTAAGGTACAACCTCTTTAACAAACTTGGTAAGGTCATTCTCTTCTAGAATGAGACCAATCCTATACTTTCAAACACATAAGTTCTATATGCCTTCCAACTTGTCATCAAGCTTGGTGCTTGGTGCCATCGCAACCCGGGGAGCATAAAATAATCAAAATTTCTCAAAACGAAAAACTAAACTCACCAAAAGATGCGCTTTACTGAGGCGAGTATGCTGGTGTACTTGGATTTTGAAAATTCCAAAATTTCATCCTTCAAAAGACTTGTGAATTTCAGATCTGTAGTTTTCTAGCTTTTTCTGGTCCAAAGTCAAACTAGGGTTTGACTTTCCAAGAGTTTTACCCACTCAAAAATTTCGATCTTAGTACCAAAATTTCTCTCTTGGAAAGGCGCACTTCCCTATGCCAATAGCACTAAAAAATTCCACTTCTGTGAAAAGCCCTAATTTTTCACTTCCGGAGGGAGAGTGTTTTACCTTGTGAAAGTTGCTATTTTCAGGCTAGCTCTGATACCATGTTAAGATTATATGCTACCATAGACGAGATTGCAAATTCATTAGCATTCAATACATTATTCACAATAGAAGCATAATCAGGATCTCTGAAAGATACATAATCACAAAGCACAAAAACAATATACCCTGGGAAACCCTCAAGGGTAAGAAAACCCAGCAAGAACTTCCTCATATAGATGATCAAGTACAATGCCCCAAAAATATGTCTCAAAAATAAGAGAGACGAAAAGACCAAACTTTGGACTCAAGGCACTCCTTCTCCTTCGCAGATATCTCTCTCTCTCCACTACTGCGAATTGCACAAGTGAGTGAAAATGAATAAATGAAGGAGTTTCTCCTTCTATTTATACATTACTTTTGACCTAACCTTTAACTCAGCTAGGTAGGCCCCTGTAATCCTAACTGGGCCGACTTCTCTAGAGAGACTCAATTACCATTTATATTACATTTACTTGGGTGCTAACGACTCGACTTACAATGGAGGGTTAACTTCATGACCTTTACATGACCAAATGTTATAATGACATTCCCAACGGAGGTAAAACATCCCCAATGGAGTTACAATAATAAAGTACAAGTATAATATACTTCAAAGTTACATTAAATCAACAAAAATGTTCCTCCTCTAATTGTGTGCCACATGTCTTCATGTGCCCAACACTCCTCAACATGTGTGCCAATCTGGTCACTAAGCTTCAATGCTCCTCAACATATGTGTCTAGGTCCACAACCAACCTCCCTGAAATATGCTCCTCAACCCAAGCATCATCCTCAAGTCAAGTGCCAACCTTCAAGGTGTATACCAAGCTCCTGGGACTAAGTGCCCTCCTCCAAGTGCTTGTTATCACATCCATGTTAGCTGGAGTTACCATGCTGAAGATTGTGTGGTCATGGACCATACTACATTTTTTTTTTCCAGATCAGAGATCAGATGGCACTAGAGGGGGCATCTATTGTATTGAGATTGCCCAGAGCAGAGATATCAGAGGGGACAGATTGTACTTTGATGGTCCAGAGCTACTACAGAGCAGTGATTACAGGGTCCCTCTTCCTTGCCTAGCTTTGCATGACCCCATTGAGAGAGTTACTTAGCCATATTGTGATGAGAGCATTACAGAGTATTGTTGGTTTGCCACTTATTGCCCGGATTCAACAGAGATTCAACTTCAGCAACAGGAATATGGTATGGCAGGTATAGCATTTTATGGATATTACTCATGTTTTTGCTTTGAGACTTGTTTATTTATGATAGTACCTGGACTAGATGTATGATGTCTGATTTGGTAATCTCGCGCTTCATTGTGATATTGATGGCCATTGGTGAGGTTAGCACACCTTTTTCAGTAGAATCCTGTGTATGCACACTAGTTCCTGTCCCCACTATTGGTATAGACTTGGTCATTCATCCTTCTAGGAAGCTAACATTGGTTCCACCTCTCACTTCTTCTTACCCATCCGACTCATCCATTTTGGTTCTTTCCCAACTTGGACCTTGATATGTGGCCTTGAGGATCCCCTTCCCCATTGACCCCTGAGTATGCCATGACTCCATGTCTCTTATGCCTCAGCTCTTTAGTGTGTGAGATGCATTCTCAAACCTGGGATTTATTCCCGTCGGTTGCCCCCGATGTTATAATGCAGTATAGGATTGTGTAGACTCACCGAGTGTTCCCCATTAGTCATCGAAACATGCACACTTGCCCCCTTTACTTTGCAGTATGAACACCATTTTTATATCTTTTGAGATATGTATGAAGCCAGAAGGGCTATGAAATGCAAATGAATCCAAAAAGGCTATCTGAATGTAAAATCAAGCCAAAAATGCTAAGTATGAAAGTGAAATGTAAAGTCCAAGAATGTGTTTCTTAGCACACACGAACACAGGCCAACCATATATATCAGAGCATTGTATTGGTTATTTCCTCACCTAGTCCTGTAGTGCAAGGAGGTGAGACGGAGTAAGGGACAACTATGCGAATTGTCCCCTAGAGTCTCAAGTTACGGTTTGTCGGACACCTAGTCATGGCAGCTCTAGAAAAGATCCTCACGGAGTCTGTTGAAGGCATGGATGTGAGTTGCAAGATGTGTGTTAGATGATTAATGGTGGTTTCCCTGCACTATACCCATTTGTGAGGCACCGCCCTTCCCTTGTGTTATCATGATATGCTTATGTTAGTGGGTCCCACTTTGCCCGTTTATCCAAAGGGTCACATGGTCATGGTCTTTGTCTTTCCCCTATCATTTCACATTGTTTATCCACCTCACCCAAAGTTAGGTAAGTGACCGAGTATATAAGTGTGCATAACAGTTTTTGAGTCTTTGTTGGAGGTGGTGGGCCCACCTCACCTGGGGCCTGTTTTTATTGAGATATTATTTATTATGATCACCATGTTGTCGTTATATGTTTTTAGTAATGTACTAACATAAATAAGGAAGCCTTGACATTTCGTGTTGCATGCAGGTTTCAGCCATTGCCATTTTGACCAGAGTTGACTTGGTCAAACTAGTTTGACCAGGCCAAACATGGGTTTTGAAAAAAGTTGCAACCAAAACTTCGATTTTGGTTATTTATCATGTATTGGGTCCCATATGTGCCTCCAAGTGTCAGATCGATAAAATGTTGAAGCATCGGTGAGATTTTTAATTATTACTGGCCAGTAGGGCCTTGTTTTAATTAAAAATCCTTCATTTTGGCCAAACAGTGCTCAGTTGATGGATCATGGTCGTTTCAGTGACCATTTCTAGTATATTTGGGGTTTACAATCATAGTGCAGTAGACGGTTCATCAATACGGAAATATAAGTGGGTCAAAAACGCAAATTACATCTTTAGAAATAAAACCAGCAATTAATTGATGAAGGAAAACCAAATTTGGCTAAGTTAACTTTGGAAATGGTAAGTGCAATGGTTGGGAAAGGTAAGGGGGTCTCCTAATATCATTTGGACATAGTATGGACACATTTTATTTGGTGTGGGGCCCTCATTTATGCCCAGCTCTACTTGTGGGACGAATTTGCCCATAGTGGAGTGTTTTTCACTATGTAAAAACTCAAATTTTGTAAAATTAAGGTTATAAGACCTTGGGTATGTGGTCTAGGGGGCTAAAACAACCCAAAGGCACCCCCTAGACACATCTTTGTATGTTGTATGGGCCCCACGAGTGGCCCCTCTTCTCCCTTGGGGTGCATGAAGGCAATTCGCCCCCCCTCTCTAGAGCTAAAACAACCCAAAGGCACCCCCTAAACACATCTTTGTATGTTGTATGGGCCCCACGAGTGGCCCCTCTTCTCCCTTGGGCGCATGAAGGCAATTCGCCCCCCCTCTCTAGAGCACATCTCCACCATTCGATTTGGCCTTGAGAGAGATGAGCTCAACCATTGGTTTTGGAGGGAGTTAGGTTTGGATTGGAGCTCTCTCTACTTAAGAGAGGAGTTCTCTCATTTGAGCCTCTTGGCACATTGCATACTTGATCTTGATTGAGATAGAGCCATTTTTCACCCTGAGTTCTTGAGAGTTTATGCATGGATGTGATTGTCTTGACTGATATCTAGTTTCCTTAACATTGTTGAGTGGTTATAGTGGTGTTTCTACTCTTTGCTTGGCCAAAATGAATTGCAGGTGAAGAAGGCAGCTGAAGAAGGGCGCAAATCTTGGAGTGGGAGCTGCACACTTGCTCTTTCTCTCCAGAGTATCAACAAAAGGGAGTTATCTTTGCTTAATGCTCTTCAATTCCTTCATTTTCAATCATTTGCTTGCTGGTTTACTTAATTATTTGTTGCTGATATTGATTTCATCTTGTTTGTGGTAGGTGGCTAAGGCGTAGCTAGTCATTTGGAAGCTCAAACGCTCAAGGGGACACGTTGCTGCTCAACACTTGAATTTGGGGGTTAGTCTTCAAGCACTTTCATCCATCCATCCATTCTTAGGTATGTTCTTCTTGCTGGTCTCATAGATTTCATTTTCACTGTGTGTGTTAAGCTGGAAATTCACATAAAACCCTAAAAACTCATATAATAAAATTTCACCGTCAAAACGTTATTTTTATTTCAAACTCGCATTGGAATTTGTCTTAAATGCTTATATCCAAAATCCTATTCCATTTCGACTCCATTTACCCTTCGAACTAGCACTTATCCATTTGGCAATTTCGCCCTCCTTGAATGTTTTTCTCTTGCTGTCTAGTTGGGTCATTTTGGGGTGGTGGGTATTTTTGTTTCCACTTTGTATTGGCTAAGTAACATCTATTATCAAATAAAAATCACTAGAAGAGCCCTAAAAATCGATATTTTAATTCTGCCATGTATGCCCTGCTTGATTGAGTTAAAATCCCCCATAGGCAGAGAACCAATTGGCACTTCTAGTACATTTTATATCTCTGATTTCATTTCCAACCACCAAACATCTCAAATCAACCATTTTTATATTCAAAATCAGATCGAAAACTGCTTTAGCCACCCAAATCTATCACCAAATTTCTGTTGCTTGGTTGGATAAGAGTCTTAGATGTTTTAGACACCTCCTCTCTGCTTTCCACTGTTTATTTTGGGTTTGGGAGTGTCTGTTCTGAGCCTCAACCATTGCTAGTTGAGTAGGGTCTCCCCCTTGACTTGACTACTTGCCTTGTCTAAAGTGACAAACACCTTGTCCGAAGTGATAACTGCCCATCCGTGCAGAGGACCTGATGTTTGTAGATGTTGCATGCCTAGCTGCCTACCTCTACCATCCCGAATATGATACCCCTCTGTAGCAGCTAGTGATTTTGTGATAACATTTTTGGTGCCGTTGCCGGGGAGGTAGAGGCTTACCCCGTTGAGTCTTTTTTAGTCTTTTTGCCTTTTTCCTTTTCATCATATCACATTCATACTTAAACTCTGTTGGCTGAATTTTATTTCCATAATTTATTACAGCCATCATTTTTTCTTCATTCCACTCCCCTCATGACATCTTAACTTCGGTGAACAAGGTTCCATGTTCCCCTGGCGATTCCACCCTGCGGCTCCACTGGAGACCGAACCCATCCATAAAACCTTAGAAGATTATATCATTTTGACACTTCACATGAGACTCCACTGGGAAATCTTAAATTGATAAATCAGAATGGACCCAGATGTTCTCCTTGGCCTCTCACAAGCCATAAAAGAATTAAATGAACGTGTGAATAGGCCTGAAAGGAGACTAGAGGAAATGAATGAATGGGATGCACAATCTCAGTATGGGGATGAATATGAATATGATTATGGGTATGAACCTGAATATCAAGATTTTTGCGATACCCGCGATGCTCCTCATCACTCTAATGGAATCCTTGTCCTATCCACCCCGAATAGATTGGTAAGTCAACCTGAATCTAGATGTCAATCCCAACCAAGGATTTATAACCAAAATGGCCGGTCGAATCATCATGTTAACCAAATTAGACATCCAACTCGAGCCCCAAGTAGAATGGACAGAATATCTGTAGGGAAAGCGAAACCTTCTCCATTTGACTTCTCAAAGATATGTGGGGCACCTCACCCTATGCCGAATGAGTACACTGAAAGGTTGCCTCGGTTCCGTGGAAATAATTATATGTCTATTGAAAAACATTTGCAAATGCTTTGGGATCATATGGAAGTTAGAGGGGCTGATGATGAGGATGTTTATATGTGAGTCCTAGGTGAATCCTTAGGCAGGGGAGCTAGGTTATGGTTTAATAATTTAACACCGAGATCCATCACTGGGTATGACACGTTCACGAGGTTGCTAATAGATAAATGGGGTGAGAACATTGATAAGTCTTTGGAATGTCAATCTAGCACTGATTGTGTCATGGATGATGATTATATATTTGATTTGCTTTCTCGTTTGGATCATTCCTCTCCTGAGATGTTCCAAATTATGAGTGTGCCTACAATCCATAGGAATGTTACATAGTATTTTGAGAATAATGCTTCAAAATCTCATGTGCAAGTTAAAAGAGACATCAATCTAATCATACGAGATAATTTGTTATCATTTCCTAAGGCAATTGCAGGTCGAATTCTGGATCTAATTCACCTTCCCATTTGTGACTCCAGTAAAGCATCACCAGAAGAGCAACTTCACAATCATCACATGGTTGACAATTGTCCTAATCAATGTTCAAACAATCCAAATTTTGACTTAGATTTTAATCATCTCTCTGAAGAGGAGGAGAAACGTGAGGATAGTTAGATTGCATTTAAGAAACAATTGAGTGAAAATCAACTTTGTGAAGATGAATGGGGTGAAAGCATTGATGAATCCATGGAAGAACAATCAAATGAGGATTATATGGTGGAGGATCAATGTCATGAAGACGATCAAGATAGCAATGATGAAATGAGCAGTGATTGTCCCTATCAATTTGATTTCTCCTCTCCCGAACCAATGGTGAATGTGCCTTTGGTTGAGCTTATGAATGAGCCTTCAGTTTATAAGAATGTAGTAGAGTATTTGAAGAATATATGCAATAAGTCTCATGATGAAGCTATGTATGGTAGTGAGCAAATCTTAGCCCCTCAAGATTTTGACCTTGATATTGACTTAGAAGGGGAACTTACTAAAATCATACGCAACACTTTGTCATCATTACCCGAAGAAGGCACAAATAAAGAAAGGGATCCCATTGATCATCAGAGACAAAATTCGTTGGTTGAGCTTTTAACCAGTGAATCCACTAAAGGTCCTCTTGAGGGGCAACCCCATAGTCATTGCTTCGTTGGTGATTGTTCAAGTCAATGTTCAAGTCATCTCGACCTTGCTTCGTTTTCCAATCATATCTTTGAAGAAGAAAAAGAAAATATTGAAAATAAGCAGACTTATGTTGAGGGTGGATCAAACGATCATCATGTGGTTGGAAGTCAAATGTGTGAAGGTGATGGGGGTCTTAAAAATGATTATATCGATATACCTCCCTGTCAAGATGATGATGATCTAGTTATGTACCAACTCGACCCTGAGTGTTCTTTGTCGCAACTTGCAAGATGGAATCAATGTCACAAAGAGCCTTCAAAAAGTGTCATGCTTAATGTCAACACGATTCCTTGCTCTATCCTTGGTCAAAATGAAGTGATTGGAAATATGATCCAAAGTCAGTTTTGTCTTTGGGAGGCTGGTGTTGACCTTGATAATTTCCTTGACAAGTGTCCCTTATCTCATGTAGAATTGGGGAGGACAATTTTTGGAAATGCTAAACAAGCCTCTACGTTTCAATCCACCCTCCCATCCCAACTCATGAAGTCAATGCCTCTTTCAAACCCAATTTTGTTGTGCAAAGGGTTCGATAAGGAGTTTGTAGAATGCCAAGTAGTTGATGGTAAAACCTTTTATTTTCTTTTTCAGTCATCCTGGGATAACCCTATTTTCCGAACTGATAATCTTGTTGTTTGGTTGATCAAGAAGCTTTTTAAAGATCAATTTCATCTTTTCGCAATTTTTGAGCAACAAGTGGGAGTAATTTTGATCTTAGGTTTAATAAACTCCAATTTGTCCCCACTTGGTTCTTTCATTAATCCAAGGATGAACACCATTGAGAATGCTAGCTTGATAGACGAGGAGAACAACATGCCTCAAGGAGGGTTGAGCCGAATGTTATATCATTTTCTTCCATCAAATTTAAAGGATAACTCACACCATTTTCATGACCCTTTTGGCTTATTGATGGATGTGTCTTGCGAAACTCAGTCTCAGCCTCAGCACGATTTCATTTTGCACCACTCTAACCCTTTTCCAATTTGTGAACAAGTCAAGAGGATTGTGATCTTAAACTCATTAATTTTTAATCCAGTCTTGACTTGTTTTGCTAAACAACATCAAGGAGGAACTATTGATCTATTGGATGAGTGGTTGCACTGGATCTATGATTTTACTTAGTATTTCTCTGAATTGGTTAGAGTGGGGTAGGTAAATTGTATAAGCTCTCGTGGGCAGTAGTTAGTTGTCCTTTTTCCTTAATTGATTTTCTGATGTTTGACAGCCTGTTGTTTTCTTTTTGGTTTTATCTCCCTTTTGGGCGTTGTTTTCTTTGGTTTGTTAGTTTTCACCTTTTCACCCTATAACACTTTGTTTTATCGACATAATAAAACTTATAATGATGTCATTGTTGAGCTATTCGAGTACATTTCATTTCTGACATTTTCCATTTTCCGCATTGTCATTTTGTTTATATTTTTGCTGGATTATATATATATTGCATGTCCTGACAAGCGGTCTGCAGAGATTGGTATAGCATCTGCATTTTATAGGAATAGGTACACACAGAGGATGATGATGCAAATGGCATGTACGTGCATGCACTTTGATGATGACGAGAGGGGTGCTACGAACCATAGATTCTGAGGTTCTCAAGCACTCTCTCCCTTAGAGCACTTGTCCCAGCTGGAGCGAAATGTTATCACATCCATGTTAGTTGGAGCTACCATGCTGCAGATTGTGTGGTCAGGGACCATACTACATTTTTTTTTTCCAGATCAGAGATCAGATGGCACTAGAGGGGGCATCTATTGTATTGAGATTGCCCAGAGTAGAGATATCAAAGGGGACAGATTGTACTTTGATGGTCCTGAGCTCCTACAGAGCAGTGATTACAAGGTCCCTCTTCCTTGCCTAGCTTTGCATGACCCCTTGAGAGAATTACTTAGCCATATTGTGATGAGAGCATTACAAAGTATTGTTGGTTTGCCACTTATTGCCCGGATTCAATAGAGATCCAGCTTCAGATTCAACTTTAGCAACAGGTATATGGTATGGGAGGTATAGCATTTTATGGATATTACTCATGTTTTTGCTTTGAGACTTGTTTATTTATGATAGTACATGGACTAGATGTATGATGTCTGATTTGGTGATCTCGTCCTTCATTGTGATATTGATGGCCCTTGGTGAGGTCAGTCCACCTTTTTCGGTAGACTCTCGTGTATGCACATTGGTTCCTGTCCCCACTATTGGTAAGACTTGGTCATTCATCCTTCTAGGAAGCTAACATTGGTTCTACCTGTCACTTCTTTCCACCCATCCGACTCATCCATTTTGGTTCTTTCCCGACTTGGACCTTGATATGTGGCCTTAAGGATCCCCTTCCCCATTGACCCCTGAGTATGCCATGACTCCCTGCCTCTTGTGCCTCGGCTCTTTAGTGTGTGAGATGCATTCTCAAACCTGGGATTTACTCCCGTCGGTTGCCCCCAATGTTGTAATGCAGTATAGGATTGTGTAGACTCACCGGGTGTTCACCATTAGTCATCGAAGCATGCACACTTGCCCCCTTTACTTTGCAGTATGAGCGCGATTGTTATATCTCTTGAGATATGTATTAAGTCGGAAGGGCTATGAAATGTAAATGAAGCCAAAAAGGCTATCTGAATGTAAAATCAAGCTAAAAAGGCTAAGTATAAAAGTGAAATGTAAAGTCCAAGAATGTGTTTCTTAACACACACGGACACAGGGCAGCCATATATATCAGAGCATTGTATTGGTTATTTTCTCACCTAGTTCTGTGGGGCAAGGACGTGAGACGAAGTAAGGGACATCTATGCGAATTGTCCCCTAGAGTCTCGAGTTACGGTTTGCCGGACACCCAGTCATGGCGGCTCTAGAAAAGATCATCATGAAGTTTGTTGAAGGCACAAATGTGAGTTGTAAGGTGCGTGTTAGATGATTAGTGGTGGTTTCCCTACACTATACCCATTTGTGAGGCACTGCCCTTCCCTTGTGTTATCATGGTATGCTTATGTTAGTGGATCTCGCTTTCTCCGTTTATCCAAAGGGTCACATGGTCATGGTCTTTGTCTTTCCCCTATCTTTTCATCTTGTTTATCCACCTCACTCAGAGTTAGCTAAGTGACTGATTCTATAAGTGTGCATAGCAGTTTTTGAGTCTTTGTTGGAGGTGGTGGGCCCACCTCACCTGGGCCTGTTTTTATTGAGATATTATTTATTCTGATCATCATGTCGTTGTTATATGTTTTTAGTAATGTACTAATGTACTAACATAAATAAGGAAGCCTTGGCATTCCATGTTGCATGCAGGTTTTAGCCATTGGCATTTTGACCAGAGTTGACTTGGTCAAACTATTTTGACTAGGCCAAAAAAGGGTCCCCAAAAAGTTGCAACCAAAACTTCGATTTTGGTTATTTATCATGTATTGGAGTTCCATATGCGCCTCCAAGTGTCAGATCGAGAAAATGTTGAAGCATCGGTGAGATTTTTAATTATTACTAGCCAGCATGGCCCTGTTTTAATTAAAAATCTTTCCTTTTGGGCAAACAATGCTCAGTTGATGGATCATGGTTGTTCCAGTGACCATTTCTAGTATATTTGGGGTCTACGATCACAGGGCAGCAGACGGTTCGTCAATCCGGGCAAAATAAGTTAGTCAAAAGCGCGAATTACATTTTCAGAAATAAAACCAACAATTATTGATGAAGGAAAATCAAATTTGGCAAAGTTAACTTTGGAAATGGTAAGTGCAGTGGTTGGTAAAGGTAAGGGGGCCCCCTAATATCATTTTGACATAGTATGGACACATTTTATTTGGTGTGGGGCCCTCATTTATGCCCAGCTCTACTTGTGGGACGAATTTGCCCACAGTGGGGCGTTTTTCACTATGTAAAAACTCATTTTTTGTAAAATTAAGGTTATAAGACCTTGGGTATGTGGTCTAGGGGGCTAAAACAGCCCAAAGGAACCCCCTAGACACATCTTTGTATGTTGTATAAGCCCCACGAGCGGCCCCTCTTCTCCCTTGGGCGCATGAGGGCAATTCCCCCCCCCTCTCTAGAGCACATCTCCACCATTCGATTTGGCCTTGAGAAAGATGATCTCAGCCATTGGTTTTGGAGGGAGTTAGGTTTGGATTGGAGCTCTCTCTACTTAAGAGAGCAGTTCTCTCATTTGAGCCTCTCTTGGCACATTGTATACTTGATCTTGATTGATATAGAGCCATTTTTCACACGAGTTCTTGAGAGTTTATGCATGAATGTGATTGTCTTGACTGATATCTAGTTTCCTTAGCATTGTTGAGTGGTTATAGTGGTGTTTCTACTCTTTCCTTGGCCAAAACGAATTGCAGGTGAAGAAGACAGTTGGAGAAGGGCGCAAATCTTCACCAAATCTTGGAGTGGGAGCTCCACACTTGCTTTTTCTCTCCAGAGTATCAACAAAAGAGAGTTGTCTTTGCTTAATGCTCTTCAATTCCTTCATTTTCGGTGATTTACTTGCTGGTTTACTTAATTATTTGCTGCTGATATTTATTTCATCTTGTTTGTGGCAGGTGGCTAAGGCGCAATTGGTCATTTGGAAGCTCAAAGACTAAAGGGGACATGCTGCTGCTCAACACTTGAATTTGGGGGCTAGTCTTCAAGCACTTTCATCCATCCATCCATTCTTAGGTATGTTCTTCTTGCTGGTCTCATAGATTTCATTTTCACTATGTGTGTTAAGCTGAAAATTCACATAAAAACCCTAAAAACTCATATAATAAAATTTCACCGTCAAAACGCTATTTTTATTTCAAACCCGCAATGGAATTTGTCTTAAACGCTTATATCCAAAATCCTATTCCATTTCGACTCCATTTACCCTTCAAACTAGCACTGGTCCATTTGGCAATTTCGCCCTCCTTGGGTGTTTTTCTCTTTCTGTCTAGCTGGGTCATTTTGGGGTTGTGAGTATTTTTGTTTTCACTTTGTATTGGCTGAGTAACATCGATTATAAAAAAAAATCACTAGAAGCGCCCTAAAGATCGATATTTTCATTCTGCCATGTATGCTGTGCTTGATTGAGTTAAAATCCCCATAGGCAGAGAACCAATTGGCACTTCTAGTACATTTTATATCTTTGATTTCATTTCCAGCCACCAAACATCTCAAATCAACCATTTTTATCTTCAAAATCAGATCAGAAATTGCTTTAGCTAGCGCCCCAATCTATCACCAAATTTCTGCTTGTTGGTTGGATAAGAGTCTTAGATATTTTAGACACCTCCTCTCTGCTTTCCACTGTTTATTTTGGGTTTGAGAGTGTCTGTTTTGAGCCTCAACCATTGCTGGTTGAGTAGGGTCTCCCCCTTGACTTGGCTACTTGCCTTGTCTAAAGTGACAAACACCTTGTCCGGAGTGACAACTGCCCATCCGTGCAGAGGACCTGGTGTTTGCAGGTGTCGCATGCCTAGCTGCCTACCTCTACCGTCCCGGATAGGATACCCCTCTGTAGCAGCTAGTGATTTTGTGATAACAGTGCCTATCAGTCTTCCTAAGTAAGCAACCTCTCCTAACCAAGCAACCGATTCCCCTGTTCGATGCACCAAATGGTTAATAATCATGCTGATTAGGATGGCAACTTCTTTGTTGTAAGCACTACGCTAACATTCTTTCCAAGGTTAAGCATCCACCTAAACTAAGCCACCCATATGTCCAACACGCATTTCCAAAGGGCTAAGAGACTTAGCGCTCTCCTACCAAGGTGAAAACACTTTTGAGTAACCCCAAAAGCTAACAATTTTATCATGACGCTTGGAGGTCAAGTAAATTTGCCAACTCAATGTTATAGGTGGTTTGTGTAGGAATTTGATGTTAATCCAACAGAACAGATAATTTTCCTTGCAAGTAACAAAGTTAAAGAGAACTGGAAGCAATTAATGTTACAAGGTTTTGGGACATCAAAGCAAAGTCAAGCTGCAAATAATGCAAACAGGTTATACAAACCTGATATTAAAACCAGAAGATTGAATCAAATTATGGCATGAGAGGTAAGATTTCCTCTTGTATAATAATTACACCGTTGTTAATAAAACTCAAGGTCTCATGTATCAAGACTCCATTTGCATTATGTTCATGTGTATGTGGCTTTTAAAACCCAACAATTTGGAATTTATAACACTAACAGATTATGATACTGGAACAGTGAAAAATATCCAGCCTCCCTTGTCATCTCAGAAACAAAGAATACAATAGGAAAGGCCATCTGAGTGGGCATTTTCAAATCAATAACCTACAGAACAAACATCGAATTACAACTGTGTATGCATACAGAGAATAGTGCTTGAGAATCAAGTTATCTGAGACGAAATGTAAAGACATTGTTTTCATTCACCTTCAGAAATGGTTCTGAGAATATGGTTAGAATTGACACTTTAATGTCATAAATATGCTTCAATCTCATAAAGCATAATTAACATAGACAAGAAAGACATGCAAAAAGTATGTTGTAATACTCATGGTTGGCGCAAAATTTCTACATATATTTCAAGCCGTTGTGTACACAAAACTTTGAAGAACAAAAATGAATATGCAGCTACACTTGAATGGAAGGCTTCAAAATCCAGATGCTGAAGGCTGTGGTGTTCCAGAAAAACGGCCTGTACCATTGGTAGACATGCCTGCAGCAAGCTATATATACAAATCCAAGAATACAAATGGGAATTAGTTTTCATATAAAGAACAATAAAGTTAGATAGGGTTATATTATGAACTAATTTTCCAGCAGTGTTACATTACAAGGGAAAGTGCATTTAGTTTTATCAGTTCATTAGAGAAGCTATCATATAATTCTTTTATACACAACTACATTACAATCAGACATGCCCATTTACTAAACAATGCATAGCACCTCTGTACACAGCTACTGAATGCATAATTTTATATTCTGTGTATTGTCAACACCTATTAACAAAAGGTCAATAAAAAAATTGAATTGAATAGAGGTGCATGTAACATTCATTTAAAGATCCACAAGATTCAAAGGATGAAACTGATGCAATGAACTGATTTCCTGATTTTACATAAACTTCAAGAAAACTTCAGTTTCACTGTTCGAATTCTAAATGCTTCGCTATTCTATATTCAATTCTGGAAGGTATGAGCACAGACATTCCTTCTTGTATTGACAACTCCTCATGTATCTCACCCTGTTTAGGCCTTCAAAATTGCACTTTAATGAAAAAACAACTCATAACAAACTGCATTCTTAACACAGAGATACAGAAACAAATGTAACTGCCAATAAATGCAATCCTACACAACCAACCTCATTGCAGAAGTGTATACTAGAGTTCCTCTTCATCAAATATCATGCACTGAATTGAATGCAAAACAATCTTTCATATTTGAAAAGCATTATTTTGATGAGAACAGCACTACTAAATGAAATGAGATCAGGTAAATACAATGTGTCAAACACTGGAAAACTCAAACAGAAAAATAGTTCACATTCAGCAACAATTAACAAGAAGCAACAGTGGGAAGCAGATGAGTTAATCATTGAGAGTTGGCAAGCTTGAGTGTGTCAAATAAAGTATGAATGAGGCAAGCAAGCTGGGCACAAATGAAAATATGTCACGATGTGTAAGAAAGAGATACACAATATAAATGAGTGCAGAAAGTCCATGCCCATCAGCTGGATAAGAGTTCAGAGGGAGTGCATAGAAAATATAGAGGAAGCCAACGTTAGCCTTTTAGTAAACAAAAAGAAAGGAACTGGGAAATAGCAAGATGTCATCCAGTTTGAATGCTTCAAGGGTTAAAAATATACTGCAGAAAGTGGATGCCTATCAACTGGCTAAGAGTTCAGAGGGAATGTATACAAAATATTGAGTAAGCCAATGTTAACCTTTAGTAAAGAAAAATAAATGAACTGGTAAGTATATGATGGTCGAAAACAGGAAGATGTCATCCTGTTGGAATGCTTTTTAAGAGTTAAAAATATAGCTGGTGATATGCCAGGTTTTTCAAATAACAAACACACATGAGTTGACATCCTGTGAGGAGAACTCCTCATCCTCGTCCCAATATCTTGTTTGAGAATTAGTACCTCCAGTAGAGGTGCATGTAGCCGTTGATCCTGTAGCTCGAGAACCTGTAATCTGGGACCTTGATCTCGGGTGATCACCCATCTGAGATCATCAGCCAGTTCCTGCTCCTGTGCCCGTGGAAACCGTATCTTGTGCATCTGTCACTCCAGACACTTGGGACCCCGTTGGTTGTTGAACGGTACTCTGACCTGTCATGTAGGGATGTAGCAACCTGTTGTTTTCCCTTCTTTGACTCACATGACTTTCGAAAGGCCCGATCCTCCTCGAACTTCACATCCCGCCTCACAACAGTCTTCTTGAGAGCAGGGATGTAAATGTGATAGGCCTTCGAAGTCTCATCATATCCAACAAGAATTCCTCTTTCTGCAGTGGGCTACAGCTTTGTCCTTTTCTTCGAAGGAACATGAGAGTAGGTGAGGCATCCAAAAATCCTGAACTGCCCAACTTCAGGTTTCTTCCCAGAGAAAGCCTCCTCGGGGGTCTTGTCTCCCAATGTCTTATGAGGGCTCCTATTCTGAATGTAGGCTGTAGTGTTGCATGCTTCAACCCAAAGGAAAAATGGCAATCCTTGATCATGCAACATGGATCTCGCAGCTCCAACAATGGCTCTGTTCTTCCTCTCAGCCACCCCATTTTGTTGAGGTGTATAAGGTACAGTCAATTGCCTCTTGATGCCTTCTTGAGTGCAAAACTTATTGAACTCATTGGAGGTGTACTCTTCCCCATTATCTGATCTGAAGATCTTAATCTTCCTTTCTGTTTGTTTTTCCACAAGAGCTTTGAACTCTTGAAACTTCTGCAAAACTTCCTTAGACTCTTTGCTCTTCAAGAAGTAGATCCAGGTTTTCCTGGAATAGTCATCAATGAAAGACACATAGTACTTGTATCCTTTCAGTGATGTGGTGGACATCGGACCACAAAGGTCATAATGAATCAAATCAAGAGCTCATGTAGCTCTGTTATCGCTCTTGGGAAATGTTGTCTTGACGTACTTCCCGAGAGCACACCCCTTACACACATCGGTGTGCTCAGTGTTGAACTCAAGTACTTCTGTCACAATCTCCCTCAGAATCTTTAGGGCTGGATGGTGCAGATAAGCCATACTCCTGTGCCAAAGCTCACAGGGATCACATCCCTCATCTCGGCTGCTATGACTTAGGGCATGATGAAGTTGGAAACTCAGTTTGTATAGCTTCCCACTGCGGACTCCAATCCTCTCACTTGAGGCAACACTAGATCCCTTGGGATAAAATAGCATATTTCCATCTCTGAACATCACTGATAGTCCTCGATCTTCAATAGTAGAAACGGAGATCAAGTTTTTCTTAAGACCTGGAACTTATAGAACATCATGAACTCTCATCTGTTCTCCAGAGTCTTTCTGGAAGGACATAGTTCCTCGTCCGATTGCCTTGACCGTAGAGTTGTCTCCCAGGACAATATCAAGATCTATCCCATCCTCCGCTAGGCCTGAAAGGTATCCTCGAACACCCGTCATATGACTAGAAGCTCCACTGTTTATGTACCATACACTAGAAGTGGAGGCCATCAATGATTGACAGGAGTTAAGAGCCATCTCCCTATCAATCCCGTCAGTAGCACACTCATCAATATCCATAGTGGAGCAAGAAGTGCAAACAATTTGATCCTCCCCCATGATCCCAGATCTGATGCTGCAGTTGTAGATCTGAGTGTGATTGCTCCCCCTGACCCTTACCAAGGCTCTGATACCATGTAAATCTTAGATCCAGAGATCACTACTCCCTCTGGATCGCCCTGAGATCTCAAGCAGTTTGAGTCTCAATGTAAGTAAATACTCATACAAACATAAACTTAACAACTAGATCTCTTTACAACTTTAACACACATGCAATCACACACATAACACTGCATATACCCTGGAAACCCAATCGGGGAAAACCAGCAATCTGTGGGCCTATCTTCTCTCCCGAGCCCAGAGCATATAGGAAAATGAGACAACTACAATACAGGGTTACCTCAGAAGTAACTCAAGCAAACTCTAGATCTGCATGCATCAGCTGATGCATGCACTGGAAGAATGAGCCCTAACTGGAAAATTGGATCTGAGTCTCCCTGCAAGCACCTCTGTCCGATCTGTCTCTCTCTATCCTCTGCTCTGATCTGCTCTGCAACTGAAGAAGCCTACTGTTGAAAATGTCCTCCTCTGCATGCACATGTGCACCCTCCCTCAACTGAAGAGTGACTCGTACTAAATCAAATCTCAACAGATCTGAGCTATGATCGTCACTGATCTTCCTCAATCACTGAGACGAAGATACTCTGCAAGTTACAGACACTCAATCACTCAACCGGATGCGGTACAAGCTTCCTCCTCCTTAAGGAATGCGCCCTCCTTCTCTGGGAAAGTCATCCTCCTCTCAATTGATCTATCTCAGATTGATTATCTCAGTAAGTGAGACAAACACCTTCTGTCTCTTATATCATCTCACTGTAAAATTAGGTTTACCAAAAACCTAAAAGTAGGTGCATGCACAACTCACTTTTGCATGCATGCATGCAAACCCTTGCATGCATTTCTTCCCAAACATTTTCTTGGTTAACATTTTAACACTTGATATTGTCGCAACAAGTGCTCAGTTCAGAGAACTAAACTACCTTTGAGCCAAACCAAGAACTAACCCACTTCGTAATCCATGCATCTAATAAAGCAATTAAAACTGACCAACGAGACAATTGCAACACTTTCACGACACAACGACACTCCAAACCCATGTGACCCCATTTAGCATTGATACAATCAACAACAATCGCACTTTTCAATTAAGTAATTTCATGTGTTAGATGGACGTATCCATTTTATGCTGTTGATATTAATTATGTTTGCAATATCTACATTAGGATTAATTCATATTCAAACTCCTAGAATCATTTCCATTCTTTAACTTAGCTTAAAGGCCATAGTTTTATTTTTATAGGGACTACCCCCCCTGACTTCGCTAGGAGTTGGCATAGAAGGAGGAGTTGAGTGTTGAGTGACAGTATCTCAACTCTTTGCTTGCCCCCAAGAACACACCCAGTGGCTTGAAGATTTCTGCCACGCTAACCCCTTTCTCGCGTATTCGACGACAACATTTTTGGCGCCGTTGCCAGGGACATCTTTTTATTCCCGGAATACGACTTTTGTTTTCTCGTTTTTTGTTTTTTGCTTTGTTTGATGAATGTTTAGAGTATATCTTTTTATTTTGCATCTGGCGACTCCACTAACTTTTTTTTCTTTTTTTATAAAAATTTCAAAGAAAAGCAAAAAGTAGAATTTTTGTGAGTATTTTAAATAGATATTTTTTCTCATGAGGCGACTCCATTGAAGGGATTAAACCCTTGTATCTCATATTTTGTTTAGACCTCTTGTGTGTAGATGATCCCATGCAAACACATAAAATTTTAAAGCTCATTGTTCGACAACTCTACTTTTTCGGTAACTGAGGTCACTGATTTGTTGTGATATGGATATTAAGAGAATAGAAATTGTTGCTTGGATCTCCCTTGCATGTCCTCCCATTGATTACTTTAAAATCCCAGGCTTTCCTAATCAGTTTGAGGGTGAAAAGACATCTTATCCCCTTCCTATTTTTTATGGTCGTGATGGGGATCATTTAGCCAGATTCCATGTTATGACATTCATTTCACGAATGAGCAAATTTAACATACGCCATGAAGATCATATGATGCATATGTTTGCTTATTCTTTGCAAGGGGATGCCTCATGTTGGTTTCATGAGGGCCTTCTTGATAAATCTATTACTTCCCTCATTTGCTTCTGCAAAATATTTTTGAGGCAATGGCATCATGGTGGAGATCATATTGCATCATTCATTAGAAGCAGTCTTGCCTACTTCTTTCCTTTGAAAAATTTCATGTAGAAGAGCTTGAGCTACCCAATGTCAACATGATGTATGCATTCCATTTTCAGAGACTCATGTTGATCCCATTGAAGAGGAACATACGCCATGAAGATCATATGATGCATATGTTTGCTTATTCTTTGCAAGGGGATGCCTCATGTTGGTTTCATGAGGGCCTTCCTGATAAATCTATTACTTCCCTCATTTGCTTCTGCAAAATATTTTTGAGGCAGTGGCATCATGGTGGAGATCATATTGAATCATTCATTAGAAGCACTCTTGCCTACTTCTTTCCTTTGAAAAATTTCATGTAGAAGAGCTTGAGCTACCCAATGTCAACATGATGTATGCATTCCATTTTCAGAGACTCATATTGATCCCATTGAAGAGGAACATGAGGAACCATTCATTGAAGATATTACTGAAGATCCTCCTCATGTCACCTCAACAAAAAATAATGAACAATGGGAATTTTTTTCAAGACTATTTCAGTGATGATGAGCACATTTGCACTCCTAATCCGCCTCTAGAAGAAACCATTACAGAATCCCATATTGAAATCCATGAGGAGGTTTGTAATGTATATAATGATGATGACTTGGAGAACTTAATTCCTTATGACCTTTCTTCTAAAGAGGAAGATTATGAGAATGAAGAGGATAGACATATCCTGGAGCATGATATAAGTGACGAAGAATCCCTCATGACTGACATAAATGTTGATGATGATAACTAGACATTTATGGAGAGCCCCATCTATGCCATCTCTAATAAAGGAAATGATCAGCCGGAATCCTTTGAAGGCATGATTGACAATCCCATATATGACATATCTGAGGAAAGGAAGTTGGAGTCAGAGTCTCTTGATGGTTTTATTGAAAAACCCATTTATGAGGTGTTCAAAGAAGGAATCATGGATTCTGAGACCTTGGGAAATATTTGTATGGAAGAGGATCATGAAATTTTTTCATATGATCAGTTAGAGCCATGCATGAGTGTCAACAATGAAGACTTGAAGAAGCAGTGCAGTGAAGAATCAGAAAAAATACAATTAATTAAAGAGCAGTCTCAGCCATCGTTTTCACATATAGAGGTTCCTTACGAGTTGGAGCAACTAAGGGCTTATGCATTCACAAAGAGTTATCATCAGAGAAACCCTTTAGATCAATATGATGAAGTAGTTGATCTGCGTCGCCATTCAGAGTTTTTTCTCAATCCTATCCAATCATGGATAGAAGAAGCTTGCAGGAGGCCGAGGACTTACCATTTGGGGAAGCACTTCAAGGATATATTACATGCCTATTAATTCTTATTCAAACTCCTAGAATCATTTCCATTCATTAACTTAGCTTAAAGGCCATAATTTTATTTTTATAGGGACCACCCCCCTTGGCTTCGCTAGGAATTGGCCTAAACGGAGGAGTTGAGTGTTGAGTGATAGTATCTCAACTCTTTGCTTACCCCCAAGGATGCACCCAGTGGCTTGAATATTTCTGCCACGCCAACCCCTTTCTCGAGGTGCGTATCCGACGACAACAGTAAGAGGGAGTGTTGGTGTTTTGTAGTTGCGGAAAGTATTCCTGCATGACAACCTTTCTAAAAGAATGAAGATGACTTCCAGAAGACAAGACAAGGACCATCAAACCAAGGAAGAAATCCCAGAAGCCCACAAAAAGAAGTTAGGTCAACCCAAAGAAAGGACATGTTAGGTCTGCTTAAGAAGATATGTGGACCCAAAGTGAAATTAGAAGAAGAGTCCAAGATCACTATAAATATAGTGCAATATCAAGTCATTCATCATTATCGAAGATCATTTTCTCTCTTGTTTAAGGAGGTCGCATACCTACTAGGGTTTCAGCAAGGACGGGCAGAATTGTTTGTTGAAGCTTCTCTCTGTGCACTATGATTTCTTCATGAAGGCACACCTACTAGGAGACTCTTGTGTGGCAAGATAAGTACATTGGATCTTCTCTTTATGTTTAGGGTTCTTCATATGTTGTACTCTTGTAATAAGAGCATGTTCATGGCATTGTACTGGTAAATCTGAAGTTCTTCTATAGTGAAAGGTTGTTGGGTTTAAATTTTTTTCCCCTTGTGAAGAAGGGTTTCCCAGGATATATCTTGTGTATACTTGTACATGGCTATCTATATGTGATCTTGTTTCCTTACTGCTGCATATATGGTTTATGGTTTAGTTCATGATTGTTACATTGTTAAATAAAGTTAAATATTTCTGAACTAGCATAAAACATCAACATCCTCATCATTTCTATTTGCTCTCTAGCCTTTAGACCCATCTCCCTTGTGTTAGAGTTTATGGTATCTCGGGATGTCCTCCATGATTAAGATGCCTTGCATGGAGGTACATCAGTAGTATACGCATCAGTATGGAGTAGAGGGTAAGATATACTCTACTCAGTGGCATGAGTCCATTGGTGGCTGCATGCGGACCTTCTGGGGTGTTTTTCCCTTTGCATGGATGAGTTTTGCATGACCTGTCAGTGATTAAAAGATGCATGCAAAAGTGACTTTTTGCATGCACCGATATTAGGTTTTTGGTAAACCTAATTGATCATTGAGATTATTTATAGAGGCAAGGGGTCCTCGGGATGAGGTTGCTCAGTTGACTTGTCAGAGAGAGATATATCAAGAGTGAGGAGGGCGCAATAGTGCATGCAGGGCGACTTTCTAAGAGAGAGAGGGGCTCCTACAGGAGGGAGAGTGGTCAGATTTGAGCTGGATCAGAGACCACTTGCTCTAGAGCACTTGGCACCCAGATTTGTGGACTGAGATAGTTCACTTGAGTGGTTTTTGCAGAGATTTTCTAGGACGACTTCCAGAGAGGGAGAGGGGCGCATTACCTAAACAGAGGAGCTCATTCAGAGTCTGATCTGCCGATTGAATGTCTGAAACTTTCAAGGTAGCCTTACCTCGGTTTTTGAGGAAGGTTTGTGGCAATCAGAGCTCAGATCTGCTGAGATCTAATCCAGTGCGAGCATTTGACATCCAGAGTGGAGGGCGCACTTTTCCATGCAGAGGAAGGGCGCATTCACTAGTTGAGGAGTTGGCCTTCTTCCAGAGTAGAGCAGATCAAAGCAGATGGGTTGAGAGAGGCAGTACAGTCAGAGCTGCTTGCAGACTGACTCAGATCCAGATTGACAGCCAGGGCATATTTCCTTAGTGCATGCATCAGAGCTACCTGCAGACTAACTTAGATCTAGATTGACAACTACGGCATTATTCCTTAGTGCATGCATCAGCTGATGCATGCAGATCTAGGGTATTGACCTGTTTAGGATTGAGTGTTACATCTGAGGTAACATTGTTGTATTTACTTCTTTCATATATTGCTCTGGGCTCAAGATAGAAGAAATCTCCACATGATTGTTGGTTTTCCCCGTTTGGGGTTTCCAGGGTATATGCAATGTTATGTGTGATTGATTTGAGCATTTCAGTGTTTATGTTGTTAAGAGATCTATAGTTGTTGAGTCTTATTTCATTATAGCATTATTGATATACAGAGACTCAAACCGCTTAAGATCTCAGGGCTATACAGAGGGAGTAGTGATCTCTGGATTAAAATTTACACCTTGTACATCCCTCTCCTAGAGTAGCTACACGCTCTCAGAGTCCAGGTTTTTTTTCAAGCCTTAGCATAGATTCTTACTTCACTTCACTTTCAGTTTCATGGTGTTTATAGTAGCCACTTTTGGTGCTCTTGCTTTGTAATAACATGAATTTATTCATCAATCCAATTGACCTATCTTGTGGTCATTTCCCCAACATTAATAAAATTATCTTATCTTATCTTATCTATGTTGTTGGTGAATTGTAGAATTGCTAGAATTTGTTGAATAGGGCCATGTAATAAAGGTTCATTTACCTTATTGGAAGAGCTAATTGTGAGAAGTATTTCCTATATTTCCCTTTCTTGTCTTATGCTTGAATGCATTATTTTGCTTCCATCATCTTTCTAGAATTTAGAGTTGTTGCTCTTTGATACTTCAGTGAATAAGTCACTTCATTGCATAAGTGACACCCTAATTAACAAGGTGTTGATGTGGTAACTTCTTGGACCCTCCTAGTTAAAATTCTACAATCATTTTTCTACATGTTAGGGTCTCAATGTGGTATGTGCACGCAGCCATAGTTCCTCTAATGATCCATGAACTCACTCTCTTGGACTAGCCCCTTGACTCCATTTTCCCTGGTTGGATCAACACTAGTCTCTTGGTCCTTCCATCACCCTTTTATTTACCTATACTACAAAAAGACCAAAAATTTTGCTAAGCTACCTCTTCACATCACCTTAGTCTAGTAATCCTATCCTAGGGAAGCCCCCCTTTGACTTGGAGAAGAGCCAACCTAAAGTGTAGAGACGAAGTTACTGAGTTGATAGTCGGTGAACCCTCTAAGTTGTAGTTAGACTAGTATTGTTCCTTTGGGCTTTAATCGCACATGTTGGTTTGAGTTGTAATACCTCACTTCATAAATTGTGTCCAACTAGAATTCCCACAAATTGTTGCATCATATGACTTGAAATATTATGGCACGACCTAAGGAGAGCAATGTTATCAACTACAACCAACTAATCAAATGCTTTCAAAGCCTCCATGTAAAAATGGCCAAGACAATTTCACTAGGAGCATATTTTGTTCAATTTCATAGGCTTTGGATGAGATGACTAGCAAATAATAGGCCTTATTACGAAAGTTTCTTCTTTCATTTTATTTTACTACAAACAATTATTAGACAAAACCTAATATCACGTCTTGAAATTAATTGTAAGTATAGATTTTGGAATATGGATACATACTTCAAAGCTTTTGCAACTTATAAGCATAAATGGCTCCGGCTCTTGAGCTGCTCCATTCGCTTTCAAAATCCTTGACATTTCCTGAATAGATGGAAAGAAAATGTCATTGTAGATAAAATTAGAATTAGTTTTGTTCTTGTACAAGCCTTTATATTATGACCAACTATTTTACAAAGAATTGGTTTTCTTATTTTTCCTGAAAAAAAAGAATCTAAACATACTATCCAAAGTAAAGTTCATATAGATCAAAATCCAACTGCATTATGGACTTGCTTAAACAAAGAACAACAACAAACCTACATATTTGGAAAATCACATTAATTTCATATTATTCTGCACCTTCAAGGATAACAAAAATCTTCTACCTTTTCAATTGCCAACATATATTATACATTACTACAAGAAATATTCCTATCTTGTGGCATCTTGGAATAGCTTTTACGATTGTAAAATCTCCTTCCCTTCCCTTCCATATACGTACATTTGAAATTTTCACAATAGGTAAACATTGAAAACAAAATGGAAAAGGTAACAAGATCCAAGACTTTAAATCATGAAAACGTTATTCATTAAATCTTTAACTCATCGTTTTGTAAGTAAAGAGTCACCTCAGTATGAGACTTTAGGTTTTGATCTTAGTAATATCAAAGAGTTGACTTAGTAAATTAAATCATGTATAGACAAGAATATCTAAGAAATGCTTGCAAGTAAACATTGTCAAGTTTATTCTTCTAAATACAAGCATCTATTAGCATCTTGAGGTTCCTAAGCATGAAACTTTTCAAACAGCATATTTGGAAGCCAATTCTAGAATCTTTAAAATATCCCCAAGTTCAATGGCATTACTAGACCCATGTTACCCAAATTTTGGATTTCTCCAAAAAAAACTCTCGCTACAAAGTTTTGTTGGACTCACAAATGTCTCCTTGTCTTTCTAGGCTTTTCATTTTTTATCAAAACCGCCTTGGTCCATAGAAGCCTCAGGTCCACCCAACTTTCTATGTATAACTAATCCAAGTATATAAGTAACAAGATACACAACTTTAAATTCATAAAAAAGGTTATTATTAATTCTTTAACTTGACGTTTTGTAAGTAGAAAGTCACCTCAGTATCAAATTGTACTTCATCTTTTTTATATATAAGAAGTGTTCCAGTTGTCCATGCTGTAGAAAGTTCTTCGTTCTTTGACTTTTAACTCAAAACAAAATGTCCACCTCATGTCGAAGTTCATCAAATCTCAGCTTGTCAATTCACAGCCATATGGCTGATCTGAAATATACTTTTACAGCAGCAAACAGTGGACAATATTCACTACTTTTCAACGCCAACCAAGAAGGCAATCCAAGATAAATCATACCAAATGTGTGCCAATAAGTTCCATCCCTTTAGGGCATTCTTATCAAGCATAAACTAGATCTAAAATGTACGTTATGACAACAAGAACTACAGAAGTACATCTGCCCAATCTTCAAGGTCACTGTCAAAACCCTTAACGATTTCAACATTAACTTATGTCAATTCAACAAGACATACCAGTGCTGGAAATTACGAAACCACAAAGACAAAGAAATTTGGAAATGAAATCTGCAATAAGACAATTTTGGAGAGTTGGAAACATTATATATGTATAAAGATGAAGTACATGTACATAACATAGCCTCATCCCAAGACTAGTACAGCTCACTAGCCCTCCAAAACCCTAGCTAGGGAAAACAATGAAACCCCTAGCTCCACCAAAAATCCTCCACAAGCTAGCATCAACACTAGCAAGCCTCCTTAGCTCCAACTTTCCAAGTAAGACGTCTCCTCTCTTTTCATCCTCAACAAGTACAGCCTATGGTTTAATCCACAAAACTCTCCAATGTCTCCTAAGGATGAAACCCTAACTCTAATATTCAAGATGGTCCAAGAAACCAAAGCACCTCCAAGACAATAGAGATAATGTACAAAGAAAAAGTACAAAAAGAGAGACAAGCGCACCACTCTCCTCACATCTCTAGCACAAGATGAGGACATTATGAATAGAATGAATTAAAGGACACTCTCCTTACTATATATATAGGAAAGGTAAGTGATGCCAACAATACAAATATGGGCCTCGACCCTTTCAAGCAACCTACTACAAACACAAGTAGGCTCAGACATGTGAAGCACTACACTCCAAGGGTACATATTGTCAAGCTCCAAGGTGATGTTCTAAAGAAGCAAGGCTCCAATGCAAGGGCACTCCATGACATGCATCCAACACTCCTAAGCCATGTGTTCCATAGAGTCCACTCCACCTACAAGAACACTATTGCAACCCAAGCATCCCCACATCAATTCCATGCCTCCATGCAAGCATTCAAGCTATTCCATGTTGTCTAGGGCTAAATGCCCTCCTCCTAAAAGCCAAACAATTCTCCTACAATGCAAGGCATTCTCTCAAGCAACCAACCAATCTACATGTGGGCATCATGAAGAATGTCCCAAGTTCTTTGAAGATCTCAATGCTCCAAGGAAGACTATCATGCAAGCATCCAAGGTCAAGCAACCAATGAGTAAGCAACCACCAATATGAAAGTCCACAGAGAATCCCAAGGATAATTGTACAACATGTACTTGAAATCTCATGAGGCCTCCCCAAACATCGTGTAAACACTTTTGAAGGAAACCTCGAAAGTTAGCACTCCCTCTTTACAAGGAAAGTGTTTTCATCAACACAAATTGACTCCCTCTGCAACTCCCACAAACCTAACATTTGCAAATCTATAGCTTCTACAATCTTGGAATTAACCCAAACATCATCCTCCATCAAGGTTGTGCACCTCTCCTCCTCAGGACAACTGGATATTCACAGAGGGAAGAAACCAATGCAATGTAGCTAGAATATTTCCTAGGAGATATACTCACCCCCAATTAAGATCTAAGAGAACCTACACACTCCCAAGCCTCCTAAGAACTAGAAGTTTCTTCCAACATTTCATTAGACTATACAAGTGTGATTGGATCAATGAGTAACCTCTCTCACCCCTCAAGCCAAAGTCTTCAGACTAGCTAGACTACAATCACGAATGGTGCAATGTTGTCCCTCAAATGTAACTCTCCATTGTACTTTTGTCATACAATAAACTGAAAGAAGGTTCTTCTTCAAACCAAGAACAAATAGAGCATCACTCAACTCAAGAACATCACCTAAAGGTATCTAGATGGAAATGGAACCAGCATTACTCACAAGTAGTATCATCACCTATTTCCACACTCATGCAATCCTCTTGCTCCTACAACCTACAGAATAATGATCTATCATATGTCATGTCTCGAAACACCACTGTCCAAATACCATCCAACACTAGACACAATGTTAAAAAACAGGCAATAGCGATCTCAATTCCGAGAAATTGGAAATTTGAAGAAAACACCTTCTAGGGTTCAAGTGCTTCTCCCAAGCGACCTAGGGTTATGTTTTCACATCCATAGTAGCAGGGATACCATGATTGTAGAGCAGATTCTTGTACATTTTTTAGCCAAGCATTTACATCTTTTTGATGAGATCAGCTTATGATGAACAATACTTTTTGATGATCACTCACATATTAGAGCAGCCCTAGATCAGACATAGTGAACCTTATGCCAAGACTATGCGTCATGACCTCAGATTTGATGACTGAGATGACCATTTTCATTCCATGCAGAGCAGTGCAGTGCCCAGAGTTTTAGCAGCAGTGTTTCCAGTGATTATTAATGATCTAGATGACAAGTACAGGTATATGGCCCAGCAGGTGTATAGTGTGCATTGGTTATGATTGTTTTGCTCTATTGCTCATCGTAGTAGCTTGACTTGGTATCTAGTGGTCATGACTTGGCAGTATATCTATCTATCTATCTATCTATCTATCTATCTATCTATCTATCTATCTATATATATATATATTATGGACGTGGTTGCTTAATGATTATCTAAATGGTCTAATTACTCAGAATTAGAAGCTCTTGTTTATACTCATTGGTTTGTCCCTCTTAGTAGTATGGACGTGATCATTCCCACCATTTATGGCTTGCTAGCTTTGGCATCACCGTCACTTTCCCCATCCATCCATTCTCTCTGCCATCTTTGGTTTTCACCCCGACTTACACCTCAGCCTGTTATATGGAGGACCTCCCCACTTTTTCCTCTGTGTTGGATAGCATCCCTGTTAGTTTGTGTCTCGGATCCGAGTTGGCAACAGAACTTATCAAAGCCTTGATCCTTTTGGACTAGGAGAATCCGCTGGTGTTGGTTCCTGAGCTTAGGTGAGTTGGATTTGATACCTTGATTACTCTAGTCGGTTGCCTCGATGTTTGGTCCTGATTGTGGATAATCCCACTAGTTGCTTGAGTTGTGTTGGCTAAACATGAAGCAAAGTGTACTACCATCATTACATGCATATGGAAACTATTATCTTATCTTTTGTGCAAGCCCATGGAAACAAATTAAAAATTATGCTTCTTAGCACAATGAAAGAGGGCTATGGAAATTGAAATGTTAAAGCACCTTGGATGCAAGTTGCGATTAGTTGTGCTTCTAAGCACATGCAAAATCCAAAGGGTCCTAAAGGCCTAAAAAGCAGTGGTTACATGTATGCTAAATCTAAAGATTGTTGGCCATGAATTAAATGTAATGATTAATACCTCACGAAGCCTACGGTTTGGGATGTGAGAAGGAGTAAGGGATAGCTCATTCTAAGTGTCCCCTAGAACCTCAAGTTACGGTTAGTTGTGCACCTAGTTACGACGGTTCTAGCAAAGATCCTCGCGGAGCTAGATTCAGCTTGGATGTGAGCTGTATACATTTGCCAAGGTTGAATAAGCACCTCTCTAAACAACTTATTCCATTTGTGAGACATTGTCATTCCTTGTGTGTTTATTATCCAACATATGCTTAAGTGGGCATTCCCTTTCCCTTATGCGAAGTATCACGGTGTTGAGTTAGTCAAGTCATCCCTTTATCCTAGCCTGGCATTCTTCACCCTCACCCTTTGCTAGAAAAATGTTCACGTCTAAGAAATGAGTATATTCTTGAGGTTCTATTTTGAGTAAATGATTATTTAAACTTATATTTGATGTAATTATTGATTAACCGCCAGTGAAATGATGCTTCCTACTTTAAGTCTTGTTATTAGAATTATTAAAAGAGCATACCTTAACCATTTACACTTGCAGCATCATGCATTTTTAGCCTGGGTCATATTATGATCAGTCTTGACCAAGTCAACTATAGGATCTGAGATGAGTTGGACCAGTGATGTTCGAGGTTGATGATTTATGGTCCTTTGATGCCCATTTGATGGTTCCATGCAACAGACATAGGTTTCAATTGATGGTTTGATGGATTTTTATAGTTATTATTATTTACAGATCATTTATTTTTATTGGTCCGGGCATGGTTGAGACTACAGATTGATTATCGAGGTAGCTACAGGGTGTATGAGTATTCATCTCTAGTGCATTTGGACCTTCTGAGTCCACTGGTACACTCAAATTTCAGTTACAGGCACTCCCGGACAAGATTTCACTCAGATTGTCACTTTACTGTAGATTTGCCATAATAAACTGGCCTGGCAACACAGATGAGTTTTTATTTGGTTCTCCTAGGGCGCTACAGAGGGAGTATGGCATCCAGCCACTTGTTATTACCATATAGCCATACACCCAGACACTTTGGTACAGTCATATTTGTGCCAGGGCACCAGGCAGAGAGCTACAAGCATTTTATTGATTTACAGGTGATTTTCTGAGGATTAAAAATGGAATAAAATGGTCATTGAGGAAATCGATTTGGGTAAATGAGGCAAGGAATTGGCATGAGGTTCATTCAAAGGTCATTCATAATGCATCCCACATCTTCCGGCATAGTTTTCATCATTCAATGGGGTCCACACACACTCCGAGGCATTATTTTGATGTATTACTATGCTATTGAGGGGGCCATGATTTGGTCACTTTGTGATGTTATTGAGTCATATATTTTATCATTGTGCCATGGGGTGATGCTAATGAAGGACATTAATACCTCCTAGCCCCACCATGTGCTCCTTACACTTGTCCTAGTCATCTTTTATGTGGTGCAACCCCCGTAGGGCCACTCTAGTGAGTGTGCACCCCTCCTTAGTAAGTTTATCCATGTGTTATAGCTCCAACTCATCATAGCTGTCGATTGTATTATTTTTATCTTTTGATGTCCACCACTTGTTCATAAAGTGGTTAGGGTTTTGGTCTCTCATTCCTATTTAAGGAAGAGACCCCCTCATTGTAAGGGCAGCTTTGGGCTCTTGAACTCCTGGAATAAAAATATTATTTTGCAAATCTGCTTCTCATGCTTTGATGAATGTTCTCGTACATGATTATACATCTTTTTCTTTATACATCTAAGTTGCTTGCAGGTGATTTCCAACATCTTCAGAGGGAGGCTGAATTCACTTACTGTAGGGGTGTGAATTGCTTGAGGACCGATTGCAAGGGTTTCCCACATCTTCTCTGGGCATGACGTTTTCATCTTGAAAGGAGTTTTCAGTTGTGCTTTTTCCATTGATTTGCTTCTTTTAATATGCCGTGCATGGTTCATCTTTTATCTGTAGATCAAATCTGGCTTTGGTAGTTTGAATTTGCAGGTGAAGAGGACGTTTTTCCTCCTTGGGCTAGGACATTTTTGCTTGGAATCACTTGGATCTAGCTTGGAATTATAACTAAATGGAAGGATCATCGATGTACTTGGCGGCCGCAAGCATTTGAGGTAAGATCTACAAGGTACGTATTGATTTCCATGCATTTTACCCATTGGTCACGTCAAACCCTCATTGTTAAAACCCTAGTTTTATAGATCTGGCGATAATTTTGGCTTAATAACTAAAACCCACTTTTAAATTAATTAAAGAACCTTGGAAACCAAATTTGGTGGGAATCCGACTCCATTTACCCCTCGATCTAAGGCACTGCTTGTCTCCAAGGGAGGTCGCACTTGTGGGTTATTGGTCATTTTCCAGATCTATCATCTAGGTGTTGCTACTTTCTCTTCAAAACTTCAGATCTACTACTTAGCCGCCCTCCTAGTGCCATTCCTACTTCAATTTCACTTTGTGGGCCCCATTTCACTCATTTTCCTTAATTTAAGGGTGGGCCCGACTTGGGTCTTTTTGATTGGCATTAGAACTATCTAGATCTACTTCTTTAATCTCATAAGTGGCATATTCATGTCATGGTTGAGCATTTATCCCTTCCATAAGCCTCCTCAACCAAGCCCTAACTCCATTTGTCCACTTATATTCCCTAGATCTAGATCCACTTACTCTTGATCTCTCTCTTTTCAAATTCACATTTCCCTAGAAGGTCTAAAGTAGGTTCGCTAACCTCTTTTGGTTAGCTAGAGTCTCCCCCTTGGTCTTGCATTTGCTTGATCTAAAGTGAAGAGTGCCTCGATTAGCGTGACAACTATTTATCCTTGAGAATCATGGCTCTCTTAGGTCACCTCGTTAGTTGTCTAACACCTCTACCATCCTGGATAGGATCACCTTTTGGGACAACTACAAGTTGTGTGATAATAGGTTACACACTCAAAAACCTCAACTAGGTCAAGCACCTCTCCTAAGTATACCAAAGTTGAAATACGAACTCCTTTTTTCACCAAAGTGATCTCTCCAAAATAGCTCTAATACAATGTAGTAAATTCTTTGTTTATTGGCTTTTAATTACCTCATATTGAGGTTTCACAAATCCTATCCCTTTGAGTTTGCAGCCTGAGGGATGATCTGAAATATACTTCTACAATAGAGAATAGTGGACAATATTTCACTCTTTTTCAACCCCAATCAACAAGGCAATCAAAGAGCAAAAGAAACCAAATGTGTGCCAACAAGTATCAGACCTGTAGGGCAATCTTATCAAGCACAAACCAGATCTGTAATGTACTCTATGACAGAAGTAAATATGCCCTATCTTCTTCAAGATCAATGTTAAAACCCTTAACAATTTCAGCCTTACCTTAGATCAAATCAGCAAGACATACAAGTGCTTGAACTAACCAAACCATGAAGATAAAGATATCGGAAAATCAAATATGCAATAACACAATTTTGGAGAGCCGAAAACTTCATACACATGTATAAAGACAAAGTAATCATATCATAGCCCCATCCCAAGGCTAGTACAATCCACTAACTCTCAAAACCCTAGCTACGGATAGAAATGAAAAACACCTAGCTCAACCAAAGATCTTCCACTAGCTAGCATCAACACTAGCAAGCTTCATTGTCTCCAAGCAAGAGATCTCCTCCCTCCTCCTGCTCAACAAGTACAACCTAGGGTTTAATCCACAAAACCCTAACTCCAATCCCTCCAAGGTATGAAACCCAAACCCTAGGATTCAAGATGCTCCAAGTGCTTCAAAAAACCCTAGCGCATCCAAGACGAGAGATAAAGAACAAAGAATAAGTAAAGAGAGAGAGAGAGGTGATGAATAAATGAAGTTCTAATGGAAGAACTATCTCTTTTCTCTATATATGAGAGAAAAGGGACGGCAACAATACAAATTTGTACCTAAACCTTTACAAGCAACCTACTACAAACACAAGTAGGCTCACACATGTGAATTGCTACACTCCAAGTCTACACATGTCAAGCTCCAAGTTCATGTTGTACACAAGTAAGGCTCTAATGCCAAGGTCGCTCCACAAGATGTTTCCAACACTCCTTTACAAGCCTCCAATCAATGCTCCACTTAAACCATGTGCTTCACTCAGTCCACTCCATCTGCATGAATGTTGTCGCAACACAGACATTCCCAAGTCAACTCCATGCCTCCATGCAAGCATCCAAGCTACCCCATGTTGTCTAAGGATAAACACCCTCCTTCGAAATGCCAAATGCTTCTCCTCTAATCTAGGTTACTAGGACTCAAATGCAGATATGGATCCGGATCCATTAGATATTTGAAAAGCCCAATATATTTTTATATTTTTTTAAATAACACTTATATTGCAATTAAAAATTATATAAAAAATTTAATATATAATTTATATATAAATATTAAATATATATTAGAAATAAAAAATAAAAATTAACTATATAATTTATATATACATATATAATATTTAGGTAAAATAATTATTGTACCATACTTACAAATACTATCTTATGCAACATTTAAAGTATATTACCCTGAAACATTCTCCTTATCTTTCATTTTCTATCCTTTTACTTAAACTTTTAATATTACCATTAATTGTTACAGGATGTTTGAGAGTTGTTCCAACCTCATCGGACTTCATATGCAAAAAGTAGAATTTTAGATCCCATTCAAAATTCAACAGACTTAATAGTTTTCAAGATTTAAGGATTGCAAAGGTTCCATCGGATTCTATCATGTATGTACTATCAGGGTATGGGATTGGCATTTAATCAAGCACATCAACCCCTCTATGTACCTTGATGTTGGTCGTGTTGATTGTTGAACTCCTTTGCCATGACCTTAATAAAAATGTACTCTTCACTCAAGCAAAATCACTTATTAAGCATGGGAAGGATTTTCTACCTTATTTTAACGATTGGATTATGACGTTTCATGAAAATTTTAAGGTGTTGAGTCATTGATTAATGTCCTTGGAGGATCAACTTTGAGATCCGAGGTAGAGGCAAGGACTAGATCCAAGAGGAGGGAGGCATACAATGCTATTGATGAATAGGATCCCAATATAGGCAATGATTCACCAACATGTATGATTTATGATTTATGTTTAACATTCATTTTTTTAAATGCCATTGCTCATTTACTAATTTAAAATAAACATAATACATATACATACGTAGCGATTTAAAATATACATAGAGTCCACTACGACCCCCACGACCACTAGGGCCTTCTAGCTCTAGAGGTAGAGCGATTACCAGAGCAATTACCTTTGCCCGTAAAAGGGATAGAGGGAATCAATAGTTTATTTACTTGATTTCATTGTATATGAGATACAGTGATTATATTTTTTGGTGATTCATGAGTCGGGGACCAAGATTCAAGACACGATTCATTTTTTATGTGTGATGTATCACTAGACGTCTTATACATCTTATATATCAGTTTTCTTCCCATATCCATGTGGCAATGTGTTTATTTGATGTTCTTGTTGCTTTAGATGTTTGAAATTTGAAGAAAAAAAGAATATTTTTGTTTTTTTAAGTTTGCCAATATATTGTCGATGTTTGCTGACATTTTCGCCGAAACAATATTTCTAACTTTCGAAAAACCTCACATTGAATTGCCTCTTAACTTTTTCCCCCCAAAAGATATTCAACCAGGCTTGCAGTGAATCTCCCACAGTCAATGATTACAATGGACATAAACCATATCATTTAGGTGTTGAAAATCTCACTTGAAAGAGGGTCAGAATAAATTTAATGAGTCTTGAGGATTGCATTATTTCTTGACACTAGAAGGATCCAAGATAATTGGAAACAATACATTACAACGTATTATCTCACTAAACTTTGGGTTAGTGCTTGGTAACCATAGGGGGAATCCCTGGATGACTTTAGGAGTCGACCAAGAAATTAAAAAAAAAGATCAGTAACACTCAAATCAAAATATAAGCTGCTTGTCCTAAATAATTCTGCTCATAAATATGAAAAATAGCAAGGAGAAAATGAACTAATAACTAAAAAACACACAGAAAACGATGTAGAATATTATCCAAGTGTTGGCCATTCAACCTGTTACTGGGCAAATTAGCAGGGCTAATTCCCAGTAAGAACACCTAAGAATAGTGACCCAATGTCACCTCGGTCATCGTTCTAACTTCTTTGGAAGTCGAGACTTCCAATGAGAAGTATCCTTAAGGAACCCTATAAAGACACTAGAACAACCAACAAGCTATATTCTATGCAATTTTGTAGTTAGACCAGTGCCTAATAGAGTCAAATGGATCCTGCTTTACCAATGATGCTCAGTTCAGACAAAAAAGGTGTACAGTCGTATAACAATCAATATTGGATCAAAAGACTATATTGCGACAACCTCAACACCATTAACCAAAAACGAGTCGATGTCATGTAGATGATAGAAGCAAATATGAGAATGGAGTAATGCAAATGATATAGCTAGTAACCATACAAGGATCTTATATTTGTAATACCAATAATGACAACACGAGCTTCTATCGATTAAACATGAAAGCTACGTCATTCAGTAGGAGCAGATAGTAAAGATGATGTAATAAGTATCATATGATGGCAAGATATAACCACTTGTAAGCATATTAGTGTAGAGAGTGTGTAAAGATCATCAATAACATCATAAGTACTTATGAGATGCATCCAACTCAACAATCATCAAAGGAATCTCATACCAAAGCAGCCAGCATGTAAAAGCATTTGTTAGTTCAATGACCAGCATTCACTATGAAACCTAAGAGAGGAAACATTTATCAAATAAGTATCCGATGTAGTATTCTGATATAGCTTTACCCTGCTGAGTTTTATTTTTATAGAAAATCAGATCATCATTGACCAAAAATGCACTCAGATAACCCAAAATCAGACCTTGTAATTATGCAAATTAAGGTATTAACTTAACATTGATTTTCTGGCTTTGTTTCTGTGTGTAATACAGAGTATCAGTCCTCTTTAGAATCAAAGCAATGGTTTAGGGTCAATGTCACATATCCAAATGGTTCCAACTGTCAATCAAGGTAAGTTCAAAAGCTCACATAACATTCACCACAGATTTTATAGCAGCAGAGATTTGATTAGCATTCATTATGAAGCATGCAATGACTATTATAACCAGCACTTATATACCTTCATGAGTATCCAGTTTAGCAGATAACATAAGGGAGAGCCAACCAATATCAGTTTAATATACAGCAATGTTGGCAAATATATGAAAAGAAATGCACAGTAGATAGACCTAAATTTCAAACATAAAAATCTAGAAGGAAAGGAAACTTTAAACTAATAAGAAATAACTCAGAAATTTCAAGTTCTAAAGTTAACCTCGATATGGATTGTTTTCTGTGTATGTTACAAGTAAGCATGATAGGAAAGGCATACACACAAGGGCTGCCCAAATGGGCAGACCTGTGTAAAGAGAAATGGATGGAAGGGAAGGTCGTGGAGGAAGGATGGCAAGAAAGGAGCAGCAGCAAAAGGAGAAGAAGAAGGGCAGGTTCGGTGGTGGAGAAGGGCTGCAACAGGGTTCGGTGGAGCAGGGTCAGCAGACTGCAGCAGGAGCAGATGGTGCAGCAGGTCCGAGCTGTGAAAAGGGGAGGCCGAGGGTCTTAAAGAAGGAAAGGAGGGAGGGCGAGTCCAATGGAGGCTAGGGGTAATTTTATCTTTTTAGGTTTTTAGCACTAGAATTAGGATTTTTAATAAAGATAAAATTACAACTAACTAACAATTAGATCTAAAAAAATCATAAAAACTAGGTTAAGAATAATATTTACAACGTATACAACTCAGAAATTTAGGTTTTAATGAGTAGATGAACAATTAGGGTTTGAAAAATTACATCAACCTAACATAGGGTTTTAATGAAAAAACCCTCCCTTGAGATGGTACTTGCCTAGTTTGGCAAGCCAAAATCTTCCCCAACAACTCCTAGGGTTGGTTGTGAGAAGTTTGGCCAGGACAAACCAAGGAGACCTAAAGCTCAAGCCTCTTGCTAGGGCAACCAAAATACTGAAATTTCACTAGCCTAGGGCAAAAATGCAGCATTACAACCACCATTCAAACCTTAGACAAGCATGATTTCAACATTTTTACAAAACTAAGTTGCACTGAAACGGATACAGATACGGGGGGGGACACAGATACTGCAAATTTTCAAAAAATCTGGATACGATACGGCAGGGAAACGGCGTGTGTATATATATATATATATATATATATAATTATATATAATCTACCGAAAATTTGACATTACAATAAAGTTTCTACCATGTGCCAACAATGTAAATATTTTAAATTGATTTCCATAATATATTTCCTTTGATATACATTGCCCCTAATTAACTACATTTGCATTTAAATGTCCATTTTGATCATAATTCCCATCAAATTATTTTATAATATATTTACATATAATATATACTAAATTATAAACTATAATATTTTAATACCTATATAATATATAGTATAATATAAAATATAATATATACATAAAATTATAACATTTGAAACAATGAAATGTTTAAAATTAAAAAAACTCGTGAAATTTTGAAACAATGATATGTCTAAAATAAAATAAAAATAGTGAAATGTATGAAATAAAAAAAACCGTGTTAATTGATATTTGGCCGTGAATTTCAGCAGTGAATTCGACGCTGCAACAGGCCGGGATTCTGAGAGGGAAAACCGGAATTTCAGCAATGACTTCAACGCTACAACAGGTCGGGATTCTGAGAGGCCCATCTATATGAATTCGACGCTGCAACAGGCCGGGTTTGCTGTGCTATGTTTGGCTACCGTTAAGAATCTCCTTCTTAGCGGGTCGGCGGATAAGACGATACAGATATGGAGACGGATGCTATCAGTGGTTTCCATTCCTGGATGGCACTGCTGCAGGGCCAGAGTGGACCCGTAAAGTCCATCGCGGCCACCGTTGATGTTTCCATTTCCAGCGGGAGTATGGACGCGGACCGCTCCGAACCCTCGAGATCTGAGCGTAAACTTCACTAACCCAAATCGAAACTCATTTCATTAACCCGTTACCAAATTTCATAGATCCGTTTCAGAAAATTTCGATCCGTATCCAAGCTGTTTCAGCCGCGTTTCGGAAGCTTGGAACGGTGTTTCAGCAGGCCTAGGGTGACGTTTCCGGTAACTTAGTTACAAAAAGACATCAAGAGAGAAAGACTTAGATACCTCTTTGTGCATGTGTCAAGCAAACAACTCTTAGCAATCACCCAAACAAGATTGAAGAAGAAGGATGCTCCAATGATAAATCCCAAAATAAGCTCATACATTCATCCTCAAGAAATGCTTCTCCTCAAAAACTCAAGGAGGCTGAAAATCAGAAAAATAGATCTTATCCCATCAATTTTTATTTTTTGAAGTGAGGAGAAGATGAATTTATATCTTTCTCACACTCACTTTACACAAAATAATGTGAATTTAATATTAAAAATGTCAACTTAAAATTAGAATTAAAATAATATATAAATAATCAAAGTAGTGGGTAAATTGGGTGTATTCCCATATTTGACCCCTACTTGAGTAAAAATGGCTAAACAAGGCCAAATTCGATGAAACTGAAGGCTGAGACGCGAAGGGGGGTTCGTCATACCCCTACTAACCCCATGAAATAGTGAAAAGCCCTCAACGCCCCCCCTCAAAGCACACATCTAGTAGCCAATGGAAGATGGCATCATCCTCAGTGGAGGCCAAGGAGGCATGGTGTTGGAGTTTTCGAGCAGTAGGAGGGTGCAGGAGGAGGCCTAGGTCAATGACAAAGGCCCCAGTACCGAAAAATAACATGCCATCAGTGTAAAAGTGCTTGGGGAAATCATGTGGTTCAATGACCCATCCCTAGGGTCCCCGGACACCAACATCAGGGTTTCAAACCCTTTTATGAGGCAGTCAGTAGTGCCATTAAGCCATAGTACCCCCAGAGGGGAGCCAAAAAACCTTGCCATGATCCCATCCATAAAATGTGGTTGTATGCACCCTCCAAGTCATAAATTAGGCTGCCATCTCCCTGGGGTGTATCTGGAACATGTCCTGGTACTGGTACCAAGTAACACAACCCAATGCAATTCCAGACTAACAAACGCTGAAGTTAAGTGGAAAAAAGAGTACAGTAGGTTGTCATGGTTGTCTTTATGCAATCTAAACTAATTCTAAATGTTGTTTTTGTTGTTGTAAATGTAACTTCGGAAGATATTCTTTTGTATATTATTATTATATTATTATTGTACTTTTATTGTACCTCCATCAGAGATTGTTTTCCTCCATTCGAGGATGTCATTATTGCATTTGGTCATGCAAGAATATCGAGGTAAAACTCCATTGTAAGTCGGGGCAATAGCTCCCCAAAAGATAAATGTAAATTGTATTTTTGAGTTTCCCTAGGATAGGTCGGCCCAGTCAATTAGACAAGTCGGCCCCAATGAGGAAATAGGTCATTCACACTTAAAGTATAAATAGAGCAGATCACTCTCTCATTTGATCATCACACTCACTCAAGCAAGTTCGCACCAAGTGAGAGAGAAGACAAGTTCGTTGGAGGATAAAGAGAGAAGCTGCAGAAAACATCTTATATTTTGGGTTCTCCATCTTGCTTGATATTGTACTAGTGACAAATCTATTTCTGAGGAAGTTGCGGGGTTTTCTCCTTTATGGTTTCCCCGAGAAAATTTCTTGTCTTTTTTGTTTTGTTGTGCTTGTCTATCTTTCGGTTTAAAGATCTAACTAATTGAATTAAAGTGCAAACTCTAACATGCTATCAGAGCCAATCTAAAAAGAAGGCATTGTGCAGCAGCGGGAAACTAGGGCTTCCTAGTTTAAGGTCTTCTCTCCACGAATCATTAAGAAAAGAGGGCTAGGCTAACTCACCCTCGAAGGGTGCATCTTTTGGAGGAATCAGAATTCAATATGAAGAATTTTCATTTTTGACCCAGCCACTAGTGTCGAGAGAAAACTAGGGCATCAAAATTTTGGGGCTTCCTTCCACCAATCCGGGAAAAGGAGTACACTGGACAACTCACCTTGAGGAGGTGCATCTTTCTGTCCAAGCAGAAGTTCAAAATTGCAAGTTTGGAAAATTAGGGTTTCTCTAACAAACCCTAGGTCAGCCAGCTCCAAAACCAGGTTGGGCATCTCAAATTGGTAATTTCTAATTCTTTGTTATTTCCATTTGAGATTCTCATATCAAAATGACAAAGCACACCCAACTTGACGATAAGCTTGAGGGAGCTGATAACTTCCGGGCATGGAAGTATAGAATCTCTCTTGTCCTAGAAGAGAATGACTTGGACAAGTATGTCTATGAAGAGGTTCCAGAACCAGAGAGAGAAGAGGCAAAGACAATCCACAAGAAGAACTTGGTCAAGGCCAAAAGGATAATTGCAGACTCCATCAAAGATCACCTCATCCCTCATGTATCATCCTTGAAGACTCCCAAAGAGATGTTCGATGCTTTAACGAAGATATTCGAAGGTAAGAACATCAATCGGAAGATGACTCTAAGGCACCAACTCAAGAATGTAAAGATCCAACACTCAGAGACTATGCAATCTTACTTCACAAGGGTCTCTCAAATCAAGGAGCAACTTGAAGCAATTGAAGACAAAGTAGAAGAAGGAGAGATTGTAATGACCACCTTGAATGGTCTCCCAAGATCATGGGACTCATTCATTCAAGGAATATGTGCCAGAAAGAAGTTAATCACATTCAACAAATTATGGGAAGAATGCCCCCAAGAAGAAGCTCGACTAGTAGCAAGAGAAGAGAAGATACGAGCTAATGATGATCAAGCTCTAACTGCTCACACAAAGAGAAGTCATAACAAGAGGGAGGACCATCATCACAAAAGATCCAGAAATCCAAATAGGAATCATGGACCTAGAAGAGATCTCTCTAGTATCAGATGTTTCACATCTGATGAGAAGGGACATTACTCAAGAAATTGTCCCAAAAACTAAGGATCCTCCAAGAAAACCAACACGAAGAAGCATCATGCTCACACCGCTGAAGATGATGAACCAGGAAGGAAAAGAACCAGAGAAGAAAGGGATGATTCTTCAAGTGATGAGGAATATGTCTTAATCTCAGCACTCACAGGAACCATCACCCATGGGAGCAATGATTGGCTTGTAGATAGTGGAGCATCCAAGCATATGACGGGGTACAGAGAATCTTTCATCAACCTCTCAGAACAAGAGTCACCCCACAAGGTGAAACTTGGGGATAATTATCAATATCCCATCAAAGGAAGTGGAGAAGCTTCTTACAAGCTAGATTCCGGCAAATCACTAAAGATGAAAGATGTTCTCTATGTACCAAGTTTGAAGAAAAATATTCTCTCCATCTCAGCTTTAGATGCTAAAGGAATGCGGGTTGCATTTGTTGATGGCCAAGTTTTAATGTGGCCAAAAGGAAAGACAATAAATGATGCAACAGCAATTGGAGAGCAAGAGGGAGGCTTGTCCAAGTTGAAAGGACAACCAGAACAAGCATTGGTCCATGACTCCATGGAACCAAGTGAATTGTGGCACAGAAGGCTTGCACATGTGCACTATAGAGCACTACCAATTGCAAGCAAAGCAGTTTCAGGTTTACCAGAAATCCAGACAAAGCATGAAGGCATTTGCAAGGGATGTGCACAAGGAAAGAACGTGAAGAAGACATTTCCTAGTAGTGAAAGCATGGCAAAAGGAGTCTCGGAGATAGTCCACTCAGATGTGTATGCTCCCATGTCTTCCAGCTCATTAAGCGGGTATGTATACTATGTTTCTTTCATAGATGACTTTTCTCGTAAAACATGGATTTATTTCTTGAAGGGAAAAGATGAAGTATATAGCAAATTCAAGGAATTCAAAGCCTTGGTTGAAAATCATACTGAAAGGAAGATCAAGACCTTACGATTGGACAATGGCAGAGAATTCACCTCAGAAGAATTCAAGGACCTTTGCAGAGAATCTGGGATTAAGAGGAAGTTGAGTACTCCTTACAATCCTCAACAAAATGGCATTGCAGAACGAAAGAACATAACAATAATGGAAGCAGCGAAGGCAATGCTACATGATCAAGATCGTCCCATGCACTTATGGGAAGAAGCAGCAAGAACAGTTGTGTATGTACAAAACCGTACACCTCACCGTGTATTAAACAACAAAACTCCCGAAGAAGCTTTCTCAGGAGAGAAACCAAAAGTTAGCCATCTCAGAATATTTGCCTACCCTATGTACATACACATCCCGAAAGAAAAGAGAACAAAGCTAGACCCTTCAGGAAGGAAGGGCATATTCGAGGGATACAGTGACACATCAAAAGCTTACCAAATATACTTCCTAGGATTCGAGAAGATCGAGATCAGCAGAGACGTAACTTTTGATGAAGATTAAGCATACAACAAATCAAGAAAATTACCTATTGAAGAAATTGAAGAACTTGAAGTTCCCAGAACTAGAGACATAGTTATGGAAGAGACAATCCAAGAAGATCACCAAGACCATGACATGACAAAACCACAAGAACCTGTAGATCCACCTCGTGAGAAGAACTCCCACAAGAGACGACCAACATGGGCACGTGAAGCAATACAAGATGCAGAGAAGTATGGTGATCCAGATGGGATACATAGAGAAAGCAAGAGACCCGGACCATACTCTAGCTATGTGGCCCTACTATGTGACATCATTGATAAAGAACCTTCCAACTACAAGGAAGCATCAGAAAAGAAGGAATGGAAGGATGCCATGATCGAACAGTACCAGTTGATTATGAAGAATGATGTCTGGGAGATAGTTCTGAGACAAGTAGGGAAGTCTATTGTAACTTCAAAATGGATCTACAAGATCAAGCATGCTGCAAATGGTAGCATTGAAAAACACAAGGCAAGATTTGTGGCACGTGGCTTCTCCCAGAAAGAAGGCATAGACTACGAGGAGACATTTGCACCTGTAGCAAGATACACTTCCATCAAATCTATACTTGCATTAGCTACAATAATGAAATAAAGGTACACCAGATGGACGTCAAGACAGCATTCTCAAATGGTGTAGTCGAAGAGGAAGTGTATGTGGAACAGCCATGGGATTCGAGACACATGACAGACAGATTCATGTGTGCAAGCTGAAGAAAGCCTTGTATGGTTTCAAGCAGGCACCTAGGACATGGTACGGCAGGATGGACAGCTTTCTGATGAGCTTAGCATTTACCAAGAGTAAAGTATATTCCAACCTCTACTTCAAGGTTAAGGGCGAAAGACCAGTGATATTACTACTATATGTAGATGACTTATTTGTAACAAGGGAGGAGGAGCTCATTGCAGATACAAAGAGAAGGCTTGCCGCAGAGTTCGAGATGAAGGACCTGGGAATGATGCACTGTATTCTCCCAAATGCTCTGTATTCTCTCAAATATGCACTCATGGATTCTTCTGGCTCTACCTGTACTCAAGGCACTGCAGTTGGGCTCTCTAAGAATTGTGGTAGGGTAAGTCGGGGGGACCTATTGTGGATATGTGGGTGTCTCTGCAGATTGGTATGTACTTGTTCCCCATCGTTGCTTGTGGATACCCTATCACTATTGGGAGACATAGGACTGTGCGGGGTGGGCCCTGAGTTATCTGTCAGTTGTTTGATGGCACTCACAATTTCTTTTTGTCCTGAAGTTAGTTCCTTCAGAGTGGAAATAAGCCTACTGAAAACTACTTTATCATCTTCTGCCATTGTTTCTTTGCCTTTACTCTTTTCAATCTGAAACTCTGTATTCATCTATCTATTAACAACTGCATGCTCCCACAGCTAGCGAGGAACATGCTCTGATAACATTGTAATATTCCAAACTGATATATTTTTTTTTTGGTGTTGTACTATGATTGTCTAGTAGTCTTATGTCTCAATGGAGTATGAAGTATGCATTGATCTCTGCATGCATGCATTTGCATGCAGATCTATAACCCAGATAAACTGAAATGCTATAAAATAGGAGGAATCAATGCATGTACATACCAGTAGATAGATCGGTTGTTGTAGGTCAATAAAAGTCCAGCATGCGAGAATTGTGTCAGTGAATAACTGAGATAAGGCTGAATCCTCTCCAGAGAATGCGCCCTTGAGATAAATGCGCCCTTCCTACCTTGTTGAGTGTTGAAAGGAGGATCCGGATAAGCATGGGTGATTCTGAAAGTGGTGCACTGGGGTAATAGGCCCTCTCTGATCACAATAGAAGAAGCATGCAGAGCTTCCACCCACTCTAGGATAGAAAACGTGATAGCCTCAGAGAAAGTCGCCCATGCAGAGAAATGCGCCCTCTGAAAGCTTGAGATGCTGATATATAAATGCTCAAGATGAATGGGAAGGTCCTCCTCCATGAATAGTATAATAATGCTGCTCTGAGAAGTTTAGAACCCACATGCAGACGAACCGGTGCCTGGATAATTAAATATGAAGAAATCCACTTTGAGCAATGCGCCCATGTAGAGAGGGTGAGCTTCCTTGCCCAATATATAACTCGAACTCTATAGAAACTAAAGAATAGTAATACCTAGTGATAAGTTGTGCTAGATCTGAATGATCCAACCTGATAGTGACTAAGGCAAATAGATTTCACTGCCGAAATACACTAGTTAGCTGAGTGCATGCCCTCAACCCCAACTTAGCTCGCTGAGCTCTACAATTCAGAACCACAAATCAATAATCATATAAGCATGTCTTCTTCACTAGCTTTACCTTTCTTTTATAACATTCACCTGTCAGACCTAACTTTTGACCTAATTAGGTCACTTTATCTTCTAATTCGCAGTTGACTTGCATGCAGTGTGTCTAGAGACTCAATCAGTGCATGCATCATGAAATAATGCTCGGATGTCATGCATGCAGGTGGCCTTCAGATCCAGTGGCCCCTGTTTACCCACTGGTGATCTAATAACCATGCTAAAGATCCTCTAAAGCTGTATATGGCATCAATCCTCAGTAAATTCTACTATAGTTAAAAAAGGAACATTACAAAAGCTGTAGGGAGAGTGATCAAAGTTGACCAAGTCTCCAAATTTCCAATAAAATACAATACGGTGAGCAGGTGATCAATTTAGACTAAATCACCCGAAACAGACAAGGATGAAGTGCAAAGTCCACAACAGTACAAATACAATACATGTTCACTAGAACAAGTTTCATCAATTCCTCTCTTCTAAGAGGAAATCGTCCCTGATCTCTGCTTTCAGATGAGAAGAAATCATCCTCGAATTATGGTGACAAACGGTTGTACCAACATCAAAGCATAAGGATCAGGAACAATCATGATCAAGATGGTGATCACAAAAGAAAACCAGTTTACCATATACTTTATGATCCAAGATTCAGAAGACATCTTCTATAAATCTGCCCAGATGACTAAGAAAACCAAGAAGTTGAGGTTGAGCCTTCAATGTGACAATACTGCTGTTTAGTGTGTTTCAATGTTGTGTCTATTGTTTATTGATTGTTTTCCTACATTTCATTTAGCATTTGACTGATAGTTTGCATACATTTCATTTACCTAGTTTATGGGTGAGTTTGCCCAACAAAAACAAGATCACATAAGATTGAAATAATGGTTTACTTGAAACAGAGTCATACTCACATAAGTCAAAATTGAATTTTCCAGAAAATTTTAAAAATACAATTCTTGGACTCGTTGGTTAATTCATACATTTCATTTAGCTAGTTTATGGGTGAGTTTGCCCAAGAAAAATAAGACCACATAAGATTGAAATAATGGTTTACTTGAAACAGAGTCATACTCACATAAGTCAAAATTGAATTTTCCAGAAAATTTTAAAAATACAATTCTTGGACTCGTTGGTTAATTCATAATTTAGTCTTTTTCAGATTCCTCCATTTTCCAAAGAGTTATAGTTATCTTTATTAAACAGTATATGTTAACACTGAAATAATACTAGGAATTGTCTTAATACACAAAGCTTTGTACGATGGAAATGTTACCTGTTTTGTCACAACATCATATTCAAGTAAGTGTTCCAACAAAGCAACTAATGCCTTTTGATTCTTCTTCAATATTTCTGCAGCTTTATCACATGCTGTGTTGAATAACTGTAAGTGGTTAAACAATAGGAAAAACAGTCAATGACTCAATAGCATCATATAATGATATTGAGCATGTCAGAATGAGATGTTCTATACTTCTCATGAAGAATCTTATCCCCATCAAATCCCCAAATTTTAACCTCTTATCACTCATCTTTCAAGAATTCCCACAGTACGTGCATATTGTAAAATACAATAGACAATAAGACAGAAATGAATGAAAATGTAGAATTAGAGCTCATTTCAGAGTACCTTCTTAATATTGGCCTCAAGTTCATATTCATGATCCTTTCCCATATCAAGATGTTTTGCCTGCATCAACATTAAGAAGACATTATTGATTAACTAATCCTAAAATAATATTAACATACGAACCACATTTAACCTTGTATTTCATTATGTCATTATCTTGCAGCATTTAATTAATCACCTGGTGAAGCTGTTTGATGTGTTTTCAATGTAAAGAAATTAAAGAGAGAGAGGAAGAGTGAGACCATCATAACAGCAACTCAAGTCACTCAGCATCAATATAAAAGTCAATCAAGTGAAGATGTAGAACAACATTAATCAAGCCTACTACAAGAAAGGGTGATAGATACATATGATGTCCTTGTAAAGGCTAACAACTTTCCTAAAATTGCTTAAGTTGCAACAGAAAACAGTCATGCTGTCAGGTACAGTAGAATAAACCAGTTATACCCAAAGGAAAAAATACCAGCAGTCAAAGAAAATGTTGGCCACAGGCCTGGCATGTGACAATGACTTGGATATTAAATATACCTCAATAGACTGGAATCTTCATTAGAAGATTTTGTAATCTACATTATATAACCATCTCACAAATTACTGATTTGCAGAGAACCATTTCCCCAACATTGGCCATCAGGGTTGAAATCTGCCCTCCAAGACTACATAAACTGCAACACATGGCAGGCTGTGGCATCCGAATATAATAGCAAACAAACATATTTCAACCCTAAATCTTAATAAGAGTTCAATGAAATCCTCTTGGCCTGCCAATTCAGAATGCACGAACATTGAAAGGCCTCCTCATCCAGCATTCTGTGATAAAAAAACAAGATCACTCCTCAAGTCTCCAAGTGCATTCGCCACTCAAAATATTCCTTGTTGTCAACAAGGGGAAAATTGAAATCATCAGTGTCTCTAGCTGGCATATACATTGTTCACGGCAAGCTGTGAGGGGAGTTAAATATGGCCCCAAATCCTACTAATCCATTCTAGGCTGCACCCTTTTGTTGATATGTTTGCCCACCAATTTGACAAGGTTCTTATTCCTAATGGTTGACACAATTCCTCCCATGCAAATCTGAACGTGTATGTGGAGGTGGAATTTAAGCAGAAGCTTCCATCATTTCTGTGTGCACCATGACCTTAACCTACCAAATGCATGCTAGGCACAGGATCACCTCATCAGAGATTATCCTCATCAAAGTGTTACAAATATATCTCACACCCTAAAGGCAAAGTCCTAAACCCAAGATGGGAGAACAGAGGGCTAAGAGGGAGGCAAAATGTCACATCGCCAAACCCCCTTCCACTTTTTAGGCCTGCAATACAGTAGCCAACGGAAGCTTCCCTACAGGCCAAAATCTTATTAAGGATTTCGTGAATGAATGGCTAATATATCAATGGCTGATCTAGTTATTGGGTACGGATTATTTATGAAAACACCCACTGAAATTTCCAGATATCCTGATGTATAACAGCAGCTTCAAATCAGATTGAAATGAATACTACAGGCTACCAATTAAATCTGATATCATCTAGAATTTAACCTTACATTCCCAGATTTAATTTATTATAGAAATTCAGCTAAAACAAGGAAGATTCACAAAGTTTAATAACAAGGCTGAATCAACAAATATCTCAAATGTGAGATTTTACTGTGTTTATTACAGATCTGAAACAAAAGGAGATTCAATTGAAAATAAAATGGCTGTGTGGTGTATTAGTGCGTAGGCTATTGGGCATATGGAGTCCCTTTTAAAGCAGCTTTTACCACTAATAACCTTGATCAAGAGAGGATGATTTGACTTTATAACAGCAGTCACCAATCCCTTTAGGTTACTAGAAATAGATGTGCAGGAGCTGTAAATTGTTCATTACCTACAGCAAAATAAATTTGAAGTGGATGCACATACTAGACATCAAGTTCTTCTTTCTTCTTTATAGATGATAAGCGGAAAACTAATCCCTACATCTCATGATACTGAAAAGGAATAGAAAATAAACCATTCACCATTCACAATTTCACTAAGTTGCCAGGGTACTTGGGTACTGGGATGGGTACTGGTACGGGTATGCCACATTTTGAAACAGGGTACTTGGGTATGTCGGGGTACTGTATATATATATATATATATATTAAATTTTCAAGTTTATAAATTATATTATATATTAATATTTATTATTAAGTTTTTCTTTGTCCAATGTTCATTGTTCAACAAGTAAACAGTAAACTCCAACACACATTGGCATTGCACATTGCTTGAAATTCAAATTGCATATTGATATTGATATGAATCATCATCATGATATATGTCCATTGTCATACTACATCCAAAATTTGACAAATGGCATTTGCCATATTTTCGAACATGAAATACAAAATACTAAAGTACTATTTAAATACTAAACATCATAGTTGATTTCAGATTTGGCTTCCTCAAGCCATCTATGCTAGACCAATAGCATATGTAACATCATTGTATACATCTAATTTAAATATGTAATGTATGAATTGTGAGACATGAATCATGATACATATGCCTTGAAATGCCTCAAAGGCTGAAAGTTATTTGTAAGAAGAATAGTTTGGCTTGTGTAAGGAGCTTGTTGCACTAACCTGAAATTACAGGTTTATTATTTAATAACAACGTAACTACATAAGTATGTCTATGCTATTTAGAAATTGTGAAATAAAAAATTGAGATAATGCATTTATTCATGTTGTGGAAGTCATTGGCCCAAATCGCTGCACAGTTGGACATCTTTGGGAGAAGGCCCCACCGTACCCTACCCCCTCTTCCTTTCAAAACTTTAAAAAAATTTGGATTTTGAAGTCCACAAGCTAAAATTTATGGGCCAGAAGTACCCCCGAAGTACCCAAAAATAGGGTACTTTGCCTTTTTTGGAGTACCAGTACCAAGCTGAACATTGGAAAGTACCGGGTACTTGGGCAAGGTACCGGTTACTTCTTGGGTACTCCCAGGAGTACCCATTCCCGTTCCGGGTACGGGTACCCGGTACTGATACACGTGCCCGACCCCCCGGTACGGGTACCATGGCTACTTAGCAATTTCAATAAGGAAAGGAATTACCAGTATAAATTAGCATCAAATAAAAAGATCTTCCTCAATGCACCAATCCACAGCAACACAAATCCAGATCTACAATAGAATGCTTGCTCCAAATAGTATTAAATATCACCAATAAGTTGTAGAGTTTCCTCAAACCAGCAACAACAATTACAAATGGAGGAGCTTTACTTAAATAGAGTTCTTGGCTCAAAACCTCCATGCATAAAATAATATTATCGTGTTCAAAAGCTTAGATCTTTTCTTGAGATACACAAAATAATATTTATTTATCTAACTCCCTAATGTGACTTGCTCAACAATGAATAAAATAAGAGAATTAGTTGAGACATATGCATGATTCATCTCCTCAACTAAGCGCTCCGTTGAAGTGGTTATTTTGACTTGTCAAAGTAATAAATGGAGTGCCAAAACGATAACCTCCTTGACTGTTACCTTGGAATAGCCATCAAAGATATATATTTTATCATTTTCTTGAAATGCACCTTCCTAAGAAGATGAAATTTGACCAAGCATTAGCACCTCCTTGAGGAATGCCATGTATTTTTTGCCACACATGCTATCTAGTATGGATCTAGTCAATAGACATGAACACCTCTCTTGATCGAGGCATTAAGTAGCACTTTGACCAATCTTTTTAGTGGTGCGCACTCTAGGAAAGAGAAATCTTGACCAAGCCTTTTTGTCAAACACTTCTAGCATCAACCTTTTTCACATGTGCAAGTGCCATATATGTGAGATTAAGAGTCCAAGGCAACCCACTTTGTATGAACATGTGTGCAACTTCAATCAAACTCTTGCACCCTTTCTTCAAGCCAAATAAAACTGAAATATAACATATTAAGGTGACAAAAGAGGGAGCACTCTCTCCTTTAACCATATGTAGTCATCGTGTATACATCAAGAAGGGGGAAAACCTCTTTCCCTCCCTTAGAGTGCTATAGATAATTCTTGTCACTTGAGAAATGTACAAGGGTTATTACATTCTAACAAATTATCACAATCATCCAACAAATCACCATGGGGTACTCTAATATAGCATGCCATGTCAGAATATAATAATGATAAATGGCAAGTATCACCAAAAATAAATCACGGAAGCTCTAGCCACTTCAAAACACCATCAAGGACCAATCCATTAAATGATTAGGGAAACTATAGTGAAAACCAATTATACAACATGTGATCATCTATGAATGAAAACATAACATGTATGCCAACAATAAGGTGTGACTATGACACCCTCATCAACCATTCTTGTCCATATAGAACTAAGAAAACTCTAGAGGCGCTATATAAATCCAATACTGAAATGATGCAAACTCAAATGTACCAATACAAATATCTTTGCACTATCCAATTTCCTCAAGGAAATCACACAATCCATTTTCCTCGAGGACATCACACACCCGTTAGCCAAAGACGAAGTCACATAGAAATTACCTAGCCATCCACATGCCTAGTGAGTATAGCAAAAGGGCCATGTCAAGGAAAATGTGTGCATCCATCAATGGTCCATGAGATAACAATGTTATCAGAACCGGACTAGTGGTCGAACCGGCCACCCCAGGACCCCGAACTAGATAAAAACCAGGAAAAAAACTAGATCAAAAAACTGGATGAGCAAAAATACATAATACATAATACATAATATATATATACATATACATATACATATACATATACATATACATATATATATATATATATATATATATATCTGTGTGTGTGTGTGTGCATTGATATGAATTCAAACCATTATACACAAATCCATATTTCAATCCAAATAATGCTCCCATGCTAACTGAAGTTTGAACCAAAAAAACATTACCCACTGCACTGAAGTCTGAACAGTATGCTAACTAACCCCAACATTAACCAAGTCAAGCCTGGTCAAAGTCGTAGTTGTCCATTCAAAGCCATTATAACCATAAAATCTAATGAACTTGTAACAAATAGCACCAAATTTAAATATATATCAATAAGCTTGAGTCCCAATCAGCCGTACCTCCTCTCCTCAGCAAATTGGTCATACCTCTCCTTTAAAATGCTAGTACAGTAGTCGTACCACAGTCTTGTTAAGATATCTCAACAAGTCTATACACTCAACCCAGTCGTAAGAAAACTCCAAAGATGAGTGTGGTGGAATAAGAGGGTGCCAACATCAATTTATAATGTTTGTAGGACCATTAGGTTAATAATCCTAAGCCGACATGTCCTTGTTAGAGTTTGCACTTTAATTCAATGTATCTAGGATCTTTAACTGAAAGAATAACAAGCACAGCAAAATACAATAGACACAATAGACACAATAGTTTTCCTCGGGAAAACCATGAAGGAGAAAACCCTACAACTTCCTCAAAGATAGAATCGTCACTAATACAATATCAAGCAAAAATGGAAAACCCAAATATATGTCTTCTACAGCTTCTCTTTTTCTGCTCCAGCGAACTTGTCTTCTCTCTCTTGCTATGCGAACTTGTGTGAGTGAGTAGTGTGTCCAAATGAGAGAGCAAGGCTCTTTATTTATACTTTACTTTTGGAGTGACCTTTTACCTAACTAGGTCGGCCTCACTAAAACTGACTGGGTCGACTTCTCTAGGGACACTTAATAATACAATTACATTTGACCTTTTGGGGAATCTAATGCCCCGACTTACAATGGAGGTTTTACCTCAATGACCTTGCATCACTAAACATAATAATGACATCCCTGAATGGAGGAAAAACATCTCCGTCGAAGGTACAAATAAAATACAATAATAATATCAATATGAAATACAAATGAATATCTTCCGAAGTTACATTTACAACAACAGTCCTCCAGTAGATTTCGTACGGAACCTAGCCGGTTTGAGGAAACCAGTCGGTTCCGTCCGGAACTAGCCAAAAACGGTCACAATGCAACAGTTGGCCTGAAAAGCTCATGGACCTAGTTGAACTGGATGGTTTTGCCAGTTCCAAGCCATTTTTGAGAACATTGTGAGATAAGTCAATCATAACATTTCCCTATATCACACCATATATCAAATTGATCACAAGATGAACACATAATAAACATGTTGCAACACATAGAACTAAGCTAAGCAAAGTAACCAATGGGGGAAGTGTTGTTGCACCCTCATTCTCAAGGTACATACACAGTAGCTTTGGGGCAAGGTGTTGGGGGCAATTGTCCCTTCGTTGCAGTGGGACTGAGAGCAATTAGCACTTCTAATGGTTCTCCAATGGGTGTTGTCAACATCCCTAGTTTCCCAGTGGTTCAACTAATGGTTCAAGATAGTAGCGTTTCACCAGTGGATGGGCAATTTCGACAAAGTCAACACCCTGAGTCTATCATCAAGGGTGGATCAACTACCCTATGTCTAGCAACATGGACATAGGGACAAGATGGCAGGTTAAGTATAAAAAGCAAAAGGAGGTTTCTTCTCCCACTCATGTAGAAAACACAAGGGGAGACATGATCCCTAAGCCTTGTGTGAAATCCTATAGGGACATAATAATCCATTCACTTTATCAACAAACCCCTTCCCTTGGGGGGATCGAGATGGATAATTGGTACAATAGTATAGAACTTCATCTTTCATAATGAAGCTCTCTCTATCGTCCTGAAATGTGTGCGGAATGACAATCCCAATCCTACGAAGATTGTTCATGGAATTTTAAACAGATTCAAATTGTATGTGAATTTCATACAATAAGTGAAATCGGCGAGTTTTGATTTCAGAATTGGATAAATTATTGTCAAGATGGCCAGTTATGAGCTCCAAATCATTTTCAAGGGAGTGGAGGTGTTGTGCTTCCCCTTTATTCCTCTTTGCAAAGCTTTGAGGTGGCTCTTGGTTCAAATCTTGAGGATCGATGTGTTTGAGTTACGCTAATGGTTCAAGACCATCTAATAGGGCTATTTGTTGTTTATGCTCCCAACCTCAATTTGGAGCATGGTCATCTTTGTGATTGGATGCCTTCTTCATTTCTGGTTGCAGATTGGATTGTCGGGGGTGGGTGATTTTAATTTTTAACATGGTAGAGTGGGAGGGTGATTGCGGCGATGCATGCGTATTATGATTAGTGCAGTTGAGAAGAAAGCATGGTCTAAGAGAAAGTTTGCACTTCAAGTGTTTCACCCCACTTGGAAACAAAAGGGCATTGATTATGGTGGATGGTTCACTTAGACAAATTACAAGCAAGCTCATTGCTCAAGACAAGGTTCAACCCAAATTGGACCAGCTTTATGGCCACAAGGACTTAGAAGGACATCTCCTTTTCCAAAAAAGCTTCACCCAGTGGATATTTTGATGGACGTGACAAGGGAAATTCTAGGGGCTAATTTTCTATTTGTTTTCTCCAAAAATAATTCACCAATTTCCATGTTTCTCAAAAACAATTTGCCCAATCTAGGATAAGATAATTTTACTTCAATAATTGCCAAAAGTTTCTTGAAAGTAATTCTTAGGAAATTGAATATTTTTAGAAAAATAACACCAAACATTTTATACTTGCATTTTACGAATTAGTAAGATTCACCAAGATTTCTACTCGAGATAAGTATGGATCCTTACAATTTTCCCTAGATGTGATGGGTTCAGATCGTTTTCCTATAGAGACTATGATCTCAATAGGTAACATGATTGAATCAATGCCTTCAACATTGTTTATGTTGAATGTGTCTCATTTGGGCATAGTGGATTTCCATGCCCTTGTCTAGAAGGTATGGAACCTTTCCCTTAGCCACTGGGGGAGGAGGGTTAGCTACTTTGATGGGATTCTATGTATGTATGTCTTACAGTCAAGCTCATTAAAGGGTGGGTGGAGGAGGGAAGCCCCCAAAAGACAAAACAAGTTGCGGGGTGCTCGTTGTGGACTTGGGGAGGTACGCATATTCATTGAGGAGGATCTCCATAATACAGCCGTTTAAGACGTTGTTTTGCGCCTGGAGATGCTTGTTTATAAGAGAGAGGAGTACATTTCTAGCAACACCATGGTACATTCCCCACTGCAACGGATTAAGGAGAAGGATGAGGGATCCAAAGACTACCTAAAACAAAAAAAGGTTGCTGACAAGATTCTTCGCTTGCATAAGGCAGATGGATCTCTTGCACAGGATCCATCAAAAGTCAAAGGTATGTTTGGGTTGCATTTTCATAATATTTTCTCTCCATATGTTTTGACAGATTGTATTGTGGATGCTATGAATGCTTCTTGTAGGTGTTAGATAGTTAGACATTTAGGAGTTAATTAAGATCAACTTGGTCTAATGTGTCTTTAGGTAAATAGTATTTCATTAGTATGCATTTGTACTTGTGTAATCTGATATTCACAATATGCTCTAGATATAAAGTGAACTGACAATTCATATTCTCTTCGATAAATGTTTGGTGTTATTTTTCCAAAAAATATTCAATTTCCTAAAGTGCAAGGTCTTCACTAGGATATAGCTGAGAGCAACTCTTAGAAGTTTTGCCAATGTCACCTAGACAACAACCTCTCTTTGCTTTAGTGATTTGGAGGAAGATCCAATCAGAAGGGAGGATTCCCTAATCACAACTAAGTCTCAAGGATAGCTCCAAGGAGGGATGACTTTAGAGATCAGATTTAAGAATTAACTCCCTATGAAAATGCATCAAAACTAAGTTGGAAAGATTTATTTAAATTTCAGATCTAGATTATAATATATGCAAAGTTGATTTAGGGTTTAGATGTGAAGTGTTTAGTGTTAATTATTACACAATTTCCAGATTTAAAATATACGTTATTTGTTGTCAATGAAGTACAGATTGAAACCAGTAGAAATGTGTAAAATAGCAGAATGAATTACAGCCCTTTAGATATTGAAGTTAAATACCAACTAGGCTAGAAATGACATAGAACGGCATGAATGATGTATGACAATTAAATGAATCATCCAGCTGCCACTACAAACTACCAACTTGTGTGTTATCCAATCCTTTCAAAGTTGACTATTAGGAACTAAAACAGATTTATATTTAAAGATAAGAAAGCATGAAAAAGATAGTAAATTTACTGCTCAAAATCTCACAAACTCGGATCCAAATGTATTTATAGCAAAGCCATAGTAATATTCTTTGAATAAAAATGTGAAATTCAGACCAGTGAAAACAGATCTCACTACGGCAGAAACAATGGTCTCTCAAGGTGCTTGAAAGAAGGGTGTTTGAGACCAAACTGGGGGTAGATCTAGGGTTTATCTTTGCCTACTAAATTCTAGAATATAGTGTCATAAAACCAGCTCCTAAACGGACCTTAAAAAATGTCCAAACAGCAGGTTACTGAGAGCTATAACAGAAATCCTAAAACCCTGAAATATCCAGCAAGGATGAGGGCCAATGATCAGCAATGGAAGACTAGCTGATATCCCTTGGGCTGCAAACGAAGACGGAATCCAGATCTACTTAAACAAAAATAAAAGGCATTCGAAATGATTCTTTTGTGGTTAGAAATGTGTTACTAGTGCCTGCTATCCACTAAATTGCAATTAGTGGATTCCGAGTGAGCCAGCAAAGCTTGAACATGTCAAAATGTTCATTATCAGAGTTCAGAAGTCCATCAGGCCTTCTAGGCCCTTTCTTTTTTGTACCACATGTTCATACGTTCTCGCGGAAATTGTAATAAAATGTGCTACCATGGTAGCTGTATGTAAAAGACTCGGCTTCCTAGGACTTGAACATTAATCAGACTAGTCCAAAGTGTTTTTTCTCCTTGTAAATTATTTGTTGTTGAACAAACGACTAATAATTTTCGAGTTTTTCACTGAATCCTCCAAAGTTGGCCGGGGTGGTGTTTAGGACTTAGGAGATTATTAGAGCCTAAGTGTCAATGTATTAAACCATGTTACGCATTAATTTTGAGTCATATGAACATGTGTTAGGTCCCCCTAGGTTATTTTTGAGTTCCGAGAAAAAAATATTTTTTCGTAAAAATAAGCCATTTTTTAATGGTTTGATAAAAAAAAAAAATGTGATAAAAATGTGGTCTAGGGGTCTTTTCTGCCATGGGGGTGCTCATTTTCAAGCTCAGAGCATCTTCTATACCACAAGACCCACTTTCCTAAGTGGTTAGGTGCTTTATTTTTCACTTATTATCAAAAAAGTCAAAAAAGAGAGAAAAAATGCAAAATAATGCAAAATATGAAAAAATCAAATTCCTAATTTTGGGGGATTTGTAAGAGTTTTGGATTAGCTATCATTTAGGGGATGTAAGAGAGATTTATGACACGTTCATGGAAGCACTTAATAAAGGAATCTATTCCCCACTAACAGGTAATAACTCTTGGATTGTTTATTTCATTCATCAAGCATTATATTTATACAAGGTTTTCTGACCTTTGGGATTCATATTCCAATGGTCCGTTGGAGTCTTCACGACTCTTTGTATTCTTCGGTTACAAACTACCCTAGGATTCTAACATTCCCCCCTAAATCCGAAGGGGTGTTTGTAAGTCCGAGCATGGTTGTAAATCTTTCAAACTTTTCTCATCCAAGTGCTTTGGTGAAGATGTCTGCAGTTTGATCATTAGTGGAACAATGACGTAAATGAACTGTCTTTCCCTCTACATGATGTCGAATCAGATGATACTTTATGTTGATATGTTTGGTTCGATCATGGAATCTAGGAATCTTGGCCAACTTGATTGCAGAAGTGTTGTCAATCAAAAGTAAAGTGGAATCTTCTTGTTTCTCTTGCAAATCTTCAAATATCATCCTGAGCCACACAATCTCTTTGGTTGCTTCTGCAGTTGCTACATATTCTGCCTCTGTTGTTGAATCTGCTGGAACTGATTGTTTGTGTGATCTCCAGGATATAGTTGTTGATCCAAGACTCATCGTGTATCCAAAAGTGGACACTCATGTTTCTTTGTCACCATCGAAGTTTGAATCAGAGTACCCAATAAGTCTAAAGTCATCCACCTTAGAATACTTGAGTCCAAAGTCTTGAGTCCCTTTCAAGTATCTTAGAACTCTCTTTGTTGCAAACCAATGTCCTTCAAAAGGTTTGTGCATAAACCGTGAAAGAATGCTAACAACATAAGAAATATCAGGTCTGGTGGTAGTAAGGTAGATAAGGCGTTCTGCAAGCGGTCGGTACTTGGTTGCATCCTCGAAGTCTTTTCCTTCACTTGATGTGAGCTTTAGCTTTTGTTCCATTGGAGTTGAGAGCGGATTGCAATCTGTCATGCCAAATTTGTTCAACAGTTCTCCAATATAGTTTTTCTAAGAAATGAAAATGTACTTAGGATGTTGAGTCACTTCAATTCCTAGGTAACAGTGAAGATGTCCTAGATCAGTCATTTCAAATCCTTATCTTAAGTCTTTCTTTATGGATGCTATATAACTTTCATTGTTCCCTGTGATCAAAAGATCATCCACATATACTACAAGAAACACAACAGATCTTCCAATATTCTTTACAAATAGCGTTGCGTCATCAAGATTGTAATGTTTGATATTCATCTTTAGAAGATGCTCGGTTAGCTTTTCATCCCATCTCGAGGTGCTTGTTTCAGGCCATACAAGGACTTGACAAGTTTGCATACCTTGTGTTCTTGTCCCTTCACAACAAAACCTTCGGGTTGAGACATGAAGACATTTTCTTTCAAGTCTCCATTCAAGAATGCAGTCTTTACATCCATCTGATGAACTTTCCAACCATTTTGTGCAGCTAAGGAAAGTAAAGTGCAGATGGTGCCCCATTTTGTTGTGGGAGAGAATGTTTCTTCATAGTCAATTCCTTCTTTTTGTGCATAGCCTTTTGCCAGGAGCCTTGCTTTATGTTTGTTAAGTGAGCCATCTGATTCGTATTTGTTCTTGTACACCCACTTGTTTCAAATTGGTTTGGCTCCGATTGTAGGATCGACTAGCTTCCAAGTTCCATTCTTTATGAGTGCATCATACTCATTCTGCATGGCTTCTTTCCACTCATCACGAGTAGTAGCCTCTTCAAAGGAAGTCGGTTCAATGTTAGCAGAAAAATTTAATTCACAATCAAATGAGACATCCATGTCATCACCTGAGATCTCTGCATTTCCTCCATCTTCTTGTCTAGTTGAGCTTCTTGTTCCTGTCTTTCCTACTTCATCTGCACAGACACTTTCAAGTATCTTTGTGCCCCATTTTGGAATCTTCCTTGATGGTCTAGGTTGATCAATTGGTGGTGCATTATTCTCTTCTAGGTCCAATCTTCCAATCCTCTCAATTACATCATCCAGTTGAGTCTTCTGTTCAGTTGAAGTGGCAAGAACTTCTTCTTCATCATTCTCTTCATGAGGGGTTGTTAGTGCTGCTTCAAATGGAAATTCCATGGACTGATCCAAGATAGGGATCCCCCCTTCAATATGTGGAATTGCATTAGCACATGCAAAATCCTAAGGGTCATGGGCCTAAAAAGCAGTAGGTAAACAAATGCTAAATCTAAAGACTGTTGGCCATGTTATTATTGAAATGTAATGATTATTTCCTCACGAAGCCTACAGGTTGGGATGTGAGATGGAGTAAGGGACAACTAATTCTAAGTGTCCCCTAGAACCTCAAGTTACGATTTATTGTGCACCCAATCACGATGGTTCTAGAAAAGATCATCACGGAGCTTGATTTAAGCTTGGATGTGAGTTGTAGACATTTGTTAAAGTTGAATGGGCACTCCTCAAAACAACTTATTCCATTTGTGAGACACCGCCATCCCCTGTGTGTTCTCTGTCCAACATATGCTTAAGTGGTCTTCCCTTTCCCTTTATCTGATATGTCATGGTGTTGAACTTGTAAAGTCATTCCCTTGACTTAGCCTTGTTTCTTTAACCTTCACCCATTTCTAGCAAAAATGACCACGTCCATAAATGAGTATACACTTGAGGGTCGTCTTTTGAGTAATTGGCTACTTTAATCTAGACTTATATCCAAGGTTTTAAAACTCGGACTCGGACTCGGAATCGGTTGAGGGTCAACTCGGACTCGAACTCGGAATCGGCAATGATTCGGACGATTTGATTTTAATGACTCGGTTTACTAAAAACCACATAAAATATTTAAATTTTAAAGAAAAAAGACATTTTAAAGATTATAATCCATCATTCCAAAGCATTAGAGACAAAATATCCAAAGTCTATCATGTATATACCATATAAGGATGAACATATCAAAATGGCACGAACATGCCGACCCAGTGTGCAATACATAATACATATTTGGAAGACTAGAACAAAGTGAAAATACATAATCAAAGAGGCCTAAGTGGCATGTGGAGTGATAGAGTCCAAAAAACAAAATGTTATGATGCCAGTAATAAGTATGCCACTACATCATTGATCAACATGATCAATCATCATCATCAAACTCATCACCACTGCTATGCCCAGAACTACCACTCGGACTAGCAATGATATAGGCAACGGCATCTGGCTCGGGCTCAAACCCCTCAAGGTCATCTACAACTGCTGCATTAGGAACAACACTAGCTGAATAGGTAAAAGCACGAGGTGGACGTGGATAAGGGGCTGCAGGTGCAGGCATCTCTCCCTCTCGACTAGTGCCTGCCATGTTTGGAAAGAAATAATGTTATATCGTAGTTATATCAAATTATTAATATAGTAATATTGAAACACTCATATATTATTCAATGATAGAAAAAAATATTACGGATCTAGATTCTACACCTGCATGAACTGATGATGGTGCTGATAATAGTGGATCTGCCTCCAGACTAACATTACCGGCTGCATCTAGCTCAATATCATAATCAACATCGAACTCAGGCTCTTCAGTCTCCACTAACCAATCTAAGGTTGGATCGATATCATCCAACACAATGGGATCAGTATCAGGTCTTTTGTTCATCAATTGGTTGCGCCTTAAACGAAGGTTGTACTGCACGAAGACTAGATCATTTAATCGGTTTTGCTCTAAACGGTTTCTCTTCTTCGTGTGAATCCGCTCAAAGACAGACCAATTGCGTTCACACCCGGAAGAACTGCATGGTTGACTAAGGATTCTAATTGCAAACATTTGCAATTGAAGGCCTTGGCCACCAAATGACTCCCACCATGAAGAGCACGTACAAAGACAGTTAAATCAACAAATTAGATTGTGAATTCGTCTAAATATTGAAGTTTTTTCATTTTAAAAATTAAATAACTAAATTTAATAAAACAATGGAATTGTTTACCTGGTTGGTCCACATCTCTTGCAATCTTAGCCACAGGTTTGCCAAAGGTACCTGTGCCTCTAGTGTAAGCTGTAATCTGTTGGTGTATCTCCAACTGCGCCATCTCATTTGGGACCATGCGCCCAAGGCACTCATACAATCCATCTTTGACCTCCCCGGTCTGATCTTCTCCAAATCGAGCTCTATAATGGTACCTCGGGTTCAAAAAATACCCAGCTGCATGTATAGGACGATGGAGTTGATTGTTCCATCTCCTATCGATGATATCCCAAATAGGCCCATACTTGCCCACTCTATCCTTGTATGTTGCCCTTATTTGCTCCTTTTCCTGATCCATGGCCTCATAAATGTAGCCCATGGCCAATCTTTCCCCATCCACCAACCGCAACACTTTAACAAGTGGCTCGGTAATTTTCAAAACCTCTGCTGCTTTTCTCCAAAATGAGCGTTCCAAGATTGCCTTCTTGGTGTCTTTTCCATCTGTTCTGCGGGCCCATCTACTTGAATTCCATTCATCACTTGAAATCATTTGTTCCAAGTTTTGTCTTTGAGCAAGGAGAGATTGCAACGTGAGGAAGTGAGTTGCAAATCTAGTAATGGTGGGCCTAACAAGTTCCCTGCCCTGTGTGTGTTTCCTCATCAAGCTCAATACCCATGAGTGGTTGTAAATGTATCTTGTGATGCTTTTGGCATGCTCTACAGTGTGCGTGATCCAATCATGTTTGCATATGTCCTCAAGCATGAGGTCTATGCAATGTGCCGCACATGGGGTCCAAAATATTGTCGTGTATTTTTCCTCTAACATCTTACCAGCAAGAACATAGTTAGAAGCATTATCTGTGATGACCTGCACAACATTAGCTGCCCCCACCATCTCAACAACCTCAACAAAAAGCTGAAATAAGAGATTTGCATCTTTCACCTTATCGGATGCATCAAATGATTTCAAAAACATTGTTCCCTGTGGGCAAGAGACAAGGAAGTTTATGATGGTTCGGTTCCTTGTATCAGTGCATCCATCTGACATGATTGTGCATCCTGTTACGGCCCATGATTCTTTGTACTCCTTGAAGTATTCATCCAAGGATTTGATCTCTTTCTGCAAAAGAGATCCCCTCAAGTCATGCATACTAGGGCCTTTGAAGCCCTTACCGGCAGCAACAACAGAATCCCACATAGGCTGAAAATAAGGTGAACGTGCAGCATTGAAGGGAATATCTGCATCATACCACCATCTAGCTATGTACTCATGAGCAGTATCTTTGTATTGCTTTTTCCAATGGGCATCTATGGTGGGTTGAATTGGTCGAGAAGCAGTAGCAGTAGCACTAGTAGTCCCAATAGAGGTGTTTTGACTCTTTTGAGGTGGGAAATAGTTTTGGATATTAGGCCCCTTCTTGGACAGATTTGTTCGGGGGCGAGGAACATACTGAAAGGGATCACCGAATTTGGTAGAAGGCATGGACGAGGAGCCTTCATATTCAGCATGAGGCGCAAATCTCATCATTTCTGAAAGATGCCTCTTCTTCCCTATTTCTTCCTCTCTTTCTTTTTGATTAGTCTTATACACTTAATATTGATCAAATTGTTGTTGCAACTCCAGCCTTATCTCTCCAATCACCTCTGAATCAGCTTCACATGGGGCAACATTTCCTCTAATCGCAGCCAAATGTTGTTTAAGTCTATGAATGCCCCCTCCTTTAATCCATTTTTTGCAATATTTGCAATACATCTGCCCGTCAACCACATCAGCATGGATCCATGATGGATCTTTCGATTTCGGGGCCATCTTGAAGTGTGAAGTTCACTGTTGTTCCAAAATTCAAGCTACTGTTCAACTGCAAACATACAAAGACTGTAACTAAATTGAAATTAAATAAATTGACTGTAATTAAAGCTAGTATGAGTCTATGACTGTAATTAAATTGAAATTAATTGCAATTTTTTTTTTTAAAACAGTAAAAATTACAAAAACAATAAAAATTTCAAAAACAATAATTTTTTTTTTATAAATTAAACAATAAAGTTTAAAGTTTAAACAAATTAAATATAAAAAAAACAGTAAAAAAATTAAATAAGCAAATTAAAAAAAAAACAGTAAAGGAAATTTCGAAAAATCAGTAAGTAATTAAAAAAAAAACAGTAAGAAAATTTATAAAAACTGAATGGAAATTTTATTAACAAAAATAAAGAAATTTTATTAAAAACAGTGAGGAAAATTTACCTCAAGTCCTCTGCGTCTGTGCGATGGCGGGTCTCCACTTCCAGCGGCCTCACTCAGCAATCAACGACTCAACAGTCCACTCGGCAGTCTCCAGTCTCCACTCGACAGTCAGCACCAGCGGCCTCACTCAACGAGTCAGCAGTCGGCGGCCTCACTCGGCAGTCTCCATCGGCTCTGTCACTCGACAGTCGGCAGACTTGGCACTCCACGAGTCCACTCTCCAATGGCACTCCACTCGACACTCCACGACTCCACTCCACTCTCCAGCGACGGCTCTCTGAAACTGGTCTCCACGCAGCGACGGCTCCCAAAGTTCGAATGTTCGACGGCTCTCCCAAAAGTTAAAACATGGTCAAGGTCTCGGGCAAGGGTGGGGACAGTGTATTAGTGGGTTAAGGGTAGGTTACGGTTAGGTTAGGGTTAGGTTAGGGTTAGGTTAGTATTAAAACTTAAAACAAAAATTAAAAATTTTATTTTTTTAAACTCGGGATGACTCGGCCGAGTCGACCCCTAACTCGGGCGAGTTGGTCGGTTCGGTACCGAACCGGCCGAGTTGAACTTCGACTCGGCCGGTTCGGTACCGAACCGGTCACCCGACCCGAGTTAAGGGCCGACTCGGCTCGGCTCGGGGTCAACTCGATCAACTCGGCCGAGTCCGAGTCCGAGTTGGCCGAGTTTTAAAACACTGCTTATATCTGATGGTGTATTGCTTAATCGCTAGTAGAATGCCACTTTGTACTTTAGTTTTTCTATTGAAATATTTAAAGGAGAATATTTTATTCATTTGCACTTACAGCATCAGTTAGTTTTGTCTGGGGTCATTATTTTGATCAATTTTGACCTGGTCAACCCTATTTGACCAAGTCAACCACAAGATCTGGGATGAGTTGGACCAATGATGCTCGAGATTGATTATTTATGGTCCTATGGTGTTCAATAGATGGTTCCATGCATCAAAAAAAGGTTTCATGTGATGGTTTGATGGACTTTATTATTATTTACAGACCATTATTTTTATTGTCTTGGCATGGTTGAGCTATCAGATTATTATCCTAATGGTCACATGATGTATGAGCACTCATCCTTACTTGATTTGGACCTTCAGAGTTCATTAGGACACTTAGTTATCAGTTTCATGCACTTATAGATAAGGATATGATCAGTTTACCACTTTACAGCACATTGCCATATAAAAATGGCATGTTCATCACTTTTGTGATTATTTTGGTTCTCCTAGGGCGCTACAGAGGTTGAATGGGGCCCAACCACTTGTTATTACCATCTTACCCTACTCCCAAACATTTTGGTGCAGTCAGTTTGTTGCCCGGAGCACTTGGCAGAGAGTTATAGGCAATTTTATCTTTTACAGGTGATATTTTGGCATTAAAAAATGGAAGAATTCGCTACTAAGGAAATCGATTTGGGAAAATGAGGCAAGGAAATGGCATGAGGTTTGATTATAGATTGATTATGATGCATTCCACACCTTCTGGCATAGTCTACAGCTTCAGTGGGGTCCACATGTCCTTTGGGTCATTATTTTGGGGTTTATATTGTATTATTGGGACAAAACATCCCAGTGATTTTCATCACTTCATGATGTATATTATATTTGATGTAGTTGGGGCATTAGTCTAGTGAAGATATTATCTCCTAAACCACCCCAACAAGTTGTTATGTTGTGTTTCCTAGTCACTTTATGTCATACATCCCCCCTAGGGCATCATTGAGGAAACATGTCCCCCTCTCTTTGAGTCATCCAAGTATTGTTGTTCCGGCTCATCTAAGCCGTTGATTATTAGTGATGCATTTTATGATCTCAACCACTCATTTAGAAAGCAGTTAGGGTTTTGGTCTCTCTCACTCCTATTTAAAGAAGAGACCCCCCTCATTGTAAAGGGACTTTTAGAAATGACTATTGGAATAAAAAGAATTATTTTGTGAGAAATACTTGTGTGATTGAGTTGAATGTTGGCTATGGTGATTGAAACTACTTTTCTATTGCACTGAAAGATCTTGGTCAATATATATTACATATTTTCAGATCCATATTTTTACTTGCAGGTAGAGAAGACGATTTGGAAGAGGGGAGCATTAGCTGAGGAGTCTCATCCTGTCTCTCTCTCTCAGATCTTGATTTATTCAGGGAGTGATTTTGTCTTTGTACCAATCATTCTTCATCTTTTCCTTCTTACTTGCATCTACCTTCCTTTCTGCTTACTGATTGATTATTTCCTTGGTTGTGCAGGAAGAGAGGGGCGCACTAGTGGTTCTTGGGAAAAACGTTCGAGCAAGAGATTCAACAAAACTTTCATTTGATCTTTGGGAGAGTAGTCCTCGTCATTCTGGCATTCATTCTCATCATCCAAGTACACATCACAAGGTACTATTTTCATTCCTTTACTCTACCCATCTATCATTTACATTTCAAACCCTAAGCTTAAATTTATAAAAATTCTTTGGGTTTAACTACTTGGATTTTCGGCAAACCATTTCTGGGTTTTTACCTCCAGGCCTAGCCCCAGGTGGGTTCTCTAGGGCATCATGCTCTGTGGACTCCATCTGCCCCTTCCTTGGGCACTGATCTCTTTATGCTTGCGCCCTCCTCTGTTAGTATATCTTCTGGGTAGTCGATACCTTGTTTTTCGAGCTTGTGTGCTTTGATACTGTGAGACCTTCATCCAAGTTGTGTTGGGAAGCCCTACTCCCTCCGAACTACTACTTGGGACCATTTTCCCTAATTTAAGTTCATGTTTCCTAAGGCAGTCTGATTTAATCATTTACCCTAGCACTAATATCCTAGATTCGTTTCTAATCCCTATGTCATTATATCCAAAACATCTAAGGTTGAAATCTCATCTTTTTTAAACCTCTACAATGACTTTGTCCCTTACATTTAGGGTTCTTTGTAAAATTAGTCACAGCAGATCTAATGAACAAGTAAATCAATCACAACAGATGAACATAGAAAATATGGTGCAAAACTGTGCAAAACATGCAGCAGTGCTCTCTATCCCAGAAAGGGTGAATGAATTACAATACAAACTGTCACAATGACTGAGCAATTCGAATTGCCTAATGAGGTCATTCGAATCACTGAATGGAGTAGCTTGACTCTGTCTAGGAGTCCTCATAAATCATCGGTGGTGCTCATCAATCACAACAACCAGTCATCCAGGTGTCAATCTGAGTCTAACTGAGTATAATAAATGTAACTGAAGTGTGTAGCACTGATATAGGATCTGGAGGCTCAGTGGGGGCGCATGGGAGGCTAACTGAAGTCAGAACAAGTCACCTAATCAAACTGGAGGTCAAACGGAAGTGATACAGTCAGTCGGGAGTGAAACTAGCCTCAAATCAGGGAGAATCAGAGCTAACTGAATGTAACTGGAGTGAATCTGCAGTGGTAGGTGAACAAGTGCGCCCTTCTCTGGCAGTAGGTGAGAAGAGGGCGCCTTTCAGCTTAGGAGGGCTAAAACTCTGTGGTAAGTGGCTCCCGGGTGCTAGAAGAAGGTGGATAAGGTGCTGGAGGCATCAAACTGGTGACTGGGATGCATGCCTGTGCATGCAAGATCCTGAAATAGATCATATCCTGAAATAGATCATGCAAGATCCTGAAATAGATGATGTATCCCGAAATAGATGATGTGGATATCCGAACACCCCCCCTCAAGCTAGACTATGATGTGCCAACTAAAATAATGTGGGGCCCTGGTAACTAAGACCAAAGGTCACCCCAATACAATAATCCAAAAAATGCTGAAAATAAACTAAGTGAGGAAAGAGGGAAAACCCAGTGGGAAGAAAGCCCCCCCTCAAGCTAAAGCATAATAATGAATCAATCTGTCTCCACCATGATGGAACTCACCCCCAACAGTGAACGGAGGTAAGAGAACTTCTTCTCAGTGAAGCTCTTGGTGAAGATGTCTGCAATTTGCTCATCAGTAGGGCAATATTGCAGAATGATGGTGCGGTCATGCACCAACTGTCGAATGTAATGCATATGAATCTCAATGTGTTTGGTCCTCTGCCGCTGAACTGGATCTGTGGAGATCTTGATAGCACTTTGATTGTCACAAAATAGGACAGTCGAAGTAGTGCCACCAAAACCAAACTTGGAAAGAATACCCTGCAACCAAACTACCTGAATGCAGGCATTGACTGCCCCTCGATACTCTGCCTCTGCTGAAGAAAGTGCAATGGCTGCTTGCTTTTTGCTGGACCAGCAAATAGCACCATGACCAATCATGAAAACATAACCGGAAGTGGACTTCCGATCAATGCTATCACCTGCCCAATCTGAATCAGTAAAACCAATGAAATCTAGCTCAGAATCTGCAGCATAATGTATGTCAAACTGTCTCGTACCTTGCACATACTGCAAATCCGCTTGGCTGCTCGCCAATGAAGCTCATGTGGCTGCTGCATATATCTTGACACGGCACTCATGGCATATGAGATATCAGGCCGTGAATGTGTCAAATAAAGTAGTGAACCAATCAACTGTCGATACATACTGCAATCTGCAAGCGGTGTGGAATCTCCCTCCTCAAGACTGATTCCTGAGAGGAATGGGAACGGGGCTGCCTTACATTCAGCCATATTAAACTTCAATAACAGGTCGGAAGCATATTTTTGCTGAGATATAGTGATCCCATCGAAATTTTGAGCTATCTCCAAGCCCAAAAAGTGACTCAGCAAGCCCAAATCGCTCATGTCAAAAGCTAGATTTAAGGCAGATTTTAGCTTGTTTATTGAAGTAAGTGTGCTACCAGTAATAAGCAGATCATCAACATAAAGTACAATAACCAACAAATTACCTTTAACTCGCTGAAGATAGACATTCGGATCAGATTTGCATCTTTGGAAATTCTGAGAAAGAAGGAAGGAGTCCATCTTTGCGTACCAAGCTCTTGGGGCCTGTTTTAACCCGTACAAAGATTTCTTCAATCTACAAACCAATGATGGATCTGATGTATAACCCTCTGGCTGCTGCATATAGACCTCTTCAGCAAGGTCTCCATGTAAAAATGCACTCTTCACATCCATGTGATGCACTTCCCAGTGCTTGGATGCGGCAATAGCTAAAACAAGGCGGATGGAATCCATCTTTGCAACCGGTGCAAAGGTCTCTGTGTAGTCCACTCCTTGGACTTGGGAAAAACCTTTTGCCACCAACCTTGCTTTATATTTGCTGATAGTGCCATCAGCAGCAACTTTAGTACGGTAGACCCATTTACACTTCACTAATTTTCTTCCAGGTGGAAGAGAAACTAGCTCCCATGTATTGTTCTTTTGAAGAGAACTGTACTCTTCATCCATGGCACTTTTCCATCTCGGATCTCGATGGGCTGAATAGTATGATTGGGGATCTGAACCAGCCATCAAATAACAAATCTCAGGAAGAAATGGATCAGCAATAGAAAGAGCCATACCTGCCCTTTGAAAGTCTCCTCTTGTTCGTCTCGGATCAGCAGGATTTCCAAGACTAGAACCAGCAGATTGTAGAGTGTTTTGGGCCCACTTTGGTAACTGAGGGGGATCTGAATGGTCGGATTCCGAACCTGATATGTCATGATCATCATATGCTGCTACAATATCAGAAATATCAGAACTCATACCTTCATTATCGCTGCTCGAATCTTCTTCTGGTGAAGGCGGTGAATCGGCAGTTTTCTCCTCAACTAGTTGCAATTCTTGAAGCGGTTCTTCAAACTGCACACTGCGCTCTATGAATATCTTTTTAGATCTGATATCCATGAGTTTATATGCTTTTGATTCTTCCCCATATCCTATCAATATGCACTCGATACTTTGTGGATCCAAAGCTCATCTCTTCTCAGAAGGAATTCTAGCCCATGCAGTAGAGCCAAAAACTCTCAAATTTGACACATCCGGTTTGTGACCAAAGAATGCTTCGAAAGGAGTCATACCTTTCACGGATGAATGTGGAACACGGTTCTGTATATATGCAGCAACATTGATTGCTTCAGCCCAAAGATTTGCAGCCAAACCTTTCGATTCAATCATGCATGTAGCCATCTCTTTCAGTGACCGGTTTTTCCTTTTCGCTACACCGTTCTGCTGGGGTGTGTAGGGAACTGTATGTTGGATCTTGATTCCGCTTTGGGCACAAAGTTGCAGCAACTCGGACTTGATATATTCCCCACCATTATCAGATCTAAGAGCTTTGATCTTGCTCTCAGTGGTGGTCTCAACAGAAGCCTTAAAATCCTTGAATTTTCCAAGCACTTCTGACTTGTTTTTTAGAAAGAATACCCATGTAAAGCGGGAAAAATCGTCAATAAATGTCAAAACATACCTTGAACCATTTAATGACAAATGGGGCAGCGGACCACTGATATCAAAATGGATCAATCCCAAAATAGTAGAGGCTCTGCTAGCCTTGCCGCGGTCGAATCTGTGCTCGGGGTGCTTCCCAATAATGCAACCGGTGCATATTCCCTTCGAGGAACGGAGTTGTGGAAGCCCATCTACCATGGATTTATTTGATAGCAGCAGCAAATACTTATAATTTAGATGTCCAAATCTTTCATGCCAAAGCCTACTAACCTCATTACCATGTGTGCGAAGAGCGGTGGGCTTTGCAAGCGGTATAAAGTGCGAAAACTCATAACATTTTGCAGTGTGGTTTGCCTTCCCAACCGCAACTAGTCTTCCACTTTTGATATCAGAAATTTCAACTGTATTAGGGCTGAATGTGACTTTCTTTGGATCACCAGTATGTGTCATTTGATACACAGAAAGGAGATTCGAAGCTAAGGAAGGCACATAGAGAACATTCTGAAAGCATCCATGTTCTACATGAATCGTACCTTTGCCCTTTGAAGAAATTTTTGAGTCATCTCCCAAATGGATGGGGATGGAGCTGTTTGGATCGAATGAGGAAAAAGAATCAATATTTGCAGCCATATGATTTGATGCACCCGAATCTATCAAGAGAGTGGGCTTCGAAACCGTTGCCATGAGTGCTTGTCCTCTTTCATGATCGTCATTCCGATCCTTCTTCCTTGCACCGTCAGGAAGGGTTATGTTGTTCTTTTCCAAAAGGAGGGCCATTTCATCTATAGTCTTCTTCATACATGAACTTTCGGGATGAAAGCCACGGTTACAATAAGTACATTTAGATTTTTGGTTACCTTCTTTGCCCTTTTGCTTGGATTTCGAACTGGATGGTGCATCCGTTTGCTTGCCTTTGTCTTTTTGCTTGTGAGGCTCGAATTTGGGCTTCTCCTTCTTTAGCTTTCCTTTACCATTCGAGATCTTGGGTCCTTGAACAAATAGGGCTGAATCTTTGGAGCTTATGGACCCCATTTGAATCAACTTGTCATGCTCTTTCGTAACGGACTCAATGAAGGCATTCAAGGTAGGCATCTTCCAATTCGGGGTAGTTAGCCGACCGGAATTGAAAGTGGAGACAAATACCGAATAATCTTTCCCAAGCTTGCTTAGAATGGAGAGGATCAACTGTTTATCCTCTTTGATAACACCACTGTTCTTCAATTGCAAGTTCAAGTTCTTGAATTTTGTGAAGAATTCATTGATGGTCTCGAAATTCTCAGGATTAAGGCCAATCAATTCATTCTCTAATTGAAAAGCCCTAAGCTCATCCTGCTTGCCGAATAGTGTTTCAAGTTGCTCCCATATGGCTTTTGGAGTCTTCAATCCGCTGAGATGGAAGTGAAGATCCTTGGAGATGGAGAGACAAAGAAGACCGTAAGCTTCATCAAGCTTGTTGTAGTGTTTGGTTCTTTCTGCTACATTGTTTGGCTCCAATTCAAGACCAAGAGTGACTCGGTAGTAACCTTTTGAACGTAATATGATCTCCATATCATCTTTCCAATCAAAATAATTGAATGGGGTGAGGATAGGCTTTGAAGAAGAGTATTCCATTGCAAGGATTGAGTCAACTGATGAAGAGGAAGCTTGCATGCAGACTATAGCGAATGCAATTGTTGTAGAAAGGCTTGCATGCAGAAGGTAGCGAGTGCAATTGGAGGAGACAATAAACCTGCAAATCACATCAAAACAACCACAATAAGGTCGAACAATCCACCCTTTGAGAGTTGCATCACACCTGGGATTGGATTTCAAGCAATGTTGAATAGGTCCAATGTATCAGATCCAGGAATTATGTGGTAACTCAAGCTTCTGGAGTGGTATTGGAATATTTTTCAAGCTTTGCATGCACAGGAGCGAATGCCCTTGAGATATCTCATGCCAAAACTTTTTGCAATTTTTAGCAATTCAGTCAAATCTTCTTGTATAAACACCTGTAGAAAAGAGATCTTGTCCCTGCAATGGCTCTGATACCATGTAAAATTAGTCACAGCAGATCTAATGAACAAGTAAATCAATCACAACAGATGAACATAGAAAATATGGTGCAAAACTGTGCAAAACATGCAGCAGTGCTCTCTATCCCAGAAAGGGTGAATGAATTACAATACAAACTGTCACAATGACTGAGCAATTCGAATTGCCTAAGGAGGTCATTCGAATCACTGAATGGAGTAGCTTGACTCTGTCTAGGAGTCCTCATAAATCATCGGTGGTGCTCATCAATCACAACAACCAGTCATCCAGGTGTCAATCTGAGTCTAACTGAGTATAATAAATGTAACTGAAGTGTGTAGCACTGATATAGGATCTGGAGGCTCAGTGGGGGCGCATGGGAGGCTAACTGAAGTCAGAACAAGTCACCTAATCAAACTGGAGGTCAAACGGAAGTGATACAGTCAGTCGGGAGTGAAACTAGCCTCAAATCAGGGAGAATCGGAGCTAACTGAATGTAACTGGAGTGAATCTGCAGTGGTAGGTGAACAAGTGCGCCCTTCTCTGGCAGTAGGTGAGAAGAGGGCGCCTTTCAGCTTAGGAGGGCTAAAACTCTGTGGTAAGTGGCTCCCGAGTGCTAGAAGAAGGTGGATAAGGTGCTGGAGGCATCAAACTGGTGACTGGGATGCATGCCTGTGCATGCAAGATCCTGAAATAGATCATATCCTGAAATAGATCATGCAAGATCCTGAAATAGATGATGTATCCCGAAATAGATGATGTGGATATCCGAACATTCTTCACACCTCACCTTACATACTCTATTGACTAGTTTGATCTGGTGATTGGGTTAGATCTCTCCTGTCGGGAATAGATCAGGATCTCCTCCTTTGCTATCTGGGCTTAGATAGCATAAAGCGAAGAGTGCCTCAACTAGCGTGACAACCAATCCATCTGGGGATCGAGGCCCTCTTAGGTCACCTCTTTAGTTGCCTATCTCCTCTACCATCCTGAATAGGATCATCTTTAGGGGCAACTACAAGTTGAGTGATAACATTTTTGGTGAGGTTGTCGGGGAGGTAGAGGCTTACCTTCGGTGTCTGCGAGTGTCCGTGTGTTATCCGATATTTTATCACATCCAGTCTTTTACCTTGGTGATTACATTTATCCATTTCATAATTTACTTAATCACCAACTTAATTCACTCATATCGCCTCTCCTTACGACATTTATTTTTCGGTGAATTGTTGTTGTGGTTCACTTGGCAACTCCACCCCATGACTCTACTAAGGAACAAGCCCAACAAATAAATGTAAGTTCTTTAATCATGTCCTATCCTGAAGATATAGAGTCTGAAACTAATATCACTATGAATATGATGACTCAAATGATAATGTTAATGCAAAACCTTTATGGCTTAGTGTTAGATCAACAAGAAGAAAACAGCAGACGTGACAAATACCTTCATGAATTGTCTGAAAATGTTTATACCAATTACTATCCTCAACCTAAACCCATTAAGAGGTCTTCAGATAACCGAGTAGAAACAATATCCCAATCAAAAGATAGTCCAAAGACTCAAGATCTTACCAAAACTCCTGTAAAGGATAATTCCCCTACTCAAAGGAGAACTATGCACAAGCCAACTGATAAGATTTCAACTCAAACCCTGAGTCCTTCTCCCAAGGGTATTCTGAAAGACAGTAGTCGTACTCGAAAGATAGTGCCTCCACCTATTAAGGAAATAATCCAACACAGTCCCAGTAAGGTTCAAATTCCCAACAAGGTAGTACAAAGAAGCAAAATGGATTTGCCACGCTAAGAAACCTCTCGTACACTTCCTCAAATTCAAGAAAGCATGAACACAAATATCTCGGGCAAGTTGTCATGGTCATCAATTATGGTTTCTTAGAAGGAATTGGTGTCCATCCTTTTTAGTAAAGCACAAGCCATGAGTTTATTAGGATTGAAACCAAGTACTAAGTGTTAAAGTTAGTGCAACTGCGAGACCCATTCTTAGAGAGGATGGTACCCTAGTCTGTTAACTAGGGTTCTTGGTCAAGTTAACCAGGTAGAGTAAAGAGTAAGACCCTAGAAGGTACCCTAGGACCCCCAAGCTGTCTCTTGGGGTTCTTCGTCTGGGACCAAGCAGCTTGTTGTCATGGAACAGTCCCTAGCATGTGGCTAGGGCCCCTACTTGTCTCTAGGGTATTCTGGTCTGGGACCAGACAGTTTCTTGGTCACGAGGACCAAGCAGGTCCTACAGGTTGAGACAGAGACCTCCTCGTACTAGACCGGGCAGATTCTTGGTCACGAGGACCAAGTAGTTCCTGCAGTGACATACTCGGTCAGTTAACTAGGCGTATCTTGGTCAGTGGACCAAGATGATGATGTGTGATGTCCTCATTTCGTAGCTCTTCGAGATGGTTGAGTTAGATGGTCTTCTCAAGGGACCAGACACCCCTTGATGGAGCCACTAGCATTTGACCTGAGGAACAGTCTAGAGGACCACATGATCACATCATCCAGTGTGAACCCTTCCTTATACAATGATGACGAACTTTTAGTTAGTATGGAACACTTGTACATTTGAGAGAGAGATGATTGGTTGCATCCGACCATGACTGTTCATCCTTGGTCTTTACACCTTTTTGGTTATTGGTCTTATGGTACCTTGTCATTAACTTGTGGTCAGTGTCACCTTGAAGTTTTGGTCTTATGGGTACTATGGTTGTTTTCCCACCTTATGGTACACCCCTTGGTCCTAGGGTTATGGGTCATGTACCCATTCTTGTTCTTATGGTTTTGACTTGTACCCTCACCTAATGATACTATTAGCCTAGTACCCACCCAAGACACTTAACTACATTTTATATTATTATAAGTTATTTTTATTTTTGGTGTCCTAATTTAATGGAACTCTAACTAAATCAAAGAATTATTTATGATGCTTCTAGAAGTCATCAAAGATCTATTAAATGAAGACCTATTCTCTCAGTATCATTATCCTATCCTTATCAATCTCAACTCTAATGGCGTCAAGGGTTCTGTTATCACACAAACTCTAGCTGATGGATAATGAATGTCCCAATAGGGATGGTAGAGGGTGATCAACTAGAATGGTGTAACCTGCAATAACCAGGTCCTCCGTTCAAGGAACGAAAGTCAAACCGGACAAGGCTACTGTCGCTTCAGACAAGGCACGTAGCCAAGTCAGGGGGGAGACCCTGCTCAACCAATGATGGTTGAGAGACAAACACACACCCAACCCCAAAGATAGAAAGAAGTACAAACAGGAAATGAGTGCGGATTAAGTCCTAAGTCTAGCTCCAACCAAGAGATGGACACAAGCAGTGAAAATGGGGATGATGTGGAAGTGACCTGCAATCAATTGTAATGAAACAAGCTGATTAGATTAGTGATTGCAAGGCTGAAATAAACTAGGACGTACAGTAAGCTAGAAGTGGAAAAATGGAATGAATTTGCCCAAGGAAGAGAGTTAAGCAGTGCAGCAATGGACCTAGGGCAGCAAATAAAACGTGATTTAAAATACTTCTAGCTATTGGTAGTTTGATTCCTTGACATAAAATGCTGATTTGCAACCAATTACAAACTACCTAGAACCCCAAAACCACCCAACCAAGCAGAAGGAGAAAAACGCCCCAAGGGGGTGTTTTTGCCAGGTAGACTAGTGCTGATTCTATGGGCAAATGGAGTCCAAAAGAAATGAAACTTAGGATTTAGGCTTTTAAGAATATTTCATTAGTGGGTTTCGAAGTAAAACACACACAGTGAAATTTAAAATGCAAGCGACCAACAAGGATGACCTACTTGAGAATGAATAAATGGATGAGATTGCCGAAGACTAGCCTTCCAAACTCAGTTGTTGAACAGCAGCGTGTTCCCTTTGGCGTTTTGATCTCCCAATGACCAAGTGCGCCCTAGCCACTTGCCACAAACAAGATCAAGTCATTGTATGCAACAAATAGTAAATGAAACCAGCAAGTAAATGACTGAAAATGAAATAAATTGAAAGGCACAAGGCAATAACAACTCCCTTTGTTGATACTCTGAAGAAAACAAGTAGTTGTGGGGTTACCACTCCAAAAACTGCACCCTCCTCCAGCTGTGCTCTTCACCTGCAAATCGTTGGCCAAGGAAATGATGGAAACAATGCACTAACTACTCAACAAGGCTAAGGAAAACTAGATATCAGTCAAGCAATACATATCCATCCATAAACTCTCAAGAACTCGGTGGAGAAATGGCTCTCTATCATCAAAAACTCAAGTGTACAAATGTGCCAAGAGAGCTACAAATGAGGTGAGTGTCTTCTCTTATAGAGAAAGACCAATATCAAACCTAATTCCCCCCAAAACTAAGGGCTGAGATTAACTCTCTCCCAACCCAAATCGATGGTGGGGATGATCTCTAGAGAGGGGGCGAATTACCCTCAAAAACGCCCAAGTGGAGATGGGGCCAACTCGTGGGGCCCATAATACGCATATAAAATGTGGTTGGGGGTGCCTATGGGCTGTTTTATCCCCCCATACCACTACATTATGATCTCAATACATAAAAACATCAAAAATATGATTTTTTTGCTAAGTGGAAAAACACCCCTATGGGCAAATTCGCTCCACATGGTAAGCTGTCCAACATGAGGGTCCCACCTCACAAATATCATGTCCAAACATTACCAAATTACCTTATAAGTCACCCTTGAATTAGCCAACCTTTGATGTTTTCCCTTTTCTATAGATTCCTTTGTCAATTTTTTATTTTCCATGTATTTTATTGCTAGTTTATATTCTTGAAGGAGTAAATTGGGCTTTTGACCCACTTACAGTGCCCAGATTGTTGAACCGTCTGCTACAATGTGATCGTGGACCCCAAAAATAGTAGGAATGATCACTCGAACGACCCCGATCCATCACTTAGGCATTATTTTCCCAAAATCCATGATTTTTAATTAAAACAGGTCATTAATGACCAATAATAATTACAAATCTCACAAACGCCTCGATCTTTTTACATTCTGTCACTTGGAAGCTCATATGGGTCCCCTGTAGATAATAAGTGACCAAAATCGAAATTCCGTTCACAACATTTTTTCGGGCCCATTTTTGGCCTGGTCAACCTAGTTTGACCAAGTCAAATCTGGTCAACAATGGTGCTAGCTGAATACCTGTATGCAATCATGAAGTGAAAGGCTTCCTTATACAAGTTAGTACATTACTAAACAATATGACAATAATATGGTGATCAAAAATGCATTAAATCTCGGAAAAATACAGGGCCCCAGGTGAGGTGGGCCCACCACAACCAAAAGACTCAACTGCTATGCACAACCTACAGACTTGACCACCCGGCTGACTTTGGGTGATGTGGAATACAAGGTGAAGGATGAGGGATGACGAGAACAAAGATCATGTGACCTTTTGGATAACTCGGGAAAGCGGGTTCCACTAAGATAAGCATACCATGACACAAACACGGGGAAGGGCAGTGCCTCACGAATGGGTATAGTGTAGGGAAACCGCCACTGGTCATCTAACAAGTATCTCACAACTCACATCCGTGCTCGAAGACTCAATGAGGTTCTTTTCTAGAGCCGCCAAACTAGGTGTCCAGCAAACCGTAACTTGAGACTCTAGGGGACAATCTTGAGCTTGTCACTTGCTCCCTCTCACCTCCTTGCCCCACAGGACTAGGTGAGGAAATAACCACTACAAATGCTGACATGTACGGTTGACCTGTGTCCATGTGTGTTTACAAACACATTGCATGGATTTTACAATGAATTTGATACTTAGCCCTTTTTGGCTAGATTTTACATTTACAAAAAGCCTTTTTGGCTTGCTTTACATTTCTTCATTTTATATCAAGGCCTTTTTGGGCTACATACATATCTCAATAGATATAATCATGGTGCTCATACTGCAAAGTAATGGGGGTGAGCAATACATGCTTCGATGACCAATGGGGAACACCTGGTGAGGCTACACAATCCTAACTGTATTGCAACATCGGGGGCAATCGACAGGAGCAAATCCCAGGTTTGAGAGTGCATCTCACACACTAAAGAGCCGAGGCACAATAAACATGGAATCATGGCATACTCAGAGATCAATGGGGAAAGGGGTCCTCAAGGTCACAAATCGGAATCCAAGTCGGGAAAGACTATCACGGATGAGTCGAAGGGATGGAGAAGGTGAAGGTGGATCCAAAGTCAGCTGCCAAGGGGGACTAAGTGACCAAGTTTATACCAAGAGTAGGGGTGTGACCCAGTGTGCATATACAGGGGCCTACTAGGAAGGGGTGGACTGGCATCACCAAGGGCCCAATCATATATCATAACAATAGCTAGATCACCAAATCAATCGTCATATGCAAAGTTAGTGTACTATCATGTATAAACAAGCCTAAGCAACAATCATGAGCAATAAACATCAAATGCAATACCTTCCGCACCATATACCTACTGCTGAGGATGTCTCTGAACTGGATCTCTGCTGAATCCAGGCACAAATAGTAAACCAGCAATACTCTGTGATAGTCTCAATCAAAGCAAGACTAGGCAACTATCTCAATGGCCTCATATCAAAGCCTGGCAAGGAAGGGTGATCCTGTCGTAAATGCTAAGTAACATGTTTGGACAATACAATAAAACCATCTGTCCCCACTGATATATCTGCTCAGGGCAATCTGAACAAAACTGTGTGCCTCCTCTGAAGGCATCTGATCTCTGATCTGGAAAAAAAAAAAATATGGTACGGTCCCTGACCATACAATCTATAGCATGGTAGCTCCAGCTAACATACAATCTATAGCATGGTAGCTCCAGCTAACATGGATGTGATAACAGGGTCCAAGCTTGTATGCTATTGATTCGCTCACCTGCCTAGGGCTTCCACCTGTTATCTTTACTCAACACTGATCTAATTTGTTTAAAGTTTATTTGTTGCTTCTACTTGAGACAAGGCCATGACTATCCAGATCTAACTAAGTCGTGAAGAAGTCGATTTACCTGTTGAGGTTTGGTTGAAGTTAGATCTACCTGTCGGAGGATCCGATATGCCCTTTATGTACTAGCCGTAAACCCTGGAAGCTTTGATCTATCTCAGCGAGGGTTTATTATGCCCAAATTTGTTGTTAAGAAATTCGATATGCTTGTATGAGAGCCTAATCCGCTACTATTGGTCTTTTGTGATCCAATCTACTTGCTAAGATGTCCGATCTACCAGATTGAAGTTGTGTGAGCCCCGATCTATACATTGAGTTGTCTTTAAGGGATCTGATCTGTTCTGTGTTTGTTTGTTGAGATAGTCGTGACCCTAGATTACTCAGTCATGACCCTTAGACTCAGTTGTGAGTCCCATTTCTGCCTACTACCTATTGTTTTGAGGAGGTCGTGAGATCTACTTGTTGAGATGCCTGATCTACTAGATTGAAGTTGTGTGAGCATCGATCTGTACATTGAGTTGTCTTTAAGGGATCCGATCTGTTTTGTGGTTGTTAGCTGAGATAGTTGTGACCCTAGATTACTCAGTCGTGACCCTTAGACTCAGTTGTGAGTCCCACTTCTGCTTACTACCTATGTTTTGAGGAGGCCGTGAGGCCTAGGGTCATACCTTGACTGTTCTTGTAGAGGTCGTAAAGCTTAGGGCCAGTTTTTGTTGTTTTGTGGAGGTCGTGAGGCCTAAGGACTTGGCCTGCTGTTGTAGTGTGTGGTGTACTTACTGTGGGATGATTTGCAGAGGTCGTGGCCCTTATGGATCTGGTCACATGTGTTAAGATCTGTTGTTAATTGCTACCTTACTGCTGAGACTTATCTTGATTAGATTAATATTGCTGAGACTTGTTTTTTTGGTTTGGTCTTTGTACTGAAGATTATTCTGGGTTTGATATTTGTATTGATCTTGTGTGTTGAGTAATTGACGTCATAACCTAGGGTTTAGACCTTCTGTGTTTACATCTATTGGACATTCATTATGTTGGGATTTGATTGTGACCACCACTGTGTTTTCTGATTGTCTTTGAGCATTCCTGTTTGATTGTACCTCAACCCCATCATCTCTCTCTCTTTGGTTCGTACTTACCCTCTAGCAAGGTTAGCTGGTTCCTAGTGTTGACTATCCTCTTAGAGGCTCAGCTCATTCTAAAAGTAAAATTTCTGAGTACAAAACAGGAAGGATCCCACACTCCAGGTAAGTACCCTAACTTGTTATTAATTGGACTTGTTACTATTAATCTTATATTACTGGTTACATGTTACTGAAGATTACTTTAACACGGTGACCCAATTGTTAGTGTTAAAGTTGAAAAGTTGAAAGAGATGAAAAATATTTTATGTTGAATTTACTGTTGTACCATTTCGTTTCAGTACTAGTTTATTAAATGTATTTTTGCATTAATGTACATTCATTGTTTATTTTTCTGCTTCAAACCCTAACCCTAACCAAAATTTAACACTAAGGACATGGAGAATCCTTGTGTTATCTCCTTAAATAAATTAGTCAAATTTGTTTATTTTAGGTGATAGTAAGTCATTGAAAAATACATTTCTAAATTTTTTAAGACTCATTTTTTAGAGCTTTAGGTATGTAATAAGGTTTAAAAAAAATTGATTTGGTTTTTCCTTCAAAAAAGTCAAAACTTAGGTTTCAGTGGCTTAGGCGGACATTCCAACTGTTCATTAGCCACCGAAAGCAAAGCTTTTGGTAGCTAAAACGCGAAAATTCGGGGCTATTTTAGCCACCAAAAGGGCAGAAACTTGGAAACAGTCAACAGGTCTTGGGAAAAATCAATTTTCTCAGCCGTGGAGAGGTCGTTTTACACGCTCAAATAGTCGATTGACAACTAGACATCCTAAGCTTTCCAATGGTACTTTCAGATCTGCATTTGGAGCTCCGGAAGGCAGTTAAATGTCCCCCGCAAGATGAGGCTACGTTTTCAGAAATATGGCGTTTTTATTGTGTTGAGTCATCATTTTGAAATGATGATTCTGAGCGACTAGAGGATCATTTTGAGAAACGGTCGGAGGTTTTTGTGCCTAACATGTCAAAGAACAATAACCTCTCTCAGTTTTTTCTACAGGTGTCACAGATTGGGAGAATCGAATCCATCTCTGAGCCCTAATTTTCGGATCTCAGAATTTCCCTGTTTGACACATGTTTTGGAAATACATATGTCGGGAAATGAAAACGAATCTAAAAGAACTGAGAGAGGTTTTTGCTCATAACAAACCAATATACAAAAACCTCTCAGTTTTCCAAAATATGTTTTGATTTGAGAGATATAGGTCAATCTATGAGCAACATATTTCCAAAAATTTCTGCATTTTCCAGCCACCTCACAAATTCGGATTTGAGATAGGAAAAGAGGTTATCAGATTCATCTTTTGAGGATCTTGAAACTTATTTGTAAAGCTTATTTAAGCTCATTGAAGAATCATTGTAAAGTGTTCAACTTTAAGGACTCTTAGATACTTTTTGTACTCAAGTTTCTCATGTTCTTGTCAAAGAATACAAGCTCTTTTGCCATTATATGTTCAGATTACATCTTCTTTCTGTTCTATACTTGTACTTGGATATTTTATTCATGTTTATTCTTTTTGTCTAATACCAGATAGTTGTCATCCTATCTCTGTGTTGATGAGTTGAATTGCAAGTATCATTTCCTTGTTATGATTAGCCATTCATATGTAAGTGCTTTATGTATGAATCTGCTAGCATAGTGAGAATTCTTCATTTGTTCACCTTTATTACAAACCCTCTGAATAGTGATAGTTACAAGCCTTGTTTATTTGGTTGAGTTTATGCATGTCTTGAGTGAGTGAGATCTGATTAGTCATCTGACTTGATCCATTGAATGAAACATTGAGATTAGTTAAGTTACCAGGCATCTCCAAGATACAACCTAGGAGAGTTTCCTGGAGTGATAACACCTTGTGATCTAAGAATTGACATAAATGGTTTCTTCTCCAAACCTAACATACCTATTCCCCTTAAAGAGATTCTGAAGATCCCTTCATTGTTTTGTAAAGCCACACAATTCTTAGGGATTAAGCCCAAGACCGAGCCTCCAAAGCAATTGACTGTAGAGGAAGACTCTCCTATCATGATTCAAAGTGTAACTGATAAGTTGATAACGGTAGCGGTCATACACCATTATACATAGCCTTGGAAATAAACCAGCTAATACTACACAATTGCATGTTAGATTCCGGAGCAGAAGTTCACATTATGCCACTTAAGGTAATGGAACAACTAGAGCTAAAGCCATCACGGCAATTTAAAAATGTGTGTGACATGGACTCTCGGCCTATGACATCTAAGGGGGTAATTGAGAATCTGAAAAATGAAATTAGCAACATATCCAGAGATTGAAATAAATATGAATGTTCTTGTCCTGGATATACCCGATGTTTGAGGAATGTTGTTATCAAGGGAATGGGTTGCCAAGCTAGGAGGAAGTATTCAGATGGATCTTTCATATGCAACCATCTCGATTAGGGGGAATGCCTATGTTAAGCTCATAAATGTGAGACCTATGTATGAACATGTTGAAACCCCTGACCATTTTTTGAGGACGCTATGCGCCCTACAGATGAGGTTGGAAATTATATGGTACTGGCAAATTATTGGGAAGAAATTAGACAACATCCTTTTCCTCCTAGTCAAATTTGGAAAATCCATTTTGATGGGGCTAAATATCAACATGATGCAAGAGTTGGTATTGTTCTGACCTCACCTTTGGGGAAGAAAGAATATTCTCCTTCCGCCTTGAGTTTGAATGCACTAACAACATAGCTGAGTATGAAGCATTACTTCCAGTGCTAGAAGTTGCCAGAGATCAAAAGATTAATTGCTTAAGTGTAATAGGGAATTCAGATCAAATAGTCTCTCAGGTTAAAAATCAATTTGCAGCTAAAAACAATAGACTTCGAGATTATAGGAATGTTGTATGGGATGTTATCGAAATGTTTGATGCTATCGAAAGGTTTGATGCATTCTCAATTAAAGTTGTTCCAAGAGAAGAAAATGTTTTGGCTTATGCATTGTCCGTAACAGCATGTACTTTTGAAGTCCCAGATCACCTCAAGGAACGAGATTGCAAAGTAGAAGTCTTGTTTAGGCCTTCCGTTCCCGATAATCAAGATCATTGGCAAGTCTTTGAAGATGATGCTCAGATTATTCGATTCTTGCATTGTGTAGACAATTTCCAAAATTGCACAGTAGATCTGCAAGATAAAATGGAAGAGTTATCTGTGCAAGGTATTGACATGATGCAATTATTGATTCCTTTAGAAAAGAACTTCAATAGACATGATGAATATAAAGGAAGAAGAGTTTAGCCCATAGATGAGGTAATAGAAATAAACTTAGGATCTCCAGTTGCTCGTAAAATGATAAAGATTGGAAAGAATGCCTCCCTAAAGGAGAGAAAAGCTATTGAAAACATAATTCATGAGTATAAGAATGTCTTTTCCTGGACATATGATGATCTGAAAACATATGATCCCACTATTATTGAACATACAATTCCCCTAAAGGAGGGGGCAAATCCTTATCGACAGAAGTTGCATAATATAAATCCTAAGTTAGCCACCTTGGTCAAAAAGGAACTTGAAAAAACGTTAGCAGCCGAGATCATACGATCAGTCCGACATACCACTTGGGTATCAAATCTGGTAATTGTTAGAAAGAAAAGTGGAGAAATAAGGATACGTATAGATTTCAGAAATTTGAATCAAGCATCTTTAAAAGATAATTATCCTTTGCCCAATATGGAGAATCTGTTGCAAAGTGTTACAGGAGCGGTAATGTTATCGATGTTGGATGGTTTGTCAGGATATAATCAAGTGCATATTAGGAAGGAAGATAGAGAAAAAATTGCTTTCACAACTCCATGGGGAACTTACGAATATATAAGAATGCCTTTTGGATTGTTAAATCCTGGGTCAACTTTTCAACGAGCTATGGATCAGGAGTTTATTGATCTTATCAGAAAAATCATTGCTATATATCAAGATAATCTAACAGTGTTTTCCAAAGAACGGGTTGATCATGTCAAACATTTGACAAAATATTTTGACCGATGTAGGAAATTTGGTATATCTTTGAACCCTAAGAAAGCCACGTTTGGGATAGATGAAGGAAAACTTTTGGGACACATTGTATCTAAAGATGGAATCTGAATTGACCCTGAACGTGTCCAGGCTATTAATGCATCCCTCCACCTCATAATGTTAGCTCACTTCAATCTTTCCTTGGTAAAATAATTTTGTTCGAAGACTTATTCCAACCCTAGGAGAGTTAGCTAAACCTCTGAATGCCCTTTTAAAGAAGGATGTGAAATTTGTTCGGGATAAAGCTTGTGAGTTATCTTTAGCCAAATTAAAGAAAGCCATCTCAACCGCGCCTGTCTTAGCATGCCTTGACTATGGCAAGGAGTTTTTTATTTATTCTTATGCATTTGAGGATACCATTGCTAGAGTGTTGCTGCAAAAGAACAATGAAAACCATGAGCAACCCATATCTTTCATGAGTAAAAATTTGAGAGATGTTGAGTTGAAGTACACCCTAAGTCACCTGGTTCGAGTTCGTGTTCGAATTCGGCAACCTTGAAATTCGGGAAAAAATCGGCACTTTAAATTTTGGCAATAAAAATCGGCATAAAATTCGGCATTAAGTTCGAATGACTAAAAAATATGGAAATTAAAAAATATATGAATTTTTTCAATAAAATTCATTATGCCCATTAAACTATGAACATTAAACACATCAACAAATTAACAATGAACATGATAGTCATAGAATCATAGAAATAATGAACACATCAACATTAAATGAAGTATGTACTATGAACATGATAGTCATTGAATCATAGAAATAAAAATATGGCAACAGGAATGATTGAACATATATTTTGAAAACATTGGAGTCTACATGATCATCTTGATTGAAATTTAAAAACATGTTCATAAAGTGATAAAACATAATATTAAAATGTCAATATTTAAGTAGCAACTATTTAGCAAAATAGCATCCCAAAAAGAAACTAGAACTAGAAGTCTAGAGACTAGAACGAGAACACAAGTATTATTCTTGTCGTTCTCATGGCCTACTTGAAGTTGATACATCAAAAAGCTCTAAATCATCAAAAGCACTCGGGGAAGTGAAACCACTAGAAGCACGATCACCATTGGATTCATCACTGTCATTGTCAAGATCATCTTGATCTCTTAATTCATCTTGAACATACTCCGTCAAAGGACGAGAAGAATTTGTCTCATCTTTAGCCACATTGCTTAAAGCCAATTGCAAGTTACTGCGAACATAAACAAGATCTCCTAATTTTCCCGTTAACAATCTGTTTCTTCTCTTGGAATGAATATGGCTAAAAGCACTCCAATTCCTTTCACAAGCTGATGCACTTGATGTCTGGCTCAAGATACAAATTGCAAGTTTTTGCAATTCTGGGGCTCCTGATGCATAAAACTCCCACCACACTGCTGGAGCAGCCAAAGTCTTATCTCTCTTCGCTGCCATGGTTCCAAATAGGCCTTCTTGTAACCTGTATGCTCTAATCTGGGATCTAATCAAAGTTGCAATAGTCTCATCTGGATGCATCCTGTCAATATCCTCATAAAGTCCACTCATGACCTCCTCATCTTGATGTCTTTGTATCCCAAACAATGTAGGGTCCAAATAACATGCTGTTGCATGTAATGGGCTATGCATCATCTTCCATCTCCGATCAACCACCTCCCATATCTCTTTATAATCAGCTTCCACATTATCAAAAGCATTTGCAATATTTTCCTTGCAACGATCCATGGCCTCATAAATAAAACCCATAGAGGGCTTATCACCATCAACCATGCGGAGCACCTCAACAATTGGATCACAAGTTTTTAGAACTTTTTGAGCATTTTCCCAAAAGTTATTGTTGCTTAGCAAAATCTGTTCAACATGCTTTCCCTTTGACTCTTTTGAAAGCTGAGATCTCTCCCACTCAGTAGTGCAAAAGATACTTCTTATGCTTGTTTTTTCCTCAACAACTCTTTTCAGAGTGATGTAAAAACTAGCAAACCTTGTATCACAAGGCCTCAACAACTCTATAGATGCATTTTTCTTGTACAAGCTCAAAGTGAGACGATGGTTAATGATGAAGTTTGCAGTAGTTTTTGCTCTTCGGATTGTCTCATTGACCCATGGAAATTTGGCTAAATCATGCAACAATAAATCCAAGCAATGAGTTGCACATGGGGTCCAATAAATACTTCTATACTTCTCCATAATCAGCTTCCCTGCACCAACACAATTTGTGGCATTGTCGGTGACAACTTGGACCACATTTTTCTCCCCGACTTCTTGAATCGCTTCATCCAAAATGCTGAAAATGTATTCTGATGTTTTCACATCATTCATTGCATCAACAGCCTTCAAAAAATATACCCCTTGAGGACAATAAACAAGAACATTAATCAGTGGTCGATGGCATGAATCAGACCAACCATCACTCAAAATCGTGCAACCTGTAATCTCCCAAGATTGTTTAATTTCATCTAACCTGCTTGTCACTCTTTCCTTTGTTTTTTTTAAGAGGGTGGTCCTTAAGGCTTCAGATCCAGGAGCAGCATACCCCTTGCCAAAATCAGCAACCTTTTTAATTGCATTTTTAAAGTATGGATTTCTTGCCACATTAAAAGGAATGGCACATGCATAAAACATTTCAGCAATAGAATCATCAACTTTCTCTTTGTCTAAAGGTTTCCAAAATGTATTTAGTGTAGCTGTTCCACCTGTTGATGCTATTGCTGGGGTGGAAGTGGAACTTGAGCCACCAAATTTTGAGGTGTGAGAAGCAAATTCGGGTGAAGAAGAGACATCAATCTCTCTCATAACTCTTTGCCTTTTTGCTTCCCTTTTTCTCCTTTCTGCTTTTGATTTGTCAGTATCCTGTTGCACTACAACTTTCTGTTCATCTGATATTTTTTTACATTTTTCTACACCACCTCCACTGCCATTACTAATACCAAGAAGGTGGTCTGTCACCCGAGTTAAGGAGCCACAAAATTTGTGCCTACATAGAAGACAGGTAACATATAACCCTTCCCTCTTGACAAATTTCCATGCCTCTGCAGAAGATTTATGGGGGGGCATTTCCTCAAAGTTTCTGCAGAACAAGTGGCCAGATATGTATTTAATGGATCATTTAAAATTTTCATACAATTTACTGCTAAAAATTACCATGATAAAATTAAATTTTATAGGGTGAATGAGATTGAGAATCTGATGGTCTGATACATATTAAATTAATATTTTGATTGGATACTAAATTGCCTAACAGCCTACAGATTAAATTTACAGACTAAATAAAATATCTAGTCTATAAAATTGAACTGTAAATCTATACAATAATTAATGAATAAAATTATTTGAAACCTGGAAATTGCCAAGCTTTGGAAGTGTAACTGTAACTGCACAGTGGAAGTAACTGTAAGTCGACAGAACTTCTTTGCAGTTTTGAACTCGGGCTCGGCTTTCTCAACTGGTCAATGGTCACCACGAGGTCTGAAGTTTGAGCTTTACACTCTGCAACGCCGCACGCGATCGGAATATGCCGCAGTCACGCTGTGCCCTCCTGGCTCCAGCCTCCAGCAACAGCCGCACTGTTGTTCAGTGTTCACGGGCTATTCACTAGCATCGGCACTCACTCGGCCGCACTGCTATTCACGGGCGTCCCGGCACTCACTCGGCAGTCGACCGCACTGCTATGTTCACGAGTTGTGCCTGTCACGAGCTATCTCGAGCTCACGAGGTAAATAATATCGCGGGATAAATAATGATCGGGCTCACGAGGTAAGGTAATGTGCAGTTGCACAATGAATATCGCGGGAGAAATAAAGCCCAGGCCACGGAGGGAAAAAAATGCGCGGCGGTTTTTCATTAACCTGCCAAAAGCGATTACATGCGATTTTTTGGGCGTTTTTATACGAAATTCGCCGATTCTATGGCGAATTTAATCGCCAAGCAGTTCGCCGAGCACGAAAAATCGAATTCGCGTTTGCAATCGGCGAATTTCATCGAACCGAATCGGCCCGCTCGAAAAAACGGCGATTTTCGAACTTCAAGGCGAAAAATCGCCGAACACGGTGACTTAGAGTACACCACTACTGAAAAACAAGCTTACGCCCTAGTCAAAGCCCTAAAGCATTTTAGAACCTATATTGGATATTCTAAGATTAAAGCATACGTACCATATCAAGCAGTCAAGGTTATGTTGTCACAAACCGATAGTATAGGTGTTCGAGGAAATTGGATTTCATGTATCCAAGAATATGACCTTGAGATCAAAGCAATTAAAATTGTAAAAGGGCAAGGTCTTGCTCAACTATTGACTGAAAAAGGTAGTGATGGTGTGATTAATCTCGTTAATGAACAAAAACGTTATATTTTACATATTGACGAGGAGCATGAATGGTATAGGGACATTATTTATTTCTTGAAAAATTTGTCTTGTCTTGACTATCTTGTTGATCATCAAAGGAGGGTTCTAAGATTGAAGGTGGAAAAGTATGTATTAACTCAAGATGGTCTTGGTTGGAGGAACCCGGATGGGATTATATTGAAATTTGTAAATCTTGAAGAGTAAAAAACTATTATAAAGGAAATGCATTCGAGGTTATGTGGTGGACATTATGCTCCAAGAACAATTATTGCTAAGATCATGAGAGCAGGTTATTATTGGCCTACATTGTTTAAAGATGTACATACTTATGTCATGTCGTGCCGTGAGTGTCAGTTTTTGTCTGGAAAACGACGATTAGCTGCCTTACCTTTGTCTCGGGTTATAGTTGAAGCTCTTTTTCAGCAATGGGGTATGGATTTTGTTGGGCCATTTGACAAGAATTCAAGTAATGGATATAAATATATTTTGACTTGCACTGATTATTTTACCCGTTGGGTTGAAGCCATACCAGCCAAGAAGGCTACGGCAAAAATAGTAGTGAAATTTTTGGAAGAAACATTGTTTCCCGATATGGTTGTCCTTTGAAAATAACAACTGATAATGCCAAGACTTTTAGCAAAATAGAGATGCCACCATTTTGCATGAATCACGTAATCATATTATCCCATTCTTCGAATTATTATCCTCAAGGGCATGGTCTAGTCGAATCAAGCAATAAAAATCTAATTTGGCTTCTAAAGGGAATGGTGGGCGAAAATAGGAGAAGTTGGGATAGCAAACTAAAATATGCATTATGGGAGGATAGAACCGCAGTAAAAAGAATTACAGGAAAATCCTCTTTTGAGTTGGTTTATGGACAAGATTGTAGGCTTCCAATTAACATGCAGATTCCACTATATGAGTTGTTACAGCAATGCGCCACTGAGAAAGAAGCAATCCAAGCCAGGATTGACAAGTTAGTGGAACCTAATGAGAAAAGAAGGGAAGCATTTGATAGAACTAAGAACAGTCATTAAACAAGAAAGGATAAAAGGCACTTTTGATCAAAGCACTCGTAATGAAACCTTCAATGTTGGGGATGTAGTGTTGTTATAGGATAAACATAAAGAAAAGTCGAGAAATCATGCTAAGTTGGAAAGATTGTGGATGGGTCCTTACGGAATAGCTAGGATAGTTAGGAGAGGATCGTTTGTCCTAGAAACATTGGATGGAGAGGTAGTTGGGTTGCCTATAAATGGGAGGTTATTAAAACATTTCTTCCCTCACATAAACCTTGAATGACTTGCTTGGTAACTTAGACTATGTAGGAACTGAATAAGCTCACTTGAGCAGTAGTTAGTCACTTGTGCCATTGAGTCTGGCACCCATTTTTCTTTGCCATTGAGTCAGGCACCTTTCTTTTTCAACCTTGCCATTGAGTCTGGCACATTTCTTTTTCAACCTTGCCATTGAGTCTGGCAGTTTGTCTTAAGTGTTGTCTTTTCATGTTCCTGCAAAACATAATAAAACAAATGTTTAATTTATGTTATTAGATTAGCGGTTTACTTTCAACATTTTATTTTTCAGTACTGTGTATTTTTTTATTTTTGTACATATGTGGGCTAGTGGCGACCGGTCTGTGAGATTGGTATAGCGCTTTGCATTTTGCAGGTGTTAGGTACACATTTTGAAGATGATGCAGAGCTAGAGTGCATGATCGAGCATATGAGTAGCAAAGTGATGAGGACCATAGATTATGATGTTCTCAAGTGCTCTATTCAGCAGAGCACTTGTCCCAGCTGGAGTCAAATGTTATCACATCCATAGTAATCGGGGATACCATGTCTTCAGACCAGTTTTCAGTACTTTTCTGAGTCAGTCCTTATTTTAAGAGATGCATGAGATCAACAGTTGATGAGCAGCTCTTCTATGATCACCCATATTTCCAGGGGACCCAGAGTAGATATTTTCAGCCTTATGCCATGACTGAGCCTCATGACCCCAGATTTGATGAATGCGGTAGCCATTCTCTTCCATGCAAAGCTTACATGATGATGGTGCCCAAAGTTATTCAGCAGCAATGTTCCAGTGACAGTTGGTTCAGATGATTGATACAAGTATATGACCTAGAAGGTATATGGTTGTGCATTGGATGCTTACGTTGTGCTCTTTTACTTATCTTGGTAGCTTGACTGGGTATTTAGTGGTCATGATCTGGCGACATATTTATGTGGTTATTGATTGATTATTTAGAGTAAAGGTAATTCAGTTGCTTGGAATTAGAAATTCTCATGTATACTCATTGGTCATGCCCTCTTAGTAGTATGGACTTGGTTATTCCCCCATTTATGGCTTGCTAGTCATGGCATCAATTGTCACTTTCCCATCCATTCATTGTCATCCCTATTTGATTGTATCCTGACTTACTCTTCAACCTGTGATATTGAGGACTTCCCCACCTACACCTCTGTGTTGGACAGATTCCTTGTTATTATGTGTCTCGACTATGAGTTGTGCAAACAGAACTTGTTGAAGCCTTGATCCTTCTGGGCCAAGAGAACCCACTGGTGTTGGTTCCTGAGCTTAGGTGAGTTGGGATTCTGAAGCCTTGAGCTCTTTGGTCGGTTGCCCCCGATGTTTGGTCCTGATTGTGGATGATTCCCCCTAGTTGCCTGAGTTGTGTAAGCTAAAACTTGAAGCAAATTGTACTAGCATCATTACATGCATTTATATGATTCAATGTTATATATTATGAAATGCAAGCCCATGGTAAAAGTGAAAGGTAAATTGTGCTTATAAGCAAAACAAAGAGGGTTATGAAATGAAATGTAAAACACCCTGGATGAAAGCTGCAATTAGTTGTGCTTTTAAGCACATGCAAAATCCTAAGGGTCATGGGCCTAAAAAGCAGTGGGTAAACAAATATTAAATCTAAAGATAGTTGGCCATGCTATTAATGAAATGTAATGATTATTTCCTCACGGAGCCTTCGAGTAGGGATGTGAGGTGGAGTAAAGGACAGCTTATTCTAAGTGTCCCCTAGAACCTCAAGTTACAGTTTATTGTGAACCCAGTCATGGTGGTTCTAGAAAATATCCTCACAGAACTTGATTTAAGCTTGGATGTGAGTTGTAGACATTTGCTAAAGCTGGATGGGCACTCCTCAAAACAACTTATTCCAGTTGTGAGACACCACCATCCCCTATGTGTTTTATGTCCAACATATGCTTAGGTGGTCTTCCCTTTCCCTTTATCTGATATGTCATTGTATTGAAGTTGTAAAGGCATTCCCTTGACTTAGCCTTGTTTCTTTCACCTTCACCCATTTCTAGCAAAATGGCCATGTCCATAAATGAGTATACACTTAAGGATCTTCTTTTGAGTATATGTTTGATTTAATCTAGACTTATATTTGATGGTTTATTGCTTAATCGCCAGTAGAATGCAACTTTATACTTTAGTTTTGCTATTGAAATATTTAAAGAGGCATATTTTATTCATTTGCACTTGCAACATCAGTCAATTTTGGCCTGGGTCATTATTTTGATCAGTTTTGACATGGTCAACCCTGTTTGACCAAGTCAACCGCAGGATTCGTGATGAGTTGGACCCATGATGCTCGAGACTGATTATTTGTGATCCTATGGTGCCCATTAGATGGTTCCATGCATCAGAAAAGCATTTCATGTGATGGTTTGATGCATTTATTATGATTATTATTATTTACAGACCATTATTTGTATTGTCTGAGCATGGTTGAGCTATCAAATGATTATCGTGATGGTCACATGATGTACAAGTACTCATTGACCTTCTAAGTTCAACGAGACACTCAGTTATCAATTTCAGGCATTAACAGATAAGGATATGGTCAATTTACCACTTTACAGCACATTGCCATATAAAAATGACATGTTCAGCACTTTTGTGGTTATCTTGGTTCTCCTTGGGCGCTACAGAGGGCCTATGGGGTCCAGCCACTGGTTATTACCATATTACCCTACTACCAGACATTTTGGTACAATCAGTTTGGTGCCCAGAGCACTTGGCAGAGAGTTACATTCATTTTTATCTTTTGCAGGTGATATTCCGACATTAAAAAATGGAAGAATTGGCTATTAAGGAAATCGATTTGGGCAAATGAGGCAAGGAAATGGCATGAGGATTGATTAAAGATTGATTATGATGCATCCCACACCTTCCAGCATAGTCTACAGCTTCAGTGAGGACCATGTGTCCTCTGAGTCATTATTTTGGGGTTCATATTGTATTATTGGGACAGAACGTCCTGGTGATTTTTATCACTTTATGATGTATATTATATTTGATGCAGTTGGGACATTATTCTAGTGAATATATTATCTCCTAGACCCCCCAACAAGTTGTTATGTTGTGTTTCCAAGTCACTTTATGTCATACGTCCCACCTAGGGCGTCATTGAGGAAACACGTCCCCCTCTTTGACTGATCCATGTATTGTTGTTCCTGCTCATCTAAGTCGTTGATTATTAGTGATGTATCTTATGCTCTCAAACACTCATTTAGAAAGTGGTTAGGGTTTTGGTCTCTCTCACTCGTATTTAAAAAAGAGACCCCCCTCATTGTAAAGGGACTTTTGCCTCTTGACTAATGGAATAGAAAGAATTATTTTGTGAGAAATACTTCTGTGATTGAGTTGAATGTTGGCTATGGTGATTGAAACTACTTTTCCATTGCACTGAAAGATCTTGGTGAATATATCTTGCATATTTTCAGATCCATATTTTTATTTGCAGATAGAGAAGACGATCTGGAAGAGGGGCACATCGGCTGAGGAGACTCACCCTGTCTCTCTCTCTCGGATCTTGGTTTAATTCAAGGAGTGATTTTGTCTTTGTACCAATCATTCTTCATCTTTTACTTCTTACTTGCATCTACCTTCCTTCTGCTTACTGATTGATTATTTCCTTGGTTGTGCAGGCAGAGAGGGGCGCACTTGTGCTTCTTGGGCAAAACGTTGGTGCAAGAGATTCAACAAAACTTTCATTTGATCTTTACGGGAGTAGTCCTCGTCATTTTGGTATTCATTCTCATCATCCATGTACGCATCACAAGGTACAATTTTTATTCCTTTAGTCTACCCATCTATCATTGTTGTTGTAAATCTAACTTCGGAAGATATTCATTTGTATTTTATAATGATATTATTATTGTATTTTACTTGTACCTCCGACGGAGATGTTTTTCCTTTGTTTGGGGATGTCATTATTATCTTTAGTCATACAAGGTCATTGAGGTAAAACCTCCATTGTAAGTCGGGGCATTAGATCCCCTAAAGTCAAATGTAAAATGTATTATTAAGTCCCTTTAGGACAAGTCATCCCAGTCAGGTTAGTGAGGCCGGCCTAATTAGGAATTAGGTCGCCCAAACATAAAGTATAAATAAAGAGCTTGCTCTCTCATTTGTACACACCTCTCACTCACTCAAGTTCGCTCAAGTTCACATAAGCAAGAGAGAGAAGACGAGTTCGCTGAGGAGAAAGAAGAGAGAGCTGCAGAAGACTTCCTATTTTTGGGTTTCCCATTTTGTGATATTTGTTATCACACAAACTCTAGCTGCTAGTGGAAGGTGTCCCACCAATAGCGCAGGGGAAGTCCTCTGGCCTATCTAGCAAGGTTGTCATTCATGATGGCCAGCATCTCAGGGATTGTCCTGAAGCTTCTCTCCTCTAGGGGTGGGATCCCTCTCACTTCCCAGTCCTCCAGAGGAGGGGGAGTGTCCTCGCTACGTTCCTCCATCTCATGATCCTCTTCATTATACGCGGGAAAATTATGCGAGATAGCTCTCAACTCAGCGAGCAGAGAGAACTCCAACTCTTCAATCCCGGTGGTGGAATAATCATCCAGATACAGCTGAGCCAACTGCTCCCGGAGGCTCAAAGGATGAGAGTGACTTGTGGGGGATCCCCCTCGTGTCTCCATAGGCTCATGTTCCTCAGGAGGAGTTGTCAGCTCATTCTCGAGATCTTCGTGGCTAAGTTGTTGGATGCCTTCTTCCTCAGAATCATCTTCATGTGAGTGCAATGCAGGGTTGGAGAGCCACCTCTCAAATTGATGCCCTAACGTGGCCTCATCATCAATATCCTATCTTTCATCCCCAAAGGCCATGAACATTCCTTCCTGGCCTGGCTCACATCCTTCGTACATCCTCCACATGGCATCCTCCATGCCCTCAATGTGCCCCTCATAAAAGGGCTCCCGGTACACTCTCACCAAGACCCCATTAGGGTCAGGGATGGAGGCGTAAGATAAGTCCATCTGAACATGCCCTCCTAGACCGGCGGCCCACTTTCTGGACAGAAGCATACCGTAGACAGATGGAAGATCAATCACCAGCACGTCCATAAGCGTGGAGATATCCAGGCACGAGAAAAGATCCGCCCTCAAGTTCTTGATTAGGCCATGAGCCGAAACTTGTTTGGAATTGATTTCAAAAACATTTCCGTAAGGGCGGGTCACCTCTAGGCCCAAAGCCTTCATGATTTGCAATGGCATGACGTTCATAGAGGCCCCCGAGTCGAGCATGGAGTTGTGCAACAACATGCCTTAGATACAGAGAGTCAGATAGAAGGGCTGGTGCCCTCCATTCTTCCTCTCATAAATAGCAGTGTGAATAGACACCGGGGGGTCCTCCGTGTCCCTCTCCTCATCATATGACATCTCCGGGGAGCTAGGGATGACTGCAACGGTAGTGAACAACTCTCTTTCCAAGGGGATGCTATCCAGGAAATCGGTGAGTTGGCTTCAGACTGAAGGGAGCTTGGCTAGTTCAAACATGGCAATGTTTTGTGTGATCTTGGCTAATTCCTTCTCCAACTCTATGCTATGCCCAAAGGCCTCATCAAAAAAATGGGGGCTAGTACCAAGGTCCGACTGGGGAGCCTCGTGGCTCTCCGTGAAGGGTGCGGGCCTGGGATCATCCCTGTGTCTCCTATAGATCTTGATTCGCTGAGGATCATCAATCACAGGGTGAACCGGTAAACAAGAGGGGCCTACTTCTTCTTCAACATCTTCTTCCTCGTCCTCCTCAATGAGGATCCGGCCAAAATCTAGATCGAAAGGTGTGTCATCAATAAAGTTGATGTTCTCTACAAATTCTTCTGGTTCGACATAGCTACATTCGACCTCGGGGTGCTCGTCTTCACATTTCTCGCACCAGTGAATGGCTCTTGTGTTAGGGGTCTCGGGAGCTACAAGGGGTCTCTTGATCTCTTCAGTGGTGGGCCTCCTGTTAGGGTTCCAATACGGCTTGGGGTCGTATGGAGCGTTGTATCTGTCCAAGTCCCTGCTCTTAGCCAAGTCTCTCGTAAGAAGGGTGAGGGTCTTAATCATTTCCTTCATGTCCTCAGTGTTCCCTAACTCTGTGTCTTCCTTTGCAAGCTCTTTTCCCTTGCTGGCACGGGAATCAGTGCGTGAGGAGGAAGGAACGTGATGGTCAAAGAAGTTTTGTTTTCCCATGGACGCAGCGTTTGCTTCAACTTTGCGTGCATTGTCCTGGGCGATCTTAAGAGCAGCCAGCTCTTTGTCTTTAAGGTGATACCCTAACCATCCTTTGAAGGAATCTAAGTAGTGTATTAGGATAGCAGGGTCCTTGGGGCGAATGGTTACAGGTATCTGGGCCACAACTTTATCAAATCTGATGTTGAATTCATGAGTGGTTTCGTTTTCCTTTTTCTTAATTCCCGATAGCTAGCTAAGTAAATACTTGCCATCGAGTTTGACCGACCACTGTTCATTGAGTTTGGTCACGAAGTCATTGTAACCAGTGACTGATCCGACATGTAGCCGATCAAACCACTTGCGGGCATCGCCCTCAAGTGACATAAAAAGACCTCTCATGAATACATCTTCGTCGATGGCCCCATAGGCCTCCATGTGTTGCCACACAGATTCGACGTGATCTTCAATTGTGATGGTTGTGTTCCCACTAAACTTCGGAATCTTTTCAAAATACTTCTCAGGCATGTCATGGGGAGCACCCTAAATTTGAGCAAAGCTGAAGGATGAAGCTCTAGCCATATGGCCGAGGGCACGTGCACCAGGATTGGCGTTAGCCATCTGGTTGTTATTCAACGGTGGGTTGGGAGCTATGGAAGGGGGTGGCACTACCACACTAGGTGAGGCTGCAGAGTTGATTGCCTGCCAAAACGAGTTGGGGGGGTGCTCACTAAGGCTTCATCTGACGTAAGTGATAGGTGTACTATTTGACATGTCAGAACGATCAAGGCTACGTAGGTTGTACGGATGGGTTCGGCCTCTAGTGGAGCCGCGTGGTGGAGTCGCCAGGTGAACTTGGGAACCTTGTTCACCAAAGGTGGAATGTCGTGAAGGGGAAGTGGTGAATGAGACAAAAATGTGTTGGCTGCAATGATTATGCAAGTGGAAATCAGCCAACAGAGTTTTAAGTTCAAATGCGATGATAAAAGGAAAAACAAGCAAAAAGACTCAAAACTCAAACAAAACATGAGTAGGCCTCTACCTACCTGGCAACAGCGCCAAAAATGTTATCACACAAACTCTAGCTGCTAGTGGAAGGTGTCCCACTAGCTGCTAGTGGAAGATGCAACACCTACTAGGAATCGGCTGAAGTTTTTGATTTGTTGAGGTTAAAACGTCCCGAAGATCAAATAGAGTCGATTGCAGAAGTCCCCAAGTGAAATCAATTTGCTCAATCCCACCAACTCGTCCTCCTTGCCTGCCAAAACCAATGGACATAGATCAAATCAATATGACAAGTAAGTGAAATCTACCGCAATACAAAAAAATGAGAGAAAATGCTTGGATGAAATGGCAAAAACACTTCCCTTTTGTTACCAATCTTGGAGAGTGAAGCAACAGTGGCAGCCAAATGGTGCGCCCTCCTCCAAGAGTTGTATTAGCTGCAAATAATGGTGAGAAACAATGCTGGAGACAACAACAACAATCTACACTAGTGCATCAAGATAGCTTGGCAATCAACAACTTCAAAGCATATCACCACAAGACACAAGCAAGAGTTGCACAACGTTTTCTCTTCTATTCCCAAATCCAAAATGCCAAGGGGGAGGGATACAATGGGTGAGTGCCTTCTCTTATAGAGAAAGGCCACTCCTCAAACCCTATTCCCTCCAAAATGAAGGGCTGGGATCAACTCCCAAACAACCAAATCGAATGGAGGAGATTCCTCCTTGAGGGGGTGCGAATTGCCCTCTAGAGTGCACAAGTGGAGAGAGAGGGGCCCATTGTGGGACCATACAACACATAAGCCAAGGTTGGGGGTGTCTATAGGGTGTTTTATCCCCCCAACTCAATACACTAAGGTCCCACATACAACAAAACCACCAAATCGAAAATGCCAAGGTGGAGAAAAACGCCCCCATGGGCAAATTCGACCTCCAATAGTGAGTTGGTCCAATGGAGGGTCCCACCAACAAATATCATGTCCAAACATTACCAAATTACCTTATAATTCACCTTTGTATTAGCCAGCCTTTGATTTTTTCCATTTGCCATAGTTGCCTTTGCCAAAAATTTTATTTTTCCCTTAATTAACTGCTGGTTTTTATTGCTGAAGGTGTAAATTGGGATTTTGACCCACTTATAGTGCCCGGATTGTCGAACCGTCTGTTGCAATGCGATCGTGGACCCCAAAAGTAGTAGACATGGTCACTTGAATGACCACAATCCATCACTTAGGCACTGTTTGCCCAAAATCCATGATTTTTAATTAAAACAGGTCATTAATGACCAATAATAATTAAAAATCTCATCGTTGCCTCAACATTTTCAAATTCTTATGCTTGGAGGTTCATATGGGACCCCGGAAGATAATAATTGACCAAAATCGAAATCTTGGTCGCAACATTTTTTCGGGCCCATTTTTGGCCTGGTCAACTTAGTTTGACCAAAGTCAAATCTGGTCAACATGGTGTTGGCTGAATACCTGTATGCAATATGAAGCGATAGGCTTCCTTATACATGTTAGTACATTAATAAACAATATGATGCCAATATAGTGATCAACAATACATAATATCTCAAAAATACGAGGCCCCTCGTTAGGTGGGCCCACCACATCCAAAAGACTCAAACTGCTATGCACAACCTATAGACTTGACCACCTAGCTGACTTTGGGTGAAGTGGAAAACAAGGTGAAGGATAGGGATGACACGGACAAAGATCATGTGACCCTTTGGATGAATCGGGAAAGCAGGGTCCATTGAGATGAGCATACCATGACAAAACACAAGGAAGAACAGTGCCTCACAAATGGGTATAGTGCCGGGAAACTGCCACTGGTCATCTAACAAATATCTCACAACTCACATTCGTGCCTTCAGAAAACTCCATGAGGATCTTTTCTAGAGCCGCCAAACTGGGTGTCCGGCAAACCGTAACTTGAGACTCTAGTGGACAATCTTGAGCTTGTCCCTTGCTCCCTCTCACCTCCTTGCCCCGCAAGACTAGGTAAGGAAATAACCACTACAAAGCTGATATGTACGGCTGACCTGTGTCCATGTGTGTTTACAAACACATTGCATGGATTTTACATTTACATTTCACTTAGCCTTTTTGGCTAGATTTTACATTTACAATAGCCTTTTTGGCTTGCTTTACATTTCTTCATTTCTTCATTTCTTTTTACATTAAGGCCCTTTTGGGCTACATACATATCTCAATAGATATAATCAAGGTGCTCATACTGCAGAGTAATGGGGGTAAGTATAAGTGCTTCGATGACCAATGGGGAACACTCGGTGAGGCTACACACTCCTATACTGCATTGCAACATCGGGGGCAATCGACAGGAGCAAATCCCAGGTTTGAGAGTGCATCTCACACACTAAAGAGCCGAGGCACAAAAGATGGAGAATCATGGCATACTCAGAGATCAATGGGGAAGGGGATCCTCAAGGTCACAAATCAGAATCCATGACGGGAAAAGACCAATCATGAATGAGTCGAATGGGTGGAGAAGGTGAAGGTGGATCCAAATTCAGCTGCCTAGGGGGATTAAATGACCAAGTCTATACCAATAGAAGGGGATATGATCCAGTGTGCATAGACAGGAACCTACTGAAGCGGGTGGACTAACATCACCAAGGGCCCAACAATACATCACAATAACAACTAGATCACCACATCAAACATCACAAGCTAAGTCAGTGTACTATCATGTATAAACAAGTCTAATCAACATCATAAGCAATAGAACATCAAATGCTATACCTGCTACTGAAGCTGACTCTGAAACTGGATCTCAACTGAATCCGGGCAATAAGTAGCCAACCAGCAATACTCTGTACTCTCAATAAAAAATATGGCTAGGCAACTATCTTAATGGGCTTGTGCAAAGCCTGGCAAAGAAGGGTACCTTTGTAGGCAATAATGTATACATGTCTGGACAATACAATAAATCATTTGTCCCCACTAATATGTCTGCTCGGGGCAATCTGAACAAAACTGTGTGCCTCCTTTGAAGGCATCCAATCTCTGATCTGGAAAAAAAGGTAAAGTATTGTCCCCGACCACACAATCTGTAGCATGGTAGCTCCAACTAACATGGATGTGATAACAATATTGTAATAGTGACGAATTTATCTTTGAGGAAGTTGCAAGGTTTTCTCCTTTATGGTTTCCCCAAGGAAAACTATTGTGTCTATTGTGTTTTGTTGTGCTTGTTATTCTTTCAGTTAAGTATCCTAGTTAAATTGAATTAAAGTGCAAACTCTAACAGTCATTTACATTTCAAAGCCTAAGCTAAAATTTATAAAAATTCTCTGGGTTTAACTACTTGGATTTTCAGCGAACCATTTCTGGGTTTTTACCTCTAGGCCTAGCCCGAGGTGGGTTCTCTAGGGCATCATGCTCTGTGGACTCCATCTGCCCCTTCCTTGGGAACTGATCTCTTTATGCTTGCACCCTCTTTGGTTAGTCTATCTTCTGGGTTGTTGATACCTTGTTTTCCGAGCTTGTGTGCTTTGATATTGTCAAATCTTCATCCAAGTTGTGCTAGGAAGCCCTACTCCCTTAGATCTACTACTTGGGACCATTTTCCCTGATTTAAGTTCACATTTCTTAAGGTAGTTTGATTTGATCATTTACCCTAGCACTAATATCCTAGATCTGCTTCTAATCCCTAAGTCATTGTATCCAAAACATCCAAGGTTGAAATTTGATCTTTCTTAAGCCTCTATAGTGACTTTGTCGCTTATATCTAGATTCTAGTGTTCTTCACCCCTCATCTTGCATACTCTATTGACTAGTTTGATCTGGTGATTGTGTTAAATCTTCCTGTCAGGAGTAGATCAGAATCTCCTCCTTTGTTATATGGGGCTTAGATAGCATAAAGTGAAGAGTGCCTCGATTGGCATGACAACCAATCCATCTGGGAATTGCGGCCCTCTTACGTCACCTCTTTAGTTGCCTATCTCCTCTACCATCCTAAATAGGATCATCTTTAGGGGAAACTACAAGTTGTGTGATAACAAGTCCTTCTCCTATAAAAGGAACTCACTCCTCACTTGCCATTTGTTGTTGATGATATTGCAGAAATAATACTATCATGTCATTTCCTTTGCCTCTTATCTCTTGGAGTATCTTCATGTGAGTTTCTTTAGCAAGTAATATTGAGATAACTTTGTTAATTTCTTCCATTGTTAAATTTATTTGCTAGCCCATAGAAGGGTAGTGTTGCTGCATGGTTAATTATACTTTAATTTATATTACATACTTGGGGTATTTAGCATCTTATGAGAGATAGCCAACAAGTAGCATAGGCTACAGTATAAGCTAGGCAAATAGATTGAAACTGTGTGTTATGGAGACCGTTCCTTGGTAGAGATTACATTGAGAGGGTGTAACCGGATGAATTGGCAGGTCAATTCAACGATAAGCAAAAGCACTAGTGTACCCTAATGTCACCTCGGATAAATATGCTACTTCTTCGGAAGTCTCAACCTCTAAGGGGAGTGCCCTTAGATAGATCACCTGAAGAGAACTAAATGGCCAAAGCAAATATGTCTACACAAAAGATACCAATGACCAGTGCCTTCATGGAGTCCATATATGCAAGGTATTTGTAGATGTAATGTATTAGTACAATAAGCAACGTAGACAATCAATGGTGTTTTGATATATGAGAAAAATCATTCAATCATAATCATGAATCACCCAATGAAGAGTAGAAACATTCATTCAAGTACTAAGACCAATTCACTAACGCCAATATCATCCAAAGAAATCATTAGTCAACTTTTATCATGCAAATACATCTGTTAGCAAATGCAAATAATATTAAATACATAAGCATTTTCATGACAGTAAAAGAGTGCATTATATCAGAATTTGCCTAAAAATATATATGAAAAGTATAGTTATCACCGTCAATAAGAATGTCGTCAAGGTTTGAAGCAACATTCAAACTAACACGTAGACCACAATGATAACATAGTTAAGGCAACATGTAAAACAAATTCGTTGTAGCAATTTCAACCAAGAATCTTTCCTTCACTCCTATCCATTCAATTTATTTAGCATACTGTATGTCTTTGCTAAAAGCAGTAAGTCCAGTTTATAATCAACCAACTCAACTTGATTTCCAGACCTATGTCAGAGTAAAATCTCTGAAATGTAACAAGTCGGAAATGTGTACAGCAATAAGGTAATCTTTCCTTTGATGTCATCAGAAGAGTGTATGCAATGCATCATTCCAATTCTGAGTGCTATATGTCGTGTAAGTAAACCAATATACCAAACTGCAGAGATTACTTTTCAGACCTCACTTATAGTAGACTTCAGACTTGTAAAAGTATGTTTCAGACTTGCAACTCCATCAATAGCGCATGAAAAAAAGTTTAAGGTAAGGCCTTGTAAATATAAAATATCACTGAGTTTCAGACCTCTTATACTGTAAGTACAATTGTAGGATACATAGAATTTACCATAGTTTGACCATCAAAAACCCAAGCATTTATCCAAAATGAAATATTAAAATACTAACTTGAAATTATGTGTTTGTATGACAGGTGGTAGGAGACTTGAGGACCATGAAAAGTGTGGTTCGCAGACCTAAACAATATTGGAAGAGACGATAGAAAAGGGAGGTTTTCGAGGGGTAGGAGAATGGAGAAGGATGAGAAAGAGATAGGGCAGCGAAGGTAAGGGAAGAGAGAAGGTGGCTGCGATTGAAAAGGAGAGCAGACAGCAAACGTGTAGAAGGTGAAGAGAAGGGAGATGGGTAGAGGACAAAAGGGGAGAGAGAAAGGGAAGCGAAGGAGAAGAGGAGCCAGCTGAGGAAGAGGGAGAGAGAGCGAGGTCTTGGAAAGGGCAAAATTTTTCTGCAGTTAGGGTTTGACAGAAAACTAGGGATTTTTTAGGTTTTTTTTAAAGATTTTTATGTAAAATAAAAAATAAAAATAACCTAAAATACAGAAATTAAAAGAAGTTAGACCAAAATAATATATACAAAAGTACAAAACTCAGAAATTAGGGTTTTATTTTTGAACTTTTGATATTTTTGAATTTTTAGGGCTTCCTAAAATTTCACCCTAGGGATTTTAGGGCTAAAGAAGGCAAGGCTAAATTGTAGGAGAGAAGTCCGAAATTTTAGGAAGGCCAAAAAATCAAAATAATTAAAAAAAAAATTATTTTTAAGGTTTTTGTCATAAAATTGCAGACCTAAATCTAACCCTGATTTTACCATGAAAATGTAGATTTACACATGAAAATGCAAAATTAACCTAACAATAAATATTTACAAAAAATACAAACTAGGGTTTGATGTAGAGAATGGCCAAACTTAGGGTTCTAAAGTTTTATCCTAACCCTAGGGCATCAAAGAGGATGGCCCTCTTCTTGAAATGGTACTTCCCAAGTTTGGAAAACTAGGGTTTTCTTCAACAACCACAAAAGTTGGTTGAAGAGGCCCTAGTTAAGAAAAAAACCTTAGAGACCTAAAGCTCAAGTTTTACAATGCTAGGGTAACTAAAGACTGAAAATGACTTAGCTAGGACAAAATGCAGCATTAATGGCTACCATTTAACCTTGGACAAGCACACATCCAACATTTAACAAATAGAAATCAAGAGAAAAAACTTAAATACCTCCTTGTGCATGTGTTAAGCAAACAACTCCTAGCATCACCTTAGCAAAGAGCAAGAACAAAAGATACTTCAAAGATTTGTCTCCAAACTACCAAGTACATCCATCCTCAAGAGGTGCGCATCACTCAAAGAGCCCAAGTAGAGTAAAAATCAGAAATAAATATTTATCCCATAAGTTGTTGTGTTAAAATGAAGTCAGGAAAAGTTTATTTATACATTTTCACTCACTTTACAAAAATAAATAAAATCCAAGCCGACGTGCATTTTTAAATGTCAATTTGAAATTATAAAATGTCAACTTAAAATTAAAACAACAATAAAAATTGTGGGTAATTTGGGGTATTTTCACCAGTCTTTACCCACATATGACTAAAATGACTAAAAATGAGCAATTTAGCGTGTTTTGAAGGCCAGACTGCGGAGGTGGGGGGGGGGGGGGGGGTCGCCAAGCCCCATCTAACCCCAACAGTAGTGAAAATCCCTCAACGCCCCCCCCCCCCCACCAATCAAGCATAACAGTTTGGTCTCAAGGATGGCATCATCATCAAAAGGAGGACCCCAGAGAGAGGGTGTTGGTGAACTAGAGGGCCAAGAGGGTGTGTAAAGTGATCTGGAGGATAGATATGTGCCTTAGTGTTGAAACATCTGCTGTTGGAATGACGAATCAAGGTTGGGGTCATGCGACCCAGTGATCCACCCCTGGAAGCCCCGAACACCAACCTCAAGGCTTCAAGCCCCTTCATGAGGTAGTCAACAATGCCACTAAGCCATAGTACTTCCAAGGGATAAACCAGAGGGTTGGGCCATAACCCCTACTCAGAAAAAGCTTGCTAAACACCCCTCCTGGTCGGAAAAATGACTCTCTCTCCGTGGGGCACCTCTACAGGTGCACTGGTACTAGTACCACGTAACAGAGGGCATTCAGTGTGTTAAAAAGAACATAAACAGGCAAAATAACCAGAAATACTAAAATATCAGGAAATATTAACAATCTAAGCAAAATAAAAGCCACCAAGGGAGAATCAATTAATTGAGAAACACAACTAAGCACCTTTCCTGAGTAAAATAGCGTAGAGTCCTGTCCAGTACAATAGGGTAATAAAACATAATGTAATCATATTACGTGATAGAATTATTAAACATAATGTAATGATATTATGCTATAGAATGCTATAGAATTATTAAACGCAATGAAAGAATGTGATGAACAACCGGACATAATGCAACTAAGCATAATTTAACAATATGTTTTTTCTCGAATAACTTACAAAGATCCAAACAACATGGATAAGGCCTATTTCTTTATGCAGGACATGCATTTTTGGTACTAGCAACAAATGCCCAGATAAGGCCAGGTGCAAGTATCATTGTTTTCAACCATAGCTCCTGCACCCTTACTAATGGTAATTATTATCACTTTCCGATAGTAAATCACATAGTCAAGGCATTTGACTCCCCTATAATCTCATTACTTGTTTTAAACGTACACACAATTGATAATAATAATAAATAGTATAAATATGAGGCCAAAATTATCTTTCTTTCTGTAACCAAGTATCAGAAAATATTGTTTGATTCTCTTAAAGAAAAGGGAAATGCAGCAGGAAAAGATAACGGAATGAGAAACAGGGCTAGAGTATTGCAGGGGATAAGAAACATGAATCCACCCCCCTCCTCGCATATAATATGCATAGAAAATTGATGACTAACACACTAATGTAGCATCAAGATGGGAATGGGAACAGGAACAGCAACAGCAACAGCAACAGAATGAGAAACAGATCTCCTGGTCAAGTTTTTCGTAACATAGGTATAACATGTAAGCTGGATTGATATCTGGGAATCAAAAGTAATTATCATACTGGGAAGATAGGAATGAAACACAGACTAAACTAGAAGAGACATCCCACTTCAACTGTACATGAATAAGGAAAAATCAAATGCAATATTTATTTTTTTGAAAGCACACACAAGAAAGGTGGCTGAGACCAACAACATGTTAAATTTTTAAGTTTGAAGTTTGAACAGGAAAACAATTACCGATATGCTAGTCAAATACACCATAGGGCTGTCATTTGGACCCCATCCATATTCAAGAACCATGCGGGTTGCTAGCTGCAACAGAGTTCAACAGATACATAAGCAAAACTAAAAACACCTTATATGTTAGATTAAAAAATTGAAAAGTATTATACAAAAAATATAAACATGAAAAACGAGTAACAAGAAGCATAAGACATTCTTTTTCATATATTTCATGCCTTTTCAGTCTTTAGTCAAGGAAGAGGTACATGCTGAATTTAGAAAGTCACAATTGGAAACAAGAACACGAAAGACAATGCTTTTGGCGGAAAAATTATTTTAATCTGTCCTGACCTCTTCAGCCTCTTCAATCTCAAATGTTGACAGGTTGTTATTATCTTCAAACGGAAGCAGAAGCCGTGCAGCAACGTATGAACCAAAGCAGAGAACAAGTTTCTTCTCTAGATACGACCGGGTTAATGTTTGTGGATCTTCCAATCCCCCAGTTGTCTGTCTTGTTAGCTTTGTAAATCCAATACCCTGGAACCAAAGAAACAAGTCAGAACATTGTGCAGCTACAAATATTAAATATCATACAAGTAACCATTCTTCCATTATATATGTCGATTTATTATAAAAAGATATGAACCAAATTGCCACAGCTAAACACATCAAGACAAGAACTTGGAATTATAAGCTTGGCATGAATACAAACCTACGTGTGCAGACAGACTACTCCTTTAGTGGCATGTGATATGACCAGCCAAACCTCCCAAGCAGAACTGACTCCAAAAGTTATCAGTAGCACCATATGGTCATAGCCTACCACTACAAGACACAGTCTAGCCTGGTTGCGCCAAGGGGCGCTTTCTACAGTCCAGTATAAAGGAGAAGTGTAATTCCGTGCTCAACGTGGAGTTGACATGTAGCACTTTATTAAAATAATAAAATACTAACTAAATTTTTTTGACATGAACGCCCTAACCTAAAGTTCAAAACAAAGAGATATATTCCAATTAATTAAAACTAAAACTATTAATGAAACTTAGAAACTTCTTGCTCTACTATCTAGGATCTGCTGTTATATAGGAAACATTCTCACTGTTTTCAACCATAGATCATATATTAATTATTATCTGTTTTCTCGAGGGATTTGATCCCTTACGGCGCATGTTCTCATATGACTCCAACACTTACCATATAGCATGAGGAAACTGCTAGATATTACTGCCTTACATCTCCCTTCTCAAATGGTAAGCAGTTGGGTAAGACGGAAACATGAACCGAAACGTGAGTGATATGGTTAAAAACAATTAGTCATTGACATCAGCGTTAAGTGTTGGTCAGAAAAGACAAGATAGGAGGTAGAACAAAATTTGCCTTTTGGTGTTCCGAGGTTGGAATTTAAATAATTTATTAGAAGAATTTAAAAAATTATGTTCCATTACTCGATTGTTGAAGAATTTATAGTGGTAAATCTTCATAATACCATGTTGGATTCCTCCCAGAACTTTAATGGGAATAACCCTAACCTGTCGAAGTTGTATACAATTGCACTTTTTGAGTACAAACAATTGATGCGAGTGACATGTGCAAGGTGGATAGAGATTGTTAGTTTTTCAGAATCTACAATCTGATCTAGGATCTTAACTGAGAGAATAACATGTACAGCATATCTACAGCATATCAATCATGGACACAATAAAGCAAGCACACAAGAGACACAGAGTTTCACCGGGGAAAACCAAGAAGGTGAAAAACCCCGCAACTTCCACAGAGATAGATAGAGCAATGATACAACCCAAGTACAAGAGATAGTCTTCTCCTAGCAGCAGCTTCTCCTCCTCCACAAGTGCGCCACTCTCCAATGAGACTATGAGTGAGAAAGTGAAAATGATCAAATAAAGTGCCTCCCGCACTCTATTTATACATGACTTGACTTGCCTAATAACCTTTACTAGGCCGGCCTTAACTTAACCACATAACATAATGCTGACAGAGCCGACCCCCAATGGGGTGGTCTAATAACCCTTTGATCCACATGACTTATACAGGGCCGACCCCACCAAGGTGGTCTAATAACCCATCAATTATAAGTTACGACACTTACAATATAAATGATGACACTTCCGTATAGAGGAATAATAACATCTCTATAGGAATACAAACACTTCCGTATAGAGGAATAATAACATCTCTATAGGAATACAATTTACATAGGTGAAATACATTCCAAAGTTACAATTACATCAACACTCCCTCTTAACTAGGAAGGTATTTCTCGACACAGATCTGCTAGCACAAGTCTTTTTCTCTGGATCATCATTAGCGAATCATTGTCCTCGAATCATCGTCATCGTCACTGCTGTTGCTATCTCAATCAATCTCCAATCTACTCGTCATAGGAAGTTCTACAGAGACAGTCCTTTTTCATACTGGATGTAGGCCCACCACCTACAGGTCTTCATCATCACTGGCCATACTGTGGAATCCTCAGGACTTATTACGTGCGTCACAATGCCTCGAAAGAGTATTCCAGGACCATTTATGTGCCGAAGAACGACCGACAAGATCTCCCAGGTCCACTTAAATGTGACTGTCACAAAACCTTAAAAGAGTGTCTTGACTAGCAAGAACCCTAAAGAGCATCCGAGGCCTTTTACGTGACTAACACAACTTGTCCGGATCTCCAGGACGTATTACATGTGACCCCTCACCACAATGCCTCGAAAGAGCATCCCAGGACTTATTACAGGCACACAGCCCAACCTATCGGATCTCCCAGGTCTACTTACATGTGGTCATGGCAATGCCTCGAAAGAGAATCCCAAGACTTATTACGGGCACAAAGCCCAACCTATCGGATCTCCCAAGTCTACATACATGCCATAGGACAATGCCTCGAAAGAGCATCCTAGGCTATTACAACCACACAACTCTACCTGTCGGATCTCTCAGGTCTACTTATATGTCCTCCCAAAGCAATGCTTCGAAAGAGCATCCCAGGCCGTTACGAGCACACAGCTCTACCTGTCGGATCTCCTAGGTCTACTTATATGCTCATCTACACAACCTGTCCACAGCCACAGAGTATCAACCTGATACTCACCATACATCATCCTGATGTACATCATCACATGATCAACCCGATCATCATCACTGCATCGTCCCAATGCATGTCATCTGGAGCAACATCCTAAAGCTCATCATCCATGATCAACCTGATCATATAATGCATCCACCTGATGCATACCAAGTATCTACCTGATACGTATCATCATACATGCTCCACCTGATACATATACAGATACATGGTCCAGGCATCCAACATGATGCATATACATATACATGATCCAACTGATCATAACAAGCATCCAACATGATGCATATACAGAGCAGTAACCAGAGCATCGTCCTGATGCTCATCATCCAGCGCTTAGATCCGCAGCCATGGAAGGATCCTACTCTCACCATGCTGGAAATGGCTCCTGCAAATGTGTCCATCACTTCTTCCTTGAAGTGTCATCAATCTGAAGAACACCAAGCCTCTCTCTGAAGCACTCGAACTTCACTCTGGCTAATGGCTTCGTCAGCACATCTGCAACTTGCTCATCCGTCGCAACATACAAGAGCTTCACTGCTCCTCTCTGCACCATATCCCTGATATAGTGATATTTGATTTCTATGTGCTTCGACCTGTTGTGGAACACCGGGTTCTCAGACAGCTTCACACAACTCTGGTTGTCACAAAAGATACCAGTAGCCTCCAGCGGGAGATCAAATAACTCAGACAGTAGCTTCCGGAGCCATACTGCCTCACAACTAGCCGAACAAGCTGCAACATACTCAGCCTCGGCTGTACTCAGTGCTACACAGGACTGCTTCCTGCTAAACCAAGAGATCACACCTGATCCCATACTGAAGTAGCACCCAGATGTGCTCTTCCTATCTACAGCACTGCCTGCCCAGTCTGAATCAACATTACCCTGAAGGTTAAACTTTTGATTCGGATCATACTTGAGCCCATAATCAATTGTACCCTTCAGGTACCTCAGAATATGCTTTACAGCAACCAGGTGAACACCTCTGGGATCCGTCAAGAACTGGCTCAATGTGTTCACCGCAAAGCAAATATCTGGTCTCATATTCGTCAGGTACATCAAGGACCCAATCATCTGACGATACATCATGACATCAACCGGATCAGATGACGCATCACACAGAAGCTGCAGGTTCGATGCCATAGGTGTGGCCATGGCCTTGCAGTCCATCATCCCGAACCTCTTCAGGATCTCTACTGCATACTTCCTTTGTCCAAGGAAGATTCCATCTGCACTCTGCCACACCTCCATGCCTAGAAAGTAGTGCATCATACCCAAGCCCTTCATCTCGAACTCGGCAGCAAGCTTCCTCTTGGTATCGGCAATCAATCCATCCTCTTTTGTTACAAACAGGTCATCCACATACAAGAGTAGTATCACAGGATTGCCTTTTTCAACCTTGTAGTAAAGGTTGGAATCTACTTTACTCTTAGTAAAGCCCAAACTGGATAGAAAGTTGTCTATCCTACCATACCAAGTCCTAGGAGCTTGCTTCAAGCCATACAAGGCTTTCTTCAGTCTGCACACATATGACTCCCTGTCATGTGTCTCAAAACCAAGTGGTTGCTCCACATGCACTTCCTTCTCGACTACACCATTCAAGAAAGTTGTCTTGACATCCATTTGGTGTATCTTCCACTTCATCACTGTAGCCAGAGCAAGTATTGATCTGATGGAAGTGTATCTGGCTGCAGGAGCAAAAGTCTCTTCATAGTCTATCCCCTCTTTCTAGGAGAAGCCACGAGCTACAAATCTCGCTTTGTATTTCTCTATGCTACCATCTGCAGCATGCTTGATCTTGTAGATCCATTTGGAAGTCACAACAGACTTCCCTTCAGGTCTTGGGACTGCATCCCAAACATCATTGCTCATGGTCGACTGGTACTCCTCGATCATGGCGTTCTTCCTGAATCCTGGGAACTTCAATATCTTCAATAGATAACTTTGTTGTTGAACAAATGTTGTAGTCCTTCTTTTGTAGGTGATGGTATACGATCTTTCCTACAAAACAAGTTAAATTGCATGATTAGAAAACATCTCATAGTTTTCGGAACAAATTCTTACACATAAATAAATATGTCATACAGTCATGCAATTATCTTAACCAATGCTTCAATACAACATTTATCCATATCCCGTAACTTTCTAGATGCCTTCCAATCTCTACCAGAACATTGTTAAGAGTGTGCACAACTCCCAACATGTCAACAAAGAGGTTTCATTCTAGATAAGTAGCAATGGAATGTTGTACAGTGCCATAGGCCACTTACCCATTAGATGCATATTAGTAATATACTGTTCATTAATGCAATTATTCTAATATGCATAATACACACCCTAAGTCTAGGAACATAAGCATATACATCATTGAACAATATTATTTAAACAAACAAATATGCAAGAAATGACAATTCAAATACTTATCTTTGTTTGGTTGTAGGGTGGACTCCCTCTTGATCTTTGCTTCCTGGATTACCTATCCTTGAACTTAGATCCATCCTTGATCACTATGCATGTTTACTAGTATCATCATTGTGTTACCCTCGAGATCTCATACATAATCATACATTCATTAGTATAATCAAAACACAATAATCTTAAACATGTATAGTCATGATCATTTCAAACACAGATTATAAACATTAATATTCAAGGTTTCAGGGAATACTTCTTTTACTCATGCATATTCTTATTTGACCAAAGGACTTTTCTGGTTAGTCATATCATCAATCAAAGTAAGAAGCTTAATATGCCTAAACCCATGATTACTAACTTCAATGAATAATCATTATCAATCATGCCATGTATACTTATATAAGAGATCCTAACACAAGGTAGGATTCTAACTTGATATAGGAAAAACATACCTGGATTAGCATGCTAGCTAGTTATGTCTAACATACCCGCATAATGTCTTATTGTTCTCTTCAATGACTTTGCTAGTAACCTGCATATCTCATAGGCTAACCATTATAGAACCAAGTTATACATACCTCGTAAGTAGATCTTCTATGTGATCCATGGCAATGGATGAACCTTTGTCTTCATGTTACCATGGTCATATGTTTTTGAACTAGAACATGATTTGTCTTTCTTAATGTACCTTTCATGTTAGCAGACAACATCAACCTCATACAACACCACAATGCATTAGTACAACCATAAGTGTCAAAACCCTAATCAATGAATATCTTCTATCGTGCATTCATAATTTTATTAAGGTGATACGACAAGTCTAAAGTTAATCAAGATTGTACTAACCTTAATGAAGACAAACATATCATAAACTTAATCATGAACAAATTTCGAAACATACCCGTAAGTCATACTTGTCGAGTTTGCTTGTAATCTTCTTATGTAAGACCTTAGCCTTATCTCCCTCTGAAACTGGAACTTCTTCACTTATGCAGGTGACCAATCCATTCTCTTCTAGGATTAACCCAATCCTCTTGATTTGCAGAAATTGGATCTGGAGCTGGATTAGGGTTTGTCAGAGAAACCCTAAAAATTCAAACTTTGAATTTCAAACTTCTGAAATGATAGAAAAATGCGCCTTGATGAGCTGATCAAGCTGGTATACTCAGAATTTGAAAATTGCAAAGTTTCACCCCTCAAAATTGCCTTTGACACTTCTGGATCTTCTAGACAGGATCCTGAACTAGGGTTTGATAAAGCCCACTCTTCTGCCCAACCAAAAGGTTCGATCCAAAGCTCTAAACTTCGATTTTTCTGAGGAGCTTCCAGCCGTGGTCTCAGACTTCAAAAATTCCAACTTTTGCAGAAGCCCTAATTTTCCACTTTTCCGATCAAAGTCCCGAACTAGGGTTTGATCAAGCCCGACCTCCTGCCCAACCAAAAATTTTGATCTTGGTCTCTAAATTTTGATTTTGATGAGTAGCTTTCAGCTGTGGTCTCCAATTACAAAAATTATAACTTTCTCCGAAACCCTAATTTCCAGAGCCATGAATGAAGGTGCTCAAAATCCAATTATGTTTTGAGAGAAATATGCACCTGATTGTTTCTAGTGTAACTCCGAAATTACGAATGCACAGGGTCTGAAACTTCTACCTATGGTAGCCCGACCTGTTGTCTTTCCAACCCCACAGGTCTGACCTCAATTGGATTCTCTGAGAGAGAGTTATGCCAAGTGTCGCAATGTGACCTGTTTATGGGATAAAACAGCAGAGCGAACTTGTACAGAGTGCCACGTGTCACTAGTTCACTTTCGGCCTTGAACCTTTGGCTTGTGAAAGTACGGTCCATGCCCTACCAGTCATTTTTTACGAAATTTCATTTGGAGCTTCCTAGCCCAAGTTATGACCTTTTTGCCTAGGTCACCTGTTTATGACTCAAATCTAGAAGAGGCAGAAACCCTAGATTGTACAAATCATAAAACACAAAGTACAACGAATTAGAAGTTGTGCTTCGGACACAAGGTACATGGGGATCTTATCTTCGACCTGAAAGAGTTTCAGATCCTGAAACCTCGCCGAAATGGATTTATAGCGAAAGTGCTACGATGACTGGTTTTTGCTATATCAAGCCCTAGCTTTGCAAGTGCAACAAGTGTCATAAATGGCATACCATGCCTTCTTTCAGGCTAGCTCTGATACCATGTTAGTTTTTCAGAATTTACAATCTGATCTAGGATCTTAACTGAGAGAATAACATGTACAGCATATCTACAACATATCAATCATGGACACAATAAAGCAAGCACACAAAAGACACAGAGTTTCACCGAGGAAAACCAAGAAGGTGAAAACCCCCGCAACTTCCTCAAAGATAGATAGAGCAATGATACAACCCAAGTACAAGAGATAGTCTTCTCCTAGCAACAGCTTCTCCTCCTCCACAAGTGCGCCACTCTCCAATGAGACTATGAGTGAGAAAGTGAAAATGATCAAATAGAGTGCCTCCTGCACTCTATTTATACATGACTTGACTTGCCTAATAACCTTTACTAGGTCGGCCCTAACTTAACCACATAACATAATGCTGACAAGGCCGACCCCCAATAGGGTGGTCTAATAACCCTTTGACCCACATGACTTATACAGAGCCGACCCCACCAAGGTGGTATAATAACCCATCAAGTATAAGTTACGACACTTACAATATAAATGACGACACTTCCGTATAGAGAAATAATAACATCTCTATAGGAATACAAACACTTCCGTATAGAGGAATAATAACATCTCTATAGGAATACAATATACATAGGTGAAATACATTCCAAAGTTACAATTACATCAACAAAGATCCCAGAGATGAGAAACAACAGAATGGTTTTGATTCTTAAAAAAGGGAAGCAGTTATACTGATAAAGCTTTAAGTGATGAATGAACTGCTTCAACAAATACGGTATGGAGAAAATTGATGCAGTTGCTTGAAACTTTAGAAAAAAGTGGGGCGCTTTACAATTAAAAAAAACTCTCTTTTTCAATGAATAAGGAGGAAAATTATTCAATTTGAGATCACTTTCTGAAATTAAAGGACATTTGTGATCAGTTGCTTGCTATGGGTAGAGAGCTGGATTGGGAGGAGATGCTAGTCATTACCTTAAAAAGCCTACCTGCATCATTTGAACATTTTGTTGAGGCTCTTAAGATATTTCTGAAGCTTATGACATTGCATTTGGCTCTTTAGAAGTTGAAAATTCAGTTATTGTAGAAGTAAAAGTGGAGAAAGCAGTTCAGAAATAGTGGACAAGCATCCAAAAGTGATTTTGCAGCAAAATTCAAAGGTGAAGGCAAGCAGTAACAGCAAGGATGAAATATCTGTGGAGGTAAAGCTGCTACATGTAAAAATACAGCTAAATATGGAGGTTTTAAGAATTTGAAAAATTATAACTGTGGAAATGTGGATCATCTAAAGTAAGAACCTAGGAAGAAGCAGCGAGGTTGACATCATTCAAATGGTAAAATCTACGTTGTATTTAAAACATAAAACCTCAATTAATGAATTGGCTACTTCTCCGTAATGGATAATTGTTTCTACCAGTGTTCCAAAAGTCGGCATCGGGAAAAAAACAGTGGGAGGTGTTACATGGTACCAGTACCAACGCACCTTCAAATGTGCCCCGGGGAGCGAGGGTCATTCTTTTTCTTGACCAAGAGGGTTGTTATCCAGCATTTTCTGAGTAGAAGTTATGGCCAGATCCTTCGGTCCCTCTCCTAGGAGTACTATGGCTTAGTGGCATTGTTGACTACCTCATGAAAGGGCTTGAAGCCCTGAGGTTGGTGTCTAGGGCTTCCAAGGGTGGCTCACTGGATCACATGACCCCCACCTTGTTCTATCATTCTGGTGGCTCTTCCGTCAGCACTGAGGCTAGTGCCTCTCCTCCAGGCCACCATCCACACCCTCCTAGTCCTCCAGTTCAACAGTGCTCTCTCTCCTTGGCTGTCTTTGATGATGACTTTATCCTTCTTCCAGGCCTACATTGCTTGATTAGGGGGGCGTTGAGGGATTTTCACTATTGTTGGGGTTAGATGGGGCATGACGCCCCTCTGCCTACCCCAACCTTCAGTTTGGACTATTTTGCTCATTTTCAGTCATTTTAGTCACTTTTGGGTGAACTCTAGGGAAAATGCCCCAAGTTACCCACATATTTGATTATTTTATATTATTTTATGTTATAATTTTAAGTTGACATGTTTTAATTTTAAATTGACATTTTAAAGCATGTAGGCTTGGTTATTTTGTAAAAAGTGAGTGTGAGATCTCCTCACTTCATTTTTACACACAACTTATGGGATAAAAATTCATTATGCTACTCTTTTACCCTAGCAAGGCCTTATGAAGTGATGTGCACCTCTTGGAGGGATGATTCTTCTTGCTCTTGGATGAAGTTGGATGCTTTATTTGTCTTGCTAATGCTTTCTGGATGCTAGAATGGTTGGAATAACTCATGCTCAAGTAAGTCTTTTACATTTTTAAGGTTTGTTTGATGAATGGTGGGTCAATTCTGCATCTTAAATGATTGAATAGTATCCCTAGGGCTACATCATGTTTGAATAAGGCTTTTTCCTGCTATTCTATCCTCATTGCATACTAAAAATACTCCCAAGAGGAGGTTTTTACAAAGTTTGGCCTTGGAGCTCCAACTTTGCCCTAGTTTAGACTCTCGAAACCAACTCTGGAGGTTGTTTCAATAAGCCCTAACCTAGTAGCAAAGAGAATTACCTCCAAGAGGAAGGCTTGTCACCTTCCTCTAAGGCGACGATTTGGAGTAACATCCATTAAAACCATAGTTTTAAAAATCGGTGAAATCGGAATCGAAATCAGCCGATTCATCGATTCATCACCCAATCGGGTCAAACCGGTCTTCGAATCGGTTCGGTGGACCGGGTCGGTACTGAATCGGTCGGTTCGATACCGAACCGGTCTGGCCAAGCAGTTCACGTAAAAAATAGGCCAGTTCGATGCGGGTTGGGCCCGTGGGCAGTAAAAAATAAATTCAAATCAAAATATGGAAGAAGACGAGTGATTCAACCCTATGCATATAGGACACCAAGACTTACGTCGACAGCAGAAATCAAATGTACGTAGCTATCAGCAAAAGCAATAGAAACTATCTGCCCACTTATCTGTGTAATTTCCCGCACTATATTTATTGATATGTATCCCTGTTACTAAGAAATCCCTAGATCATCCATGGCAGGCGTCACCCCAAAGAACATAGCCAGAGGACGATCACCCTATACTGAAATGTACACTGTACATAATGGGAACAATACAACTCGAGCAGGAGTAAATGCGCGACTTGCAAATTACTCCAAGTCTCCAAGACTTATCCAAGAATCACAGTATTTGCACATCTCTCACCGCGTTGTCAATGTATATGAAACACGGCATAAAAAAATTAAAAATGTACAGAGACAACACACAGTACCTTTCGAATTAATTAAGTATCTTTGAGTTAATTAAGTTGAGAGACATTTGAATTAATTAAATTGATAGGTGTTTACATTTGATAATTGGTAGCTAAAGTATGAATAGCAACGAACAACAACACCTTGCAGGGTCGTTGAACGACAACAAAACACGAAGGGCTGCATATTTTCATTTTCAAAAGCATATTAGATTCCGTAAAATTAAATATTTTATGTATTTTTGACCAACCAATTCATTAAATTCAAATCGACCGATTTATAACCGATTCCGATTCCGAGTTGACCCTCGACCGATTCCGAGTCCGATTTCGATTTTTCAAACTTTGATTAAAACCCTAAGTTTGTCCATTTTCTCTACATCAAACCCTAGTTTGAATTTTTGTAAATACTAAATATTATTGCTAGGTTAAACTTGCATTTTCATGTGTAATTTTTCATTTTCATGATAGAATTAGGGTTAGAATTATGTCTGCAATTTTATAACAAAAACTCTAAAAATAAAAATCTACATTTTTTGGCCTCCCTAAAATCTCGTCCCTAAATTCTCGCGACCCCAAAATTTCGGCCCTACATTCTCGCGGCTATTAAGCCTCGGCCTTAAATTCTCGTGACCCCAAAATTTCGGCCCTAAATTTTCGTGGCCCTAAATTATCGCAAAATTTCGGCCCTAAATTCTCGCGGCCCTAAAATTTCAGGCATGAAATCCTCGACCTATCTTTTTAACCCTAAACAGACCTGCAAAACTGCCAAAACTACTATACAAGCACCATCCTATCTCTCTCTATCACTCTATGTTTGGCTCCATTAGAGGCACTGATCTATGCTTTAAGGTGTTTGGAAGGAATTTGGCATCTACTTGCCAGGTACATTAAAGGGCTCTCCCCTTGGGACAACATTGGATCCCGAAGAAGTTAGGAGATTGGACAAAGGTGACAGTAGTCCAAGTTTCTTATGTGATTGCCTTTCACTTGCAAGCCTAGCTTGCTAGTTTGAACGGTAACAGGAGGCATCAACTTGGGAAATCGGCAAATCTCAAAAGAGCATAAACGCAGCCCTGAAAATCTTGGAAAATCTCAAAAAGCATAAAAACAGCCTTGAAAATCTCGGCAAATCTCAAAAAGCATAAACGCAGCCCTGAAAATCTCGGAAAACCTCAAAAAGCATAAACGAGGCCCTGAAAATCTCTGCTAAACTCAAAAACTAAGCAATAAGCACAGAAAACTTTGAAAACATCCAAAGAATTCAGAGATTTTTGCAACAACAGAAAATTGGAGTTCGTGACAAACTGCAGGAGAAATTACTGTAGGTTTGAACAAATAAAAAATTCTGGAAATTTAGGTATTAAAGATTTACACATGATGATTTGTACAAATCTCATAGTGTTGGCAGCATATAACAAGTAGCGTATCAAAGCCTTTAACACGTCACCAAAAACATGCATGATACACTGAAATGTCAACTATCAACATTAATGTGGTGTGTTAAATGAAGAAGATAAAGGAGGTAAAACAAAATTTCTCCTTTGTTGTTCTAAAGTTGGAACTCTTCAATTGAAAAAAAAATAGATTATTTTAGTGCTTGGAAGTAAAGAATTTACAATGGCAATTCTTCAATATGTCATAATTAATTACTCCTAGAACAGTAATGGAAATAAATATAATCTTTGGAACATGTTACACAGAGACGTGCTCACCTAGTATATAAAACACCCCTTGCTTTCCCAATTTATAAGAACAAAGCTAACTTAACTACTGGTGTCTCTTAACCTTTTGTAAAATTTGAGACTAAATACCAACATGAAATTTTTCAAATGGTAAATATAATATAATTTATAAACAGTAGTAAGAGAATATGAGGCAACAAACACCTAACAAAATTCACATATCATTACGAGCCTTTCTACTTTGTGATATCCTAGGGAATATAAGAACTTTTCTTCCTGGAAAAAGCAAAATCATAACCATAATAAATGCACTTTCATGTCAGCTGACTTGCTACAAGAAAATTTTAGTGATTGCCAACATTTCTTCAGCAACAAGTCTTGCATCTAAGGAGGATTAAAGAGCAACCACCATACCTCCCAAGAAGTTTGATCCAGCCATATATGATCCACTGAATCAAAGTTAGGAAGAAGAAGAGCCACTAAACCTCGACCAGCAGCCCAAACAGCATGTGGAAACTTGAACTCCCTTGTCCACTTCACACAAATCAAATAATAAGCTAAAAACAAATCAATATATAGCATATCTATATCTTACTATGAAGCGCTAACTTTCACACCTGCGATTTCATTCTTGCATATATCAGGATTCAAAATATAGGTCATTCTATGCAATTTCAAGAAAAAATAATTCAAATTTCTTGAGACATGAAATAAGAAACGTGCACACATAACAACATCAAAGAAAAACAACACTGATAGGAAAACGTCCTACAACAGAATACATGATTCAAAAATATGCACACCTCTCCACTTTCTATTTATAAACTTAACATTGTTGGAAAGATTGTGCCACGCATCAATAGACTCCAAATGTACATATATATCTATCAAAAATAGATACTAGTATCTGCTATCTTCAAAAATGGAAATTGTGAAAAGTTTCCTTATAGACAGTGCCTATCAATTCCATTATAATCAGATCATTAAAAGAAGCCAATTATTTTCTAATGCTAATTTCTAATATAATGTTATTTTCTATCATTTTATCAGGAACATATTTCAGTATTTTCAATTTATTGTCAATATGTGATCAAGATCCACCATTTGACATCTTATGCATCTTATATATCAGTTGTATGTTCATATTAATGTAGCAACATGCTTATTTGATGTTGTTGTTGTTTTAGATGTTAAAAAAGTTGAAAAAAAATGGTTAGTTTTGTATTTTTTTTGAGGTTTCATGACATTTGCCGATATTTTCCAATATTTTCGCTAATATTGCCGATAGGTTACATTCTGGACTCTCGGCAATATATTCACCAACACATAATATATATCTTTGGTTAAAGAAAATATCAATTTATAATGGTCAATTAGAGATTAGACATAGGCATTAATAAAGTCACTTCAAACTTTAGGTTATTTTGTGTTTTCATGCTTTATTTCACTTTATTGTGTTTCTAATGTTGATGTATATGTAACTTCGGAATGTATTTCACATATATGTATATTGTATTCCTATAGAGATGTTATTATTCCTCTATAAGGAAGTGTCGTCATTTATATTGTAAGTGTTGTAACTTATACTTGATGGGTTATTAGACCACCTTGTTGGGGTCGGCCCTGTATAAGTCATGTGGGTCAAAGGGTTATTAGACCACCCTATTGGGGGTCGGCCATGTGGGTCAAAGGGTTATTAGACCACCCTAGTGGGGGTCAGCCCAGACAGCATTATGTTAAGTGGTTAAGTTGAGGCCGACCTAGTTGAATAAAGGTCAAGTCAAGTTAGTGTATAAATAGAGGGTGTGTCTCTCTCATTTTACACATTCTATTCTCTCACTCACACTTTGGAGAGTGGCGCACTTGTGGAGGAGGAGGCTCTGCTGCTAGGAGAAGACTATCTCTTGTATTCTGGTTGTATCATTGCTCTATCTATCTCTGAGGAAGTTATTGGGGTTTTTCACCTTTATGGTTTTCCCCAAGTAAACTCTGTGTCTCTTGTGTGCTTGCATTATTGTGTCCATGATTGATATGCGGTAGATTTGTTGTACATGTTGTTCTCTCAATTAAGCTCCTAGATCAGATTGAAGAAAATTCTAAAAATTTAACATGGTATCAGAGCTAGCCTGAAAGAAGGCATGATATGGCATGTATGACGCTTGTTGCACTTACGATGATAGGGCTTGATATACCAAAAACCAGTCATCGTAGCACTTTCGCTACAAAATCCATTTTGGCGAAGTTTTCGGATCTGAAACTTTTACAGGTCGAAGATCAGATCCCCATGTACCTTGTGTCCAAAGGACAACCTCTAATTCGTTGTACTTTGTAATTTATGATTTGTACAATATAGGGTTTCTGCCTCTTCCAGATCTGAGTCAAAATCAGGTGACCTTGGGAAAAAAGTCATAACTTGGGCTAGGAAGCTCCAAATGAAATTTCGTAAAAAGTGACAGATAGTACACAGACTGTAATATCTCAGGAAAAAATTTCAGAGGCCAAAGTTGAACCAGTGACACGTGGCACGCCGTACAAGTTCGCTCTCCTGTATTATAGCATAAATAGGTCACGTTGCGACACTTGGCATAACTCTCTCTCAGAGAATCCAATTGAGGTCAGACCTGTCGAGATGGAAAGATAACAGGTCGAGATATCTCAGGAAAAATTTTCATAGGCCGAAGTTGAACCAGTGACACGTGGCACACCGTACAAGTTCGCTCTCCTGTATTATCCCATAAACAAGTCACGTTGCGACACTTGGCATAACTCTCTCTCAGAGAATCCAATTGAGGTCAGACCTGTCAGGATGGAAAGATAACAGGTCGGGCTATCTCAGGAAAAAATTTCAAACCCTGTGGATCAAAAGGTTCGGAGTTACACCAGAAACAATCAAGTACATATTTCTGTCAAAACAGAATTATTTTTGAGCACCTTCATTCATGGCTTCCGGAATTTAGGGCTTCGGAGAAAGTTGGAATTTTTGTAATCGGAGACCACGGCTGGATGCTACTCATCAAAATCGAAATTTAGAGACCAAGATCAGATTTATTGGTTGGGAAGAAGGCCGGGCTTGATCAAACCCCAGTTCGAGACTTTGATCGGAAAGATGAAAAATTAGGGCTTCTACAAAAATTGGAATTTTGGAAATCTGTGACCACGACTGGAAACTCCTCAGAAAAATCGAAGCTTAGAGTTTTGAATCAAATCTTTTAGTTGGGTGAAGCTCCGGGAAACTCAAACCCTAATTCAAGGTCCTCCCTAGTGAATCCGGAAATCTAAAAGGCAATTTCGAGGGGTGAAACTTTGCAGTTTTCAAATTCTGAATATACCAACTTGATCAGCTCATCAAGCCGCATATTTCTATCCTTTCGGAAGTTTGAAATTCAAAGTTTGAATTTTTTGGGTTTCTTTGACAAACCCTAATCCAACTCCAGGTCTAGTTCTTGCAAATCAAGTGGAATGGGTTAATCCTAGAAGAAGATGGATTGGTCACCTGCATAAGTGAAGAAGTTCCTGTCTCAGAGGGAGATGAGGCTAAGGCCTTCCATAAGAAGATTACAAGTAATCTTGACAGGTATGGCTTACAGGTATGTTTCGAATTCTGTTCATGGTTAAGTTTATGATATGTTTGTCTTCATATCATTACAGTACAATCTTGATTAATTACTAAACTTGTTGTATCACCTTAATAGAAGATATTCATTGATTAAGGTTTTGACACTTATGATTGTACTAATGCATTGTGATGTTGTATGAGGTTTATGTTGTTCGCTAACATAAAAGGTACACCAAGAAAGTGAAATCATGTTCTTCTTCAAGAACATATGATCATGGTGACATGAAAACAAAGATTCATCCATTGTCATGGATCACATAGAAGATCTACTTACGAGGTATGTATAACTTGGTTCTACAATGGTTAACTTATGAGACATGCAGGTTACTAGCACAAATCATTGAAGAGAACCAGAAGACATTATGCGGATATGTTAGACATAACTAGCTAGCATGCTAATCCAGGTATGTTTTTCCTATATCAAGCTAGAATCCTACCTTATGTTAGGATCTTATACTGTTGTGTTGTTGATAATGATTATTAATGAAGTTATAGGTTTGAGTAATCACGGGTTTATGCATTGATGATTTAACTAATCAGAAGAGTCCTAGGATCAAATAAGAATATGCATGAGTAAAAGAAGACTTCCCTGAAACCTTGAATACTAATGTTTATTATCTGTGAATGATCATGAATATACATGTTTAAGATTATTGTGTTTTGATAGTATTAAGATTATACTAATAAATGTGTGATTATGTATGAGACCTCAAGGATAACACAATGATGATACTAATAAGCATGCATAGTGATTAAGGATGGATGTAAGTTCAAGGACAGGTAATCCAGGAAGCTAAGATCAAGAGGGAGCACACTCCAGTTGTTCTTGCAAGAAAGCAAAGGAGCACACTTCAGTAGTTTCTGCAAGGATGCAGATATTCAGAGGGAGTTGACCACTTCTCACAATCCACATCAGAATGGAGTTGCAAAGATTCAGAGGGAGTCCACCCAGCAACCAAACAAAGATAAGTATTTGAATTGTCATTTCTTACATAATGTTATTAAATGGTGTATATGCTTATGTTCCTAGAATTAGGCTGTGTATTATGCATACTAGAATAGATGCATTGATGAACAGTATACTACTAATATACATGGGTAAGTGGCCTATGGCACTGTACAACATTCCATTGCTACTTATCTAGAATGAAACCTCTTTGCTGACATGTTAGGAGTTGTGCACACTCTTAACAATGTTCTGGTAGAGATTGGAAGGCATCTAGAAAGTTACGGGATATGGATAAATGTTGTATTGAAGCATTGGCTAAGATAATTGCATGACTGTATGACCTATTTCTTTATGTGTAAGAATTTGTTCTGAAAACTATGAGATGTTCTCTAATCATGCAATTTAACTTCTTGTGTAGGAAAGATCATATGCCATCACCTACAAAAGAAGAACTACAACATTTGTTCAGCATCAAAATTATCTATTGAAGATATTGAAGTTCCCAGGATATGGGAAGAATGCCATGATCCGTCGATCATGAAGAACGATGTTTGGGATGCGGTCCCAAGAGCTGAAGGGAAGTCTGTTGTGACTTCCAAATGGAACTATCAGATCAAGCATGCTGCAGATGGCAGCATAGAGAAATATAAAAGTGATGAGATAGAAGATACACCAAATGGATTTCAAGACAGCCTTCTTGAATGGTATAGTCATATATGTGTGCAGAACTTGGTAGGATATACAGCTTTCTATCCAGTTTGGGCTTTACCAAGAGTGAAGCGGATTCCAACCTTTACTACAAGGTTGAGGAAGGGAATCCTGTGATTCTACTCCTGTATGTGGAGGACCTGTTTGTAACAGGAGATGACAGATTGATTGCCGACACACAGCGGAAGCTTGCTGCCGAGTTCGAGATGAAGAACTTGGGGATGATGCACTATTTGTTTTTGGCATGGAGGTGTGGCAGAGTGCAGATGGAATCTTCCTTGGACAAGGGAAGTATGCAGTAGAGATCCTGAAGAGGTTCAGGATGATGGATTGCAAGGCCATGGCCACACCTATGGCATCGAATCTGAAGCTTCTTTGTGATGCTTCATCAGAGCCGGTTGATGTCTCTATGTATCGTTAGATGATTGGGTCCTTGATGTACCTAACGAACAAGAGACCAGATATTTGCTTTGCGGTGAACACATTGAGCCAGTTCCTGACGGATCCGAGGAGTGTTCACCTGGTTGCTGTAAAGCATGTTCTGAGGTACCTGAAGGGTACCGGGCTCAAGTATGAAGCGAATCAAAAGTTTAACCTGCAGGGTTCTGTTGATTCAGATTGGGCTGGCAGTGCTGCAAATAGGAAGAGCACATCTGGATGCTGCTTCAATATGGGATCAGGTGTGATCTCTTGGTTTAGCAGGAAGCAATCCTGCGTAGCACTGAGTACAGCCAAAGCAGAGTATGTTGCGAAGGATGAGCAGGTTGCAGATGTATTGACCAAGCCGTTGGCCAGAGTGGAGTTTGAGTACTTCAGAGAGAGGCTTGGTGCACTTCAAATCGAGGTTCCTTCCAAAGGGAAGTGATGAGTCCGGAAGATGTAGATGCACATGAGCTTTTCTGACATGGTTGATGTGTTCTCCCTTGGTCGTGATATAATTGTTGAGCCATTTTTCACATGGTGGTAGATGTGTTCTCCCATGGTGAAAAAGTAAGGGCTGGAGCCTTCCCCGAATGGTGGTAGATGTTTTCTCCCATGTCGGTGGTGTAAGTACTGGATGATGTGCATCTGGGCTATGCTTCGTGGACGATGAGATGATATGAAGGGGACGATGCTATGATGATCAGGAGGATCATGGATGATGAGCATCAGGACGATGCTCCAGTTACTACTCTGTATATGCATCAGGATGATGCTGGATATGATCAGTTGGATCATTTATATGTATATGTATGTACGCATCATGTTGGATGCTGGATATGATCAGTTGGATCATTTGTATGTATTTTGTATATGCATCATGTTGGATGCTTGGACCATGTATCTGTATATGTATCAGGTGGATACATTGTATGATCAGGTAGATCATGTATGTTGATATGTATCAGATATGATCAGGTGGATCATGTATTTGTATTTGTATCAGGTGGATACACTATATGATCAGGTGGATCATGTATGATGATATGTATCATGTATATACTTGGTATGCATCAGGTGGATGCATTGTATGATCAGGATGATCATGATGACAAGCTTCAGGATGTTGCTCCAGATGATATGTATCAGGATGGTACAGTGATGATGATCAGTGTGATCATGAGCATCAGGATGATGCTTTGTGCGATGATGATCCGTGGGATCATGAGTATCAGGTTGATACTTGGAGGTCAGACATGATATGTGGCAAGTTGTGCAAATAGCATGTAATCAGTCCTGGGAGATCTTGTCGGTCGTGCTGCGGCACATAAATGTTCCTGGGATACTCTTTCTGGTATTGCTATGTAGTATGTAATCAGTCCTCAGATATCCAATAGGTTGAGCTGTGTGCTCGTAATCAGTCCTGGGATGAGGTATTACTACGGAGACATGTAATCAGTCCTAGAGATCCGAGAGGTTGAGCTGTGTGCTCGTAATTAGTCCTAGGATGCTCTTTAGAGATCTTGTCGGTCGTGTTGCGGCACATAAATGTTCCTGGGATGCTCTTTAAAGGTTTTGTTTATCCACATGTAATCAGTCCTGGAGATCCGAGAGGTTGAGCTGTGTGCTCGTAATAAGTCCTAGGATGCTCTTTAGAGATCTTGTCGGTCGTGCTGCGGCACATAAATGTTCCTGGGATGCTCTTTAAAGGTATTGTGGAGGAGATGCATGTAATCAGTCCTGGGAGATCTTGTCGGTCGTACTTAGGCACATAAATGTTCCTGGGATACTCTTTCTGGTATTGCATCCGCACATAAAATTAGTCCTGAGAGGCCACTTCTATCAGACCGTTCGCACAGATGATGAAGACCTGCAGGTGGTGGGCTACATCCAATATGAAAAAGGACTGGCTCTGTAGAACTTCCTATGACGAGTAGATTCAGAAATTGATTGAGATAGCAGCAGCAGTGACGATGATGATGACTTGATGACGATTATCCAGTGACGATGATCCAGAGAAGAAGACTTGTGCTAGAAGACCTATGTCGAGAAATACCTTCCTAGTCAAGAGGGAGTGTTGATGTATATGTAACTTCGGAATGTATTTCACATATATGTATATTGTATTCCTATAGAGATGTTATTATTCCTCTATACGGAAGTGTCGTCATTTATATTGTAAGTGTTGTAACTTATACTTGATGGGTTATTAAACCACCTTGTTGGGGTCGGCCCTGTATAAGTCATGTGGGTCAAAGGGTTATTAGACCACCCTATTGGGGGTCGGCCATGTGGGTCAAAGGGTTATTAGACCACCCTAGTGGGGGTCGGCCCAGTCAACATTATGTTAAGTGGTTAAGTTGAGGCCAACCTAGTTGAGTAAAGGTCAAGTCAAGTTAGTGTATAAATAGAGAGTGTGTCTCTCTCATTTTACACATTCTATTCTCTCACTCACACTTTGGAGAGTGGCGCACTTGTGGAGGAGGAGGCTCTGCTGCTAGGAGAAGACTATCTCTTGTATTCTGGTTGTATCATTGCTCTATCTATCTCTGAGGAAGTTATTGGGGTTTTTCACCTTTATGGTTTTCCCCAAGTAAACTCTGTGTCTCTTGTGTGCTTGCATTATTGTGTCCATGATTGATATGCTGTAGATTTGTTGTACATGTTGTTCTCTCAGTTAAGATCCTAGATCAGATTGAAGAAAATTCTGAAAATTTAACATCTAAGTACATCCCACATTCATAAAATGGATTGACTGAACCTAATTGTAACCCTTTATAAGAAAGTTTTCGCTTTTTCATCTGTGCAATACAATACGGATAACTCTCCAAAGCTCACAGCTAAAGCCATGGAATTTGTGAAAGAGTAAAGACCTAGGGGCTACTGCCGACAAAGACAGATCACAGGATCACTAGCATAGCAAATCAAAGGCCTGAAAGGCTTTTACTGAAACCATGTATTGTTTCATTTTTTTAATTCTAAAGAAAAGTCCATGTTTTCTTTCAGTGGAACCTTGCTAATCAAGGTTACACTTGAAATTAAAAGAAAACAAAATGAGGAATGTATGGCAATTGTACAACAGCCGCCAAAGAAAGAGCCACCAGCCCAGGATTCGACCATATAGATCATTAGACCATCGTTTGGCCTTGGAATTTAATATTTGTACGACCATGAATTGTTCAACCACCAGATATTTGTCGTACACAAATACAGATGAGTCTTCGGGACTGTACAGAGAAGAAATTGTGATCCATATAGAAGTAAAATTACAATTGCCCAACATAAATTTTGATTTGTACAGCCAGTTTGACAGCCAAATTAGTCAAATTTCTCTAAGCTTTGTACAATTCAGACAATTTGGGAGCAGATTCAAGCTGTTCTTGACAAACTTGTTGCCCAGATTTGCAGATCTGGAAGGTTTTCAGCTGTTTGAGAGAAGATCTGTCTATATCTGTGTGTTTCTCAACTGTTTGAGAGTAGATCTATTGGTTCATTGGGCTGACTTTGAGCAGATTTGTCAAAATATGCATGTCTTTGGGTTGATTGTGGGCAGATTTATCAGAAATCTCGGTGCTTTTCAGCAATACATGGCTGCTACCAATGTTTTAAAACTCGGAACCGGACTTTGAACCGGCTGAGGGTCTACTCGGCTTGGACTCAGAACTGGCAATGACTCGGAGCGGTTTGATTTCAATTACTCGGGCTACTAAAAAATACATAAAATTTTACAATTTTAATGAAAAAATATATATTAAACATTCCAAGCTATGATTCCAAACCAGTACAGACAAAATGTACAAAATCTACTCATATATATAAATATACCATGTATGGGTCAAGGACTCAAGAATCAAGACTCAATATATCAAAATGGCACCAATTCATCAATTGGGATCCTATTCATCAATAGCACCATGTTCCCCCCTCCTCTAGGCTCTAGCCCCTTGCCTCTACCTCAAATCTCAAAGTTGATCCTCCAAGGACATTAGTCACCACCCTACAATTTTGATGAAACTTCTTAATCCAAGCATTAAAATAAGGTAGAAAAAGCTTCCCATGCTTAATAAGTGATTTTGCTTGACTGAAGGATACATTTTTATTAAGGCCATTGTTGAACACACTAGGGACACTGAGAAGGGGGGGTAATCAGTGTCTTGCACTTTAATTATTTTTTCTATCAACCAAGAACTTCATCAAATACATTTATGTATTCATCAACAGTTATAAGCATTCATAATAATTCAATGCAAGTGATCATCACATCAACAAATAGTACAACAGTAGTCACAAGATATATATGGAAGTTTAGTAATGTATATTGATAAACTCAATAGATTACATCAGACTGGTAATCATCTATGTCTTCTGGTCAGCCACAATTAGTGGTAATCCCTGATTGTCTTCTATGCCACCTGTTTATCTTTTCTGCTCACAAACAATGGTTGCCCCAATGCTTCTTTTCTGCCTACAAGCAATGGTTGTCTCAATGCTTCTTTCCTGCACCCACAGGCAATGGTTGTCCCAATGCTTCTTTTCTACACCCACAAGCAATCGTTGTCCCAATGCTTCTTTCTGCACCGGCATGCAATGGTTGTCCCAATGCTTCTTTTCTGCACCCACAAACAGTGGTTTCCCACTGTTACTTCTCAGCCCACAAATATCTTCTGCACACTAAAGCTCTGCTTTAAGTCTTCAATCAATCTGTAAATAGCTTTCTTGTCTGCAATCAAGTCCTCATTAAGTATGCCTCTCAAATCTGCAAGATCTTCACAAACTAGCTCAAAAGAAGTACCAAATTATATATCAGATCTCTATCCAAGGGATTATTAGGTTTTCTCCAAAATCTGCAATATTTGATACCCTCGCTCTTCTTCTTGCTCTATGAATTTCAGATTAGATCAACAAGCTGTTGATCTCACATCTCTGCGCAGCGTATCTCAGATTACATTTTTTACCCCATTCGCTTTTTTATTTTCAATTTCCATTTTTCACTTCTATCCCATATTTTAGTATTTTACACACTCTAAAATGCTAAGTAACCGGACACGTCCAACAAGGTCCCCGTGTCGCATGGGCCACGTTTGGGCGCAGACACGTTGGCCCCACGTGGGGGACACGAGTTTTTTCGTGTCCCGAACTCGGGACACGCGTGGGGAAAACTGTGCAACGTGGGGGAAAAACAGGACACGAAAAATGCGTGAGGAAGAGCCCGCGGGTCAATAAAAACGCATTTTTTGTCTTTTTTTGTCATTTGCTAACTGTTGGGAGTGTGAGGGAGAGTTAGAGAGAGCTCAAAGTCATTTTTTTTGCAGGTGAAGGAGATTCAAGAGTATTTTCTTGCAGGTGAAGGAGATTCAAGTGTGATTTCACCAGCAAGGTTGAAGGAAAATGTCTCAACCAGCTAGGGCAATAGGTAGAGGGCAAAGGAAAGGGAAGAATGCCCCATCTATTCCCTCTCGTCCTATTCCTCCTCCAAGCACATCCCCTTCTGCTCCTAGTAGTGCTCCAACTGGTTCTAGTCAAGCTCATCCTCATTATAGCCATGCTTTGGCAAAACAACAAGCACAAGAGAGTAAATACCCTTTGTGGAAGTATGTGACAAGGAAAGAAGGTGTTGGAGCGAAGCTTGGTGGGCGAGGCAATGTGTGTTGGACTTGCAATTTCTACAAGCATGATTTCAAGAGCACCTATTACCGGGTTAAAGGCCATTTGTTGGCCCTCCCTTGTGGGATTTCTTCATGCAAAGTTGTGAGTGTTAACCAAAGGAGGGAGATGGAAAGAGAAGACCATGTTGGGGTAGGGAAGGTGGCTGCAGCAAGCAAGACATTTCATCGTGAGGATCCTCTTCCATTCTTGAGGAAACCCTCTAGCACTAGGAGTGGGGTTGATGCTATTGCTTATCCAACAAGAAAGAGGCCAACTTCAAGAGGTCCAATGGATAGGATTTTCCAACAACAGGCACGAGAAGAGGTAGACCTCTCCATTGCATTTTTCTTCTACCTCAACTTCATCTCATTCAATGTTGCACGGTCACCATTGTACTTTGAGATGTGTCGATCTATAATGGAACGAGCTCCAACTGGTTATGTGCCTCCTGGTTCAGAGAAGCTTAGAACCACATTGTTGGTTAAGGCAAAGAAGAAGGTGGATAAAATTATTGATCCAATTAAATCAAAATGGTCCACATGGGGTGTTAGTATTGTTTCTGATGGATGGACGGATCCAAGACGCCATCCACTCATCAATTTCATGGTTTCTTCCACAAATGGACCGGTGTTCTTGAAAGCGGTGGATGCTCTTGGGAAATACAAGGATGCACAATATATGGGTGATTTGTTCATCAAAACCATTGAAGAAGTAGGTGTTGATTCTTGTGTACAAATCATCACGGACAATGCACTTGTTTGCAAAGCTGCTGGCATGATTGTGGAAGCTAAACATCCACAGGTATGTGATTGTTAATTTACTCATTTATTTGAAATTTTGAGTTGTTAGTAACTTAGTTGTAGTCTTGTAGAGTCTAGGAGTCTAGACTCAATGACTCATTTATACTTTCTTTTATTGATCTTACAAGTATTTTGGACACCTTGCATTGTCCATTCTTTGAATTTAGCACTGAAATCTATTGCTTTAGATGTGCCATGGATTGGCAAACTTATTGAGGATGCATGCCATATCCGTAACTTTGTACAAAACCACACCAATGCCCTCACAATCTACAAAGAGTACACACATCTTTCATTGTTGAAGGTTGCAGATACTCGGTTTGCTTCCTCATTCATCATGCTCAAGAGATTGAGAGAGGTAAAAACCGCTCTTGGGTCCATGGTGATTTCAGAGTTTTGGGCTTTTTGGAGAAAGTCGGATTAGAATGCTTCACAAAAGGTGAAGGACACAGTATTAGATGATGGTTGGTGGGATAGGGTAGTCCTTAGCATCAAGATCATGGAGCCAATCATTTCTTTGTTGAGGTTTGCAGACACGGACCAGCCCATCCTAGGAGATGTTTATGAGGGGTGGGATTCCATGATTGAGTCCATGAGGACCATTGTTATGGAGAATGAGTGTGCTGAGTATGAGACATCGGCAGAGAACTTATGGTCCATCACACAAGGCATTCTTATCTCCAGGTGGGATAAGAATTGCACACCTTTGCATTGCTTGGCCCACTCATTGAACCCCAGGTTCTACGCTCAGGATTGGCTCAGTGGTGGGTCGAGGCCCTCATCCAGAGTCCCTCCTCACATGGATGGAGAGATCTCAGAGGGGAGGAAGATAGCATTTAGATGGCTACTTCAGGATAGAGACCACCTTGAGGTGGTGGAGGAGGAATTTTATGAGTTTTCTAGTGGCACTGGGAGATTTGGAGAATATGAGGTGGTTAGAGACATGGGGGTTAAGAAACCCCTTGTTTGGTGGACAACTCATGGGGCAACATGCCCTCTTCTACAAAAGATAGCCTTGAGAGTCCTCTCTCAAGTTACTTCATCCTCTTGTTGTGAGAGGAATTGGAGCACATATGGGAACTTGTACAGTGTGAAGAAGAGCAAACTTGAGCAGTCCAGGGCAGAGACGATGGTGTATGTGTACTCCAACCTTCGTCTTATTTACAGGAAGAGGGAGGAGTGGGCAAAGGAAAGACGGATGTGGGATGTCTTTCCTAATGAGATGGGTTTGGACAGCAGTACTGAGTTGGCATTAGACAACATGGATCTTAATGATCCAGTGCTAGAGCCGGTCACTTTTGATGAGGGTGATCGTATGGAGGGGTCATCCTCCACACCAGCAGATGCAGTTAGTTAGATTGGCAGAGAGGAGGAGGAGGAGGAGGAGGAGGAGGAGGAGGAGGAGGAGGATCAGGGCAGTGATGAGTTTGTTGATTCAGGCATGGAGGAGGACTATTGAGTCATTGACAGATGGGATTCTTCCATCTTGATCCACCCCTTTTTTGTATTTACTATTAGACTATTAGACTATTAGTCTATTTGGCATTTTCCAGTGCCCAGTGGCATTCCGACATCTATGTAATACATTTTGATTTTGATGACTTAATGAGAAATATGGTTCCGAGTCTCTGACATGCATCTATGTGTCTCAATGTCTCATTGTGATTTATGATTGTGAATGACAAATGTGTTGTGATTTGTGAATGATCTAATTTCTATTAAATATTTCATATTTGTAATTGTAAATGTAATTTCTATTGAATATTTGTAATTGTAAATGTCAAATTTTATTGGATCTATATGTCTATATTTTTAAATTTTAATATATTTTAAAAATATATATATATGTATATAAAACGTGTCCTGATTCCGGGGGTCACCGTGTCCCGTGGGGACACTCATATTTTGGGGACACTCGTGTCCCGTGTCCTCGTGTCAGGTGACTTAGCTAAAATGTTGTGCGTTTCAACCTTATATATATAGTTTTCCCCTTTATTATTTTTTGTTTGTTGGGCCGACTTATTTATTTTCCTTCTTTATGTTTCATCATATTGTATTTAATTTTATATGGAGCCGAACTTAACTAAATTTACTTAGGACCTAATTCAATGGTCACAACGACACCTTTCCCAAGGGTTTGAATATTGATCTTGGGCTTCACCTTGATATTAGATGGTCCTCAAGTGATCAAGTTTCTACCATATCTGCTCACGGAACATGACTGCTTCATTCTCTTGCACATTGTGCTTCCTCAAATATGTATGCTTGGATAGAGTTACTTTATTCACTTGGAAAGGTCTCGGTCCACTTTGCCATCACTATCTTTACTTAATTTCTTCAACTTATCCACTTGTTTATGATCCTTCTTGCTCATCAACTTCTTGTTCATATTGCCAACACTTATTTCTTATTTCCCATGCTGCTAACAATTCCATCAATCTCTCTTGTCTTCATGTTGACATCAATGACAACACTACATTTCCATCAGTCAAGACAAAGGAGTTCAATCAACTTCAACAATCAAGCATCAACGCCACCAACATCAAGGTACATACAGAGATTGATGTGGTTGATTAAATTCCAATCCCTTACCCTCCTACATGATAAAATCCAATGGAAATGTTGCAATCCTAAAATCCTAAATACTATTAAGTTTGTTGAATTCTGAACAGGATCTAAAATTATACTTTTTCCATATGAAGTCCGATGAGGTCGGAACCACTCTCAAACATCCTGAAACAATTAATGGTAATGTTAAAAATTTAAGTAAAAGTGACATTCTCCTTATCTTTCATTTTCACGTTACCTTTTAATATTAATCACTTCAATGTCATTGTGATGGGCGCTATACAAAGACCAAATCGGCTAGTTTTTTATGAACTCGGTATGTTCAGGACGATTCAGTACCGAACCGGCCTCCGGGCCAAGTTTTCTAATGGTTTGATGCTGCTAAAGATTAAACCGGTCAACTCGATTGACTTTGGTTCTGAGTTGACTGGTTTTTAGAACTATGGTTGCTACAAGTGTTTACATCCAGTATCTAGGTATTCTTACTCTAGGATTGCAGATTCGAGGGAAGAATAGTTATTTTTCAGCATTTACTCCTTTTCAATATATTTTTCTACATTTCTCACTTGTATATATAGCCTCTTTACCCAACATCATGGGGGAAGCCATCCAAATGTTCTCTGGCAAGAACTACAATACATGGAAGCAACGTATGTTGGCCAGTTTTTAGTACAGGTACTTAGCTAATATTGTCCAAGGTAAAGATACTCGCCCCACATTTACAACTAGAAATCAAGAAAAGTTTGATGAGCAGGATTGATAAGCAATAATGTTGCTTAAGTTGTCAGTGATAGATGCAATGCTTCCTGAGGTCCAGATAGGGAAGACTTCCACAAGGATTTGGAAGCACTTGAAAGATCTGCATGAGACTTCCGACAAGAGCAAATCCTTCTTCATGAGGAACATGTTCTTCATCACAATGGTTCTCGAGCCCACGTCGATAATTCCTTATGCAAATAGCCCAAATCAGCATTCATGTGACACAGGTACAAGGAGCAGCAAAAATGATCGAGCGAAGATAATTAAGATGTAAGAGCAAGAATAAACCAACCATGGTTAACTTTTCTCTAATGACCAATGTTTAGGAAGAATATGAAACATAGGTGTTTGAATAAACAACAAAAGAGACTTGAATGGGAGAAGGCCATGACAACAAAACATGAAAGTTCGATGAAAAATCAAACTTGGGATCTCACAGCTCTTCTACTAGGGAAGAAACCCATTGGTTGCAAATGGTTGTATAAGGTCAACTACACTGTAGATGGCACACTTGACAAGTACAAGGCACAATTGTTTGCAAAATGGTTCCCTTAGCAATAGCACATTAACTATGAGGAGACCTTTGTTCCTACAACAAAGATGAGCACCATCCAACTAGTTCTAGACATGGCAACACAATTTGGCTAGAAGATTAATTAGATGGACATGAAGAGCGCATTCCTCAATGGAAATTTGGAGGAAGAGTTCTATATGTATCAATCACAAGGGTTTCAGGTTTGAAGGAAGGAGCATCTTGTTTGCAGACTGGAAAAGGATATATATGGCCTGAAGTAAGCACCCAAGACATGGTACATTAAGATTGATAGGTACTTAGATCAACAAGGGCTCTAACGGAGTCCTTTCGATTTGTCAAAAGCATTGGTAATGATATCATCCTATTAGTCATTTATGTAGATGACATCATTATTAGAGGTAGTCAAGCAAGTGTGATGAACAGATCAAATCCAATATGAGTAAATCTTTTGAAATGACTGATTTAGGCCTTTTTACATTTATGTCTAGGTGCATAAGTTTGGAAAACAAGTAGCAGCATTTTGTCTGACAAACAAAATATGCCGAGAGTTTGCTTGGTAAGTTGATAGATTGCAAAATCTCATCTACACCTATGGAGAAAAGATTGAAACTTCCATACAACACTAAATCTAAGGCAGTGAATAAGTCATTCGGTAGGCAAGTAGTGGGGAGGTTGATATATCTTGCAGTCACTAGGCCTGATTTGCAGGGTTACACGAACCGTGGGTGCGATCGGAATCGGCTGAAGAATCCGATACGGGTGCGGCACTCATCCCAAAATTAGGAATCGGGGATTCGGAACCCTAACCCTAATTATCCTACATTTATCCTATGTAAACAGCTTTAGATTAGTCAAAACGAGGTGGAAGAATCCGATGATGAATCAGAGTCGGAAGAATCCGATTTGGGTGCGGTTAGGCCTAGGGCCGAATCCGCTAACTATGCTGATATGAGTTAAATTGTGAGCTTTATTTCTAGACTCGTGACAGCACCAAAGGCAGAGCATTGGACTGCAATGAGGAAGGTGTTGACATATGTGAAAGGAATGCTAGACTTTGGCATTATGTGCAGCGGAAGTCCTAAGTTACCAGGATCCGGATACAGATACAGATCTAGATCCAGATACGGATCCATCAAATTTCTAAAAATCCAGGATCCGGATACGGCAGGGAAACAGCAAGTACAAACAATATAAATAATTTTTTTATATATTTTAAATAAAATTTGTATAATTTTTTTAAGAAATATAAAATTTTAATTCTATAACTTGTGCATAAATATTAAATTTATATAAAAAATAGAAATGAAAGTTAATATATAATTTATGATACCTCATATTTATAAAAACTTACAAATAATAACTTATATGATACTTAAATTACATTATTATGAAACTTTGCTTATAAACTATTATGAAAAATAATAATTTATTATAATCACTTTAGAATGAAACATCAATTATATATATTAGTATGAATTAAAAAATAAAAAAAATAACAAAGTTAAGATGGCCAAAGCGGCACACAAGTCCACGGGCTGGAAAATCATGGTAGATGTGGGTTTTGAAGTAACATCAAGACCGCCCCCGAAATTTCCATTTCCAAGCACCACATCTCCAAGCATCCCGTATCCCGCATTTCCAAGCACCGCATCTCTGTAGATGAAATCATTCTGCATCTCCAATGTAAACTATCTCATATGAGGTTGGAACCCCCGCCTAGCCCATGTAATAGGAAGATCCGACACGAGAATAAGTTTTGGATGGGAAGATAGGGCGCTATCTCCTGACGCGAGACTCCGTCCAATAGAATTACCGGCGCGACAACACAATTTCAATGCACAACGCATCATCTAACACGTCCTCCCTTTGCCAAACCGTATATGTTGGACGATGAATCCCTTGAAATACTTTTCATCCGTCGCGGGTAACTTTTGGAGTGGATCCTGGGCGGATTCGAATCCAAATCCATTTCAGATTCGGATCCGAATCCGTTTCAGATTCGAGGATCCGCGGATCCATCCCCCAGGGCTCGTGGATCCGGTAACACAAAGCGGAACCAAAGAACCTATGTTCTGTGGATATACGGATTCAGAATGGGCAAGTTGTGTGGATGACAGAAAATCAACCTTTGGATATGTATTCTTTCTTGGCATAGGTGGAGTCACATGGACTAGCAAGAAGCAGCATGCAGGAGCCCTTTGATCAACAGAAGCAAAATATCGAGCAGCAATGACGGGGCATGTGACACATTGTGGCTTAAGAGGATGATTTCAAATATGAAGATGTAGCAAATAAAGCCGACACCCCTACTCTCTGACAATCAAGGGGTGCTCAAATAAGCCAAGAATACAATCTTCCAAGAGCATACCAAGCATGTTAAAATGCATTGCCACTTCATCAGACAACTTGTAGAAGATGGATAAGTTGAGTTGCAACACTATCTCACAAAGGACCAAACTATAAACATTTTGACCAAGTCTTTGGTCCCTGAAAAGCATGTAAAAATATGGGATAAGCTTTGTGTAGTTAGAAGATTGACCATTAAGGGAGGGTGCAATTTATAATGGTCAATTAAATATACAAGGAATTCAAAATAAAAGAGTTAAAATGGTTCAATTATTGTAATCATGTGTTAAAGAGAAGTTATGAAATAAGAACAAAATATAAAAGTTAAAAGTAATTAGTTATGTTGTGGTTGGATAATAACAAAAAAATTATGATGTAAAAATAAAGGGTTGTTTCTTTTGGTAACGCAACCCTTCATTTTCTATTTTAATTAGACTTTGGATATTGGCTTGGGGAAGGAGGAGGAAATTGGGAATAAAGGTGCTCGTGACAAGAGAGACCGGGAATAAAGGTGCTCGTGATGTGTGAGGCACCCTGTATGGTAATACAGGAGAGTGAACCTGGCCAGGTGGTTATATGTGGGGCTGTTGAGAGCCCAGTATAATTTCCCAATTGTGAACAAGGCGGATTCTGGTGGTCTGGTTGCGTGCAAGACAGATTGCCGTAGTGACCTCTCCGGAATCCAAGCCAAGTGTTACCAGAGATAAGTCCTTCCACTTGTACTCTATCTGAAAAGAATAAATACAATAGTATTTTGTATTGTTGTCTATATTGAATTAATTTGCTATAGAATATAATAATTATATAAGATGTTTTATTATAATACATGTATATGAAACTACGCACTTATATTCATACTGAGATGTATTTATATTCATATTGAGCTTAAAATCGACTGATATTGTACATGATTCATTTTGCGATATACGAATTTATATGAAATCTTGACTAGGGAATATGACCCTCACAAACCTTTTCAGATTTTCTATATCACTGTAGCACACTCTACAGTTTTCAGTAGTCCCTAGTATCCATACCAAATAATCCAACACAATTTCTGTTTCCATTTTTTAGACATGGATTTCAATGGTGCCTGTCTTTACTCATTCAGTGTTTAACACCAATCCATGCGCAACATGGTAATGGATGTGTCCCTCTCTAAAGAGTGGCATTCCATTTCATACCAATGCCTGTACCATTCCATTGCATACCAATGCCTGTACCCATCCATATATCCCCCCAATAATCTGAACATTCCACAAACAACATTACTGTTTACATGTTGATTCTCCTTGCACTATTGAAGTAACCAGGAGCAATGTAATCATAGGCATCTATCTATTCAATCGTATTCAAGGCTGACTTAAAACTCTGATACTGGATCCATCCTTTGTTCTTGGTTTCATCTTTTCAAGGGATTCCACCAGACATACCTTTCGTGTTTTCATTTAAATAGAGTTATGCATGAATATTTGCAGAAATTTCAAGCAGGTCAAGCTTTACGGCAGGCATTTTAAGCACCACTCCTCTCATCAAACTAGACTTCTTTTGTATTCATAATTTCATACAACATAACTGTATAAGCTGCAACGATGCAATAGTAACATGAACAGTTTATTTTTGCAGCTTAAAGCTACAAAAAGTAATAAATAGTAATTAATCAGAGGAGTTGACTAATAATTAGACTTTTTGGACCTATTTTGGGAGTATATTGGTCTTTTTGGGTATGAGTTATTTCATTTTGTTTTGTTTTCATAATTTCAGACAGCATAACTGTATAAGCTGCAACGATGCAAAAGCAATATGAACAGTTTATTTTTGCAGCTTAAAGCTACAAATAGTAATAAATAGTAATTAATCAGAGGAGTTGTCTAATTATTAGGCTTTTTGGACCTATTTTGGTAGTATATTGGTCTTTTTTGGTATTCTAGTTGCATATAGGTCCAAAAATTCTAATAGTCAGACAACTCCATTAATCGCATCCCTGACCTTCTATCATCTTCTTCTAAAACCATCCCAAGACATGAAACCCACTTAGACGAGACATGAAACACACTGAGACTACCTTTGTACACCAGATGACCATAATGCCGGTACCTGAAAATCTGGTCCCCACTGGGTACTGCATATTTTAAACGAAGCTTAGCAGAAGAAAAATTTCCTTTCATTTACAAGCTTGAGGATAATTTCACATATATTTCAACAAACCCACTTATGCTTCCTAAATCTACAAGTGATCTGCAATAATATGATCTGAAAATAACTACAAACAAAATCCTTAAACATCCATCTGAGACACAAAAGAAATAAGTCAATACTACAAAATGAGATAATGAGGTCCTGAAGTACTACAACAATCTTTGATGCAAGTATGTACAACCCAGACTGGAAGGAGAGCGTCCTTACAATGGTAGGAGGGTTGCGAAGTTCCAGTCCAGGTCTAATCTGGCCATATGGCTCCATTAATTCAACTGTTGACTCCATGTCCTCTTCTGTCAACCGCAAGCCAAGATGATCTACCAGTCTCTCATCCAACTTCTTCATAAACTCACTCTTCTTCAACCAACGTGGGGCGATACTGTCTATGGTCTAATAGAAGAGAAGCAAATCAGCGGTATTTTGCAATGAGAAAACAAAACCAGACAAAATGCACTACACAATGATTTCATTCAAAATGAAACTGTTTTAAGCAAGAAATAATCTGAACAAAAGCATGACAAATACAGACTAGGATACTCCGCAGTTATAAAAACTAAATTGTAGAATAATAAATTAACAAACAGGACCGTGAAATTAAATTGCTTCGCTAGAGCTCACAGACTGAGTGAGAATTTTTTTGCTCCCTAAAGTTTAAACACACACACATGCATGCACACAAACACATAACATTATGCTGTGTACACCCACAGAAATATAAACTAGTACAAGCTAAATGTGCACATACTCCATATACACATTGAAATGAACAAAGTTCATTTATGAAATATCCAGTGTAAAAAGAACTGTTACAACAAAATCTAACACCCCCTATGATGTAAAGTTCCAAGCACCAATGGGCTATTCCTCTCTAACTCAAGACGGTTACCCACTGTCACCTCAGTATCTCTTCCTCTCCCTTTAGGTTTCGTCTCCTCCAACTCAGCAGGGTATCCCTAAGTAAGACTGCTAAGGCTATGGAATCGGGGCTTTAGGGGATATAGGAAGAGTAAGCATTAACAAACCAATATGAAAAAGGGTGGAAATGGGAAAAGGGGTAAGGACTAAGGACAAGATAGAGAAATGGACAAGGAGAAGGAGAGAAAAGATGCAGAAACCAGTTCCCATCAATCATGGGCTAATGGACTCATGAAATGTTACTAAATGGAGGGACTAAGTTTTGTCACATCACAACTTCTTCAATGAAGGTGTTAAATGAATAAAAGGGTTGTTTTCTCCACCTTCAACCAACAATCGATAAAATGTTTGCTACATTCTCCATTCTAATTGTGTACTCAAAGGAATATGGATTAGTTTTGTTACATTTATCTTTAGAGTGCTTGCTAGAAATTTACATGCAAATAAATCTTGGAGGGCCCTAGAAGGTACCACTCATTAACAAAATATAAAAGTGTACTATATATGAATTATTATTCCACATCTGCAATTAATTGCTACCAATAACCACACATGGATTTCTTCACTATGCAACGGAATAATAAATACTGAAAGAAATATAGCAGCAATCACATAAATAGAGACAACACGATCTTTTTGGGTATAAACCCCCGGACAAAACCCAAGATGGGAAAACTGGTGCAGCAGTATGAGAGTATATTTTATTTCAGAAAATATGGAGCTTTTTACAAATCAGAAAATCGATTTTTCAGCCCACAATGGCAAAATCGAATCACACAGAAATGTTGAGAAAAACCTGTCAAATGGGCATGGATCCCAATGCAGCACTCTGCTGTAGCTGTACAGCCTGCTGTACGGATCCATACATCCTGCTGTATTGATCTGTACGGCCTGTTGTACGGAATCCGTACGGATTGTACTTCATGACAGTTGTACGGAATCCTCTGCCTGCTCACGCTGTCTCTCTCACTCTCCTGCGCTGCCTTCTTCGAATGGCTGCTCCTCCATCTTCTTCGTCAAAACTCTTGTTCTCACACTTCTCTTTCTCCGTCTCTATCCAAAGGCAATTGTGTGTTCTCTCTACCAATTGATCTTTCTTTTATAACTCAATGCTAAGCGAAAACCCTAATCTCACTTATACTTTATAAAAAGTATTTCATTAAGTCAATAATTAATTAGATCATTTTAATTTATTTTCCAAAATAAACTTAGGAAAATTAAATTAAATACATTTTTACAGTGTTACACGAGGACGCGTCCTGAAGGGTCGGGGACGCGTTTCGGCGTTTCTTGCGTCCCGGGGACTCCGAAACTCCATGCGAACGTTTTGGGACGTCTCACTTTGGGTAAAACTTGGTGAAACGCACAATGAAACGTTTCGGTGGGCAGTGAAACTTGGGGGGACTTCCTGGCATCCCGCCCGAAACTCCGAAACTCCGACGAGACTCAAAACTAAAATATCAAATCACAAAGACTCAAAAGTGACAAACATGAAATATGATGTTCATGTTAATCATAGATTCATATATTAATATAATCATGATGAATCGTGTAATGTGTTTGAACTTTACATTTACATTGCATGATTGCACAATGATGAATGTAGTGTTTAGTAATTCACTAATTTGCATGGGATGGTATGTTATTGTTGGGATTTATATTTTTGCATATTTTTAAAAATTTTATGACTCTCGCGTCCCACCGTCCCCCCCCCCCCGAATTTCTCTAAACTTTGGGGGTGGTCTCCACACGTCCCAAATGTGCGTCTCCCCGCACCCGCGTCCCGCCGTCTCGAAACCTTGGGGGAACATTGCATTTTTATTGGCTTCTTCATTTAATGTCTTCTACATGCAAGGACACATGCATGTAGGAAGACCTTCCAAGTTGTCACTTTCTAACACTCCCTCTCAACGAGGAAGAGATTCGGTAACAACCCCAGCTTGTCTCTGAACTTCACAAACTTGAGTTTGCAAAGTGCCTTGGTGAATATGTCTGCCACCTACTCATCTGTCTGAATGTACTCCAACCGAATGGTTCCTCTCTGAACATAATCTCTGAGGAAGTGATACCGGATGTCAATGTGTTTTCTCCTGTCATGGAACACTGGATTCTCAGAAAGGTTGATACCACTCTGATTATCACAGTGAACTATAGTAGTCTCTATCTCACTCTCGAACAATCCTGAGAGCAACTTCCTCAGCCACATCCCCTCACATGCAGTCATGCTGGCTACCATGTATTCAGCCTCTGCTGAACTTGATGCAACTGACTTTTGCTTCTTGCTGAACCAAGAGACAACCCCTGATCCAATGTTGAAGCAGCAACCTGAAGTGCTCTTTCGATCCTCTACACATTCTGCCCAGTCAGCATTTGTAAACCCTACCAACTGAAACTCCCACTGCGCTCATAAACCAATCCATACTCCACTGTACCTCTGATGTAGCGAAGTATGTGCTTCGCAGCGGTCCAATGTACTCTTCGAGGGTTCACCATGAACTGACTCAAAGAGCATTAGAAGGTTTTCCATCTTGAGCTACTCCTTTTTGTATATGTCAATGGCATTCCGACATCTACGTAATACATTTTGATTTTGATGACTTAACAAGAAATATGATTCTGACATCTAAGTAATAGAACATTTTGATTTTGATGACTAAATGAGAAATTTTATGAGTCTATGACAACTCACTGCACCTATGAAATTATAGCCCCCCATGTTTGTCATCCTTCTTTGTCAACAGTTTGTGATGTATTTTTATTATTCTTCCATGTACATTTACATATTACATTGTTTGGCACTTAGCCTCTCAAATCAAGTCAGGGAGCACACCAAAAACTATTCTATGGGGGGATATTCCACAAACAACATCACAAGGGGATTCATTTCACATAGGGGAGGTTACCCCTTATTTCTATTCCTACCCATGGCATTCTATCTAAGTGGCATCATCATCGTAAGTGGCATATGATATATGGTTGAAAATCTCTTTACAAGCCCTTTCCAATGGTTCAAAACTCTCAGCCTCATTCTTCAAGGTGTTAGAGCAATGGAGACATCTTTCTGGGTTGTTTTTTGTTGGTTTCTAGGTCATTTTTCAACAGTTTGGTACCTTGTCTTCCGGAGGGTGGACCTCACTCATACTAGCTCGGTTTGGGATGTAACATATATGGTTGGAAATCTCTTTCCAAGACCTTCGCAATGGTGTAGAACACTCTACAATATTCCTAGGGGTTTAAAAGAGCTAGTCATCTTTCAAGCTAGGCCTTCACTGCATTGGAGCTATTTCCAACACTTGGTTTTGTGGTCATTTGTTGGACATTAATAAAACTATCTTATCCTATCTTATCTCTCACGTTTGGACCATTCATCATCACCTTGGACCAATAACACATGTTGTAAAGGCTTCTTTTTTTAACCATGGGAATCGATAACTTGTCAAAATTACCTAGGCAAGGTCGAGGTTCAAAGCTGAGGGCCGCCACAATAACCCAAGAGTATATCCAATAACCTACAATACGTATATACCAATAATTCATGACCTAGCAAGGGCCGAGACATCCAAAGACACTCCCAATATGTGTAGAAATTTCTGCACTTTACTGTTTGCTGGTTTATGTCAACATTTTGTGGTTTTCACTTACAGCCGGTTATGCATTGGATGTAGGTTACTTATGAAAAATTACTGTAACAATTAAACACACAGTAAAATGCTTCTAACAGGCTGAAAAACACATTTAAACATTCACACCACGAAAATGATAGACTCGGAAATTTTTGGCCAAAATCAAGCCCTGGAAAAACCCCCACAGGGAAAACCAGTTAGAGAGAGAGAGATTTATTATTCTTCAGCAAATGTAATTTCAGTACAATAATTTTTTCCAGCAAAAAATGTACTTATCTTCACCCAGAAAAAATACACAGAGGCTGCCTCGATTTTTGTGCCACACTGTTGTCTCGAAATCTGTGCTAATTTCTAGCACCTCGAAAACTGTGCCAACCTCGATTTTTGTGCAGATTTGTGCCTCGAAAATTGTGCCAAACTGGTACAGTCCGTACAACTGTACGGACCTCGATTTCCGTGCCCAAAAATCAGTACTGTACAGAATCCATATGGTACAGAATCCGTACACCTCGAAAATTGTGTTGTACGGAATACCTCGAAAATCGTGCCCACAACCTATTGTACGGATGCCTTGGTTTCTGTGCTGAAATATTAAATGTTGTTGCCTTGAAAATAGTGCTGCATTTAATGTCCTCAAGCTGCCTTGAAAGTCGTGCCACCTGAAAACCTGCTAAAATGCTCTCTTGAAATTTGTGCTCTTGGTCTCTTGCTCTCTCCAGCTCTTTCTCTCCTCTTGAATCTCTCAAAAGTGAGCTCAAATGCCTCCCTCAAGCCTTTTTGTCTAAACCCTAGGGTTGTTCTAATCCAACGGTGGAGATTAGATCTCATCCGATGGTTGAGATTCATTGAGAGTGAAAATACCTTTTATTTAAATCACTTAAATAAATTTCACTCACCCACTTAAGATTTATCAAAAAGTGACTCTAACTTTATAAAGTCTCATTAAGTAGCTTTTAATGTGAGGGTCACTTTTTCCCCCTTTTAAGTGACTTAGGAAAAAGTCACTAGGGGAACACTTCCCTAGGTACAAAACTAACACTCCCTCTTACCAAGGAAGGTGTTCCGCACCACTCCCAACTTATCTCTGAAGAAGACAAACTTCCCCCTCCCCAAAGACTCCGTCAGGACATCTGCAACCTGCTCATCAGTGGATATATACTGTAGCTCAACTGCCCCTCTCTGAACGTAGTCTCGAATGAAGTGGTACCTGATCTCAATGTGCTTCGACCTGTCATGGAATACCGGATTCTCAGAGAGCTAAATGCAACTCTGATTGTCGCAATAAATCACCATAGGTCTCAGATGCTGATCAAATAAATCTACCAATAACTTACGAAGCCACAATGCTTCGCAAGTCGCCTGACTGGCTGCCATATACTCAGCCTCAGCAGAACTCAATGCAACGGACTTCTGTTTCCTGCTGAACCACGACACTGCTACCGAGCCCAAGCTGAAACAGCAACCGAAAGTGCTCTTCCGGTCCCTCACACAACCTGCCCAGTCTGAATCTGTGAACCCAACCAAGCTGACTCCACCCGAACCCCTGTAGTCCAGACCATAATCCACTGTCCCTGCTAGGTATCTCAAGATGTGCTTTCCGGCCGCCCAATGCACACTCCTAGGCTGCACCATGAACTAGCTAAGAGTGTTGACCGCAAAGCACAAGTTTGGCCTGGTGTTGACCAGATACATCAACGATCCGATGAGTTGACGATATAGTGTGGGATCCACCAACTTACCCTCTGAAGCATGAAGTTGCTTCAAGTTGGTGATCATAGGTGTAGACATAGGCCTGCAGTCCTCCATCCGATAACTCTTCAGAATCTCTGCTACATACTTCCCCTGTCCTAGGAAAATATGTCCAGGCTCCTGCCAAACCTCCATCCCCAAATAGTAATGCATCAGCCCAATATCAGTCATCTCATACTCAGCTGCAAGATCTCTCTTGCACTGTGCAATAAGACGCTCATCTCTAGTGATAAATAAGTCATCAACATATAACAGAAGAATGAGTGGATCTCCACCAACCACAATGTAGTATAAGTTGGGATCAGCCTCACTCTTCTGAAATCCCATCGAAGTCAAATATGCATCGATCCTGGAGTACCAAGCTCTAGGAGCTTGCTTCAGACCGTACAAAGGCTTTCCTAAGCCTGCACACATGAGAATCTCTCCCATGTATCTCGAATCCCTGTGGCTGCTCCAAATACACCTCCTCATGCAGAAGACCATTGAGAAACTCGGTCTTCACATCCATCTGGTGGATCTTCCAACCCATCTCTGCTGCTATAGATATGACTGCCCTGATAGAGGAATATCGAGCAACTGGAGCAATGTCTCATCATAGTCAACTCCCTCAACCTGTGAGAACCCCCTAGCCACAAATCGAGCCTTGAATTTCTCTACACTGCCATCTGCAGCATGCTTGACCTTGTAAAGCCACTTGGAAGTCACAACTGACTTCCCCTCAGGTCTCGGCACAATCTCCCAAGCATCATTCTTCATGATGGAATGGTACTCTTCCATCATGGCATCGCTACATACCTAATGCTGAGAAGCCTCCTCAAATGTAGAAGGTGCAGAGTCACGAAGACTCGCAACAAGGGCCATCCCATATCTGTCTGGCTCAACAACTGTCCTGATCGCCTCCTAAGGTCTACCAAATGCTTCTGCTTCCTTCAAGGTGTCCTGAAGCCACTTAGGCTTCTTCTTCCTTGAAGGCTCCTCCCAAACTGATGTATCCTCATCTGAGGAAGTGCCAGAAGCAGAAGGTCTAACACCCTGAGGACCTGTAGCTGATGAACTAGTCCCTGAGGACCCTGTAATCTGTGAGCCTGAAACCTGTGATCCTGAACCTGTACCTGTCCCTGAACCTGTCCCTGTACCTGTAATCTGAACCACTGATCCTGTAGAAGCTGTGCCTATACCCTGTGATCCAGTCACCCCAGAAACCTGCGGACCTGAAACCTGTATCGAAGAAGCCTGTCTCAACTGAGGTGTGGGAGCTAGTGGTTCCCCCTGCTCCATCTCTCTCGACTTCCTGAAGGCCCTCTCCTCATCAAACTTCACTTCCCGCCTAACTACAACTCTCCTCTGGCCAGGAATGTAAAGCTAATATGCCTTCGAAGTCTCATCGTAACCCACAAAGATACCTCTCTCTGTAGTGGGCTCGAACTTCGTCCTCTTCTCAGAAGGGACGTGAGAGTAAGTCAGAGAGCCAAATATCCGAAAATGGCTCACCTCAGGCTTCTTGACTGAATACATCTCCTCTGGAGTCATCCTCCCCAAAGCACGGTGAGGACTCCTGTTCTGCAGATACACTGCAGTGTTGCAAGCCTCTGCCCATAGAAAGAATGGTAACCCCTGATCATGAAGCATGACTCTCAATGCTCCAACGATCGACCTGTTCTTTCTCTCTGCTACTCCATTCTACTCAGGAGTGTAGGGAACTGTCAACTGTCGTTGTATACCCTCCTGCCTACAGAAAGCATTGAACTCCTTGGAGGTATACTCACCCCCATTATCTGATCTCAACATCCTGATCTTCCTCCCTGTCTGCTTCTCCACAAGGGCTTTGAACCCTTGGAAGACACTCAATACAAGTGGGGACTTCTTGTTCCTCAAGAAGTAGATCCAGGTCTTCCTGAAGTAGTCATCAATGAAGCTAATATAGTACTCGTGACCAGTCAAAGATACTGAGGACATAGGACCGCAAATGTAAGAATGAATCAAGTCAAGCACTCCTGCTGCTCTCGTGTCACTGCTAGGAAAAGCAGTCTTGGTGTACTTTCCCAAAGCACACCCCCTGCACACATTACTCTACTCAGTGTCGAACTCAGGTAAACCTGTGACCATGCTCCTCAACAATCTCAGAGCGGGGTGATGTAAATGTGCCATCCTCTTGTGCCATAACTCACATAGCTCACTGCTGCTGCTGTGTGCTAGAGCATGCTGTGGCTGAAACAATAACTTGTATAGTCGTCCACATCTAACTCCAATATCCATGGGGGTAGATACACCTGTGGTCTTGGGAAACACCTGCACTCTCCCATCTGAGAAACACACCCCAAGACCCCTGTCCTCAATAGTGGAAACTGAAACAAGGTTCTTTTTCAGCCCAGGGACGTACAACACATCCCTCAAGGTCATGGAACTCATGGACTCCCTCTCAAATGTAATGGTCCCCTGACCCACTGCTCTAACAATGGTGTTGTCACCAAGTACCACCTCCACCTCTCTAGCTATCCGTGATAGCTCGGAGAACAACTCCCGAGTACCTGTCATGTGTCTCGAGGCTCCGTTGTCAATGTACCACGTACCAGTGGTGGATGGACCTGTCCGATGCCTTGTCAACAATGAATGCTCACTCTCCATATCCATGTCTGTGCTGGTGGCTAAGGAGACTCTCTCTCTCTCTCAACCTATCCAGCATATAGGGAAAACTCCCTCTGAAACCTGTCACCAAAATCATCAACCTCTGTTGAGGCTGCTGTCTGCTGTCCCTGTCCCTTCTTCTTCTTCTTGCTTGGACACTGTGATGCATAGTGCCCAAACACCTGACAACAATAGCACTTGATTTTACTCAAGTCCTTCTATCCACCCTGCGGTTGCTGCTGCTGCTGCCCCTTGGCCCCATTCTTCTTGGGACCCTTCTCCTTCTTACCCTTGGCTGTCAGTGCCACGTTCTCCTCATCTGCCCCACCACTTGATGAACTTCCCTGTACGAGACCCCTCCTGGTCTCCTCCTGCACAAAGTTGTCCCACAGTCTCTCCCAAGATGGTAGGTTCTCTCTACCCACTATGGCCTGCACAAATGCACTCCAGGACTTTGAAGCCCCGTTCACTGCTGTGCGTACTAGCTCAGTAGGAGATACTACTTCACCAACCGCTGCCAGTTCATCCCGAACTGCAGAAATCCTAGTGAGGTAAGCTGTGACTCCCTCTCCTCCATTCATCTTGATACTCTTGAGTTTCTCCTTGAGAACCATCTTTCTGTTCTCATTGGAACTCTCATACAAGCTGGTCAAGGCACTCCACATCTCATGTGCCTTGGTCTTCCCGGAAATGTGAGAGATTATGTGGTCTTTTACTGCATCAAGGATGATCCTCCTAGCCTTACAGTCCTTCTTGTTGAAGGCTGAAAGTGTTGTAGCATCTGTGCCATCTGGAATGGCAATGGGGTTGGCAGCAGTGTTCCTCACTACCTCCACCCATAGCTCATTCTCCTCCAAAATCCACAAGATTCTGGCCTTCCAAGGCACAAAATTTTCTGTCCCATCAGCCTATCCTCAATCCTCAAATCTGTAGCCATCTGAACACGAACCCAACAGAACGCTGCCCACTCACAGAAGATAAAAAAAACTGAAGTTTCTGAGATCTGAAAATTTCTGTGTCTGCAAACTATCACTATTTTCTGCCCCCTTGCTCTGATACCATGTAGAAATTTCTGCACTTAACTGTTTGCTGGTTTATGTCAACATTTTGTGGTTTTCACTTACAGTCGGTTATGCATTGGCTGTAGGTTACTTATGAAAAATTACTATACCAATTAAACACACAGTAAAATGCTTCTAACAGGCTGAAAAACACATTTAAACATTCACACCATGAAAATGATAGACTCAGAAATTTTTGGCCAAAATCAAGCCCTGGAAAAACCCCCACGGGGAAAACCAGTTAGAGAGAGAGAGATTTATTATTCTTCAGCAAATGTAATTTCAGTACAATAATTTTTTCCAGCAAAAAATGTACTTATCTTCACCCAGAAAAAATACACAGAGGCTGCCTCGATTTCTGTGCCACACTGCTGTCTCGAAATCTGTGCTAATTTCCAGCACCTCGAAAACTGTGCCAACCTCGATTTCTGTGCAGATTTGTGCCTCGAAAATCGTGCCAAACTGGTACAGTCCGTACAACTGTACGGACCTCGATTTTCGTGCCCAAAAAATCCGTACTTTACGGAATCCGTACACCTAGAAAATCGTGTTGTACGAAATACCTCAAAAATCGTGCCCACAACCTGCTGTACGAATGCCTCGGTTTCTGTGCTGAAAAATTAAATGTTGTTGCCTTGAAAATCATGCTGCATTTAATGTCCTCAAGCTGCCTTGAAAGTCGTGCCACCTGAAAACCTGCTAAAATGCTCTCTTGAAATTCGTGCTCTTGGTCTCTTGCTCTCTCCAGCTCTTTCTCTCCTCTTGAATCTCTCAAAAGTGAGCTCAAATGCCTCCCTCAAGCCTTTTTGTCTAAACCCTAGGGTTGTTCTAATCCAACGGTGGAGATTAGATCTCATCCGATGGTTGAGATTCATTGAGAGTGAAAATACCTTTTATTTAAATCACTTAAATAAATTTCACTCACCCACTTAAGATTTATCAAAAAGTGACTTTAACTTTATAAAGTCTCATTAAGTAGCCTTTAATGTGAGGGTCACTTTTTCCCCCTTCTAAGTGACTTAGGCAAAAGTCACTAGGGGAACACTTCCCTAGGTATAAAACTAACAATATGAGGGTCACACTCCAAGGGGGCACCTACCCTTCTAGCCTTATCACAATAGGCCAATGTCTCATTAGGGATTTCAACCTAGGTGGAGAAAGTGCAAAACTTACCTCCTCACCATTCGATCTGTTGACCCCTCAACATGTTCTAGAGGCTTCTTGATCACATTGGATCACTTTATTGGAGGGTCATAGCACATGTGTGGCTATTAGCATGACTTTCCTTGGTTTTTTGATGGACTGCTCTAGGGTTTGCCCCTACTTTGGGACGTTTTCTCCACTTGACACTTGATTTGATGGGGCACTACCTTGTTTGAGGTACTTCTCACCCATTTCTTTGACATTGAGGCTAGACGTCACACTTGGAGGATGCTTTTGGACCACACGTGTGGCATATTTGGTGAAGCGTTCTTGGGTTTTGGAGTGTAATCATGATGTTTGTTGTATATTGGACCATATATAGTAGAGGGCTCCCAGCCTTGGAACCATTATGTATCACTTGATGTATTTAACTATTGATTTGATAGTGCACCCTCTCTTTTCGGCCTTATGTATCTTGGACATTGTACATGTGGCACTGACCACCTCATATTTTGGATATTGTTATCGTTTGTTAGAGTTTTAGTGAGAGTTATTCATTGTTTACTCCACCCTAGGCTAGATGTAGGATTATATTAATATTTTATTGTAGAATGAGATTGAGCTAAAACCTATATAAGGGTTGGCCTTCTCATTTATTTTCCATGGTTGGATATCGAGAGCTCTCTCTCTTTCGAGGCCCAATAGACATTTTTTCATGGTGCAGCTTGAAGTGTAAGGGTTTCTTCTCCATTTAAAGTGTGGCATCCTTGTTCCCATTTTCTAATATTGCTAATGGATTGCAGAATAACCTAGAACTTGTTCATTAGGGCCAAATAGAAGGGTAAAATTGCCTCATTAGAAGAGCTTTAAGTGAGAATTGTATTCCTTTATCTCCCTTCGATGTCTTATGCATGATTATATTGCATTGTTCCGATCACCTTTCTAGAGTAAGAGCTTGCAATACTCCATTGTATGAGGCAAACTCAAGTTGACATTGCTTTGATGTGCCACCACTCTTGGGACATCCTAGCTGATTTCTACATTAATTTTTCAGCATTCTAGGGTTTATTTTGTGGCATGTGCATGCAGCCAAATTTCCTTAACCTTTCATCAACTAGCCCCTTTGTTGGAATAGCTTCCCTTTACTCCACTAGCCTCAGGGATCGCCACTAGTCTTCATGGTCCTCCCATCACCCCTTTATCATATACTACAGAAAGGCCTAACGTTTTACTAAGGCTAACTCTTCAAATCACCTTATTCCTTTATTGCCATAGCCTAGCAATCCCACTTAGGAAATCCCCCTTGGGTTGGAGAAGCGCCAACCTAAAGTGTAGAGAGGGAGTCATTGAGGCGACAGTGGGTGACCCTTCTATGTTATAGTTGGGCTAGCTTTGCTTTTTGGGGCTTTGATCATACATGCTAGTTCAAGTTGTAACAATGAGTACATCCAACTGCTTCGAAGGGACCCAAAAGCTTCTCCTTTGGTGACTCTACTTATGAGAGGTTATGTAAAACTTATTAATTCTTCATGTCCCTTACTCAAACTCGTGTGTCGAGCTGTGACTTTCTCCCTTGCTCATTGGATATTGCAGTATTTCCTTGATACGGTTGTGGCTGCTCACCTTATTTTTACTGACTGCAATCTTTTTGTAATACAAAATGATGACGTTGCTTGCCTACAAGTGGTTGTCAATGATAACTTGGATTTCTAACCACTCCTCCCTAATCACGATGACTCTTGTGGTTGAAACCAAATTTCGTGGGTCAAAGTCACCCACTCGAAAAGAGACTGCACTGGGGACTCGGACTCGCAAGTTTTCGGGGAGTTAATGACAAGTTCACACAACTAACAAGTTAACGGCAAGTTTGTATGAGTCTCGAGTATGGAGGGCGAGTATGAGCCGAGTACTCGTTTCGAAGCTCACTCGACCAGACTCAGCTGCCTCGGCGAGCCTTCATCAAGTGAGATAACATTGCTTAAAATGTAGCAAATGATCAAAGATTATTTTGGGGGGAGATGGAATGAAGAAGGATATTCAAAAATTTGTTTGAGAATGTCAAGTGTGCCTAGAAAATAAAGGAGAGACTATCAAGATTCCAAAGTTACTTCAACCCTTGCACATACCTAATCAAAGATGGGAAGAAATATCACTGGATTTAATTACAGGATTACCAAAATATGAAGGCAAGGATACAATTTTTGTAGGATAGACTCACAAAATATGCATATTTTTGTGGAATTCAAAGTACCCATACTACAAAACAAGTGGCAAACCATCCAAGACTGAACATAATCCCTCTCAAAGTGTCAATGACAAAACTATTGGGGTTGTGGTTCAGCAATATTCTCAAAACGATGGGGGTCCTATCTTGTACCTAGTTTTGGACCGCATCACTAGACGAGGTGATGATAGTAGCCAAAGGCAAAGAATCGTCCCTTCATTTTTTGCAGGAACAAGTTGACATACTCGGAGTATGGATATTGATGGTGATTGCTAGGAAAAGTCTAACAAATGGAAGGAAGCTTCGTTTCTCATTCGTTTGGCGAGCCTATCAAAGCAATGAACCCCATTCCTTGAGTAAAGTCCTTCAACAATTTTGTGGTTCTATCTCCTAACAAAGGGGCCTCTTCTTTTGGGGTTGTAACATTGAGAAACCAATTTAGTACCCTTGGAAAGCCTCTCTTCCTTGAATGACGATCTTGGGATATAAGAGGAATGACGATCCCAAGCTGCAATTTGTAATTACAGTGTTACAGAGGACAAGGCTAGATTTGGTCTTTTGCAAAAAGCCAAATCTACATGATTTGAACTTCGTAACTGTATGAGCTATTATTGGAACGGTCCCTTCGGACCACGAATAAAGTACAAGAAGGTGGGGGGAGATCCTTGTTGTCATCCCCTACCTATAGAATTTTGTTGTAGTTCATTGATGTGATCCTACTAAACAAAGTGTTTGGATCACCCTTTTGGCTTAGGATCAATTGTTAGGGTTTTGTTCAATCTACACACCCACCCTCAGTTTGGAACAGAGTCATGTTTGGGATTGGATGGTGTCCTCCTTGCTAGATGCAAATTGGATTATTCCTCAAGACGTTAATATTGGTGAATGAGATGACGATCAGGGTGGCAGTCTTGGTTTGGTAGTTGATGGTGTGAAAAATCAACCATAGACAACGTCTAAGGGAGCGTTGTAACTCTTAGATCCCAACTACAGGAAAAAAGGGCTAGAACATGAGGGTTAGTTCACCTAGTCCAATTCTAGATCAAGTAAGGATAGAGTTCAAGCGAGACTGGATCATGCACGACTAGATCGTGTGTATGGCTCTACATTTTATTTTTTGGCCATATGTCTCCAATGGATGCCTTGATAGAGGTTAGAAACTCATCTAATGCATTTGGAACCTCATTCCTCGCCCTATTGGGGATAGCAATTACCTTCTTTGGTGAGGGGCTACTATTTGGCAAATTATCAAATTTATGAGAGCGTGGGGAAGAATGATGGCTAGAAAGCATGGCCGAGTCCTATAAGAGACTAGGCAGCAGTTGGAGGAGGCCTATAACTTCCTAGAGGAGGACCTTCACAACACTACTCTCCAAGAGGATACAACTTGATCGATCTTGGTGGTGAAAAAAGAGGAGTATATAACTAGAGGGACTCAAATTCGCTCCAGATTGCACTGGATTCAAGAGGGGGATGAGAGCTCTAGATTCTTCTTTGAATTCATAAACAAGAAGGCAGTCGTCGACAAGGTGCTTGGCCTACATCGACCTGATGGATCTCTTGAGGAGGATTCGATTGCAATTCGAGGTATTTTTGGGCTTCATTTTCATGATATTTTTTCTCCTTACACTTTGTTGACTTTAGTTGTGGCTGCCAGGAACTCCTGTTTTTAGGTGGCCGGCATAAATTCTTTGTTGGAGACCATGACATATTAGCCAGGGATTTTTCAAAAGATGGGCCCTTTGTTGTCCTTTGTTTGATATGGAATGGAAAGTCTCATAGAATAGATGGGTTGCCTTGTGAGTTTTACAGGGCAATGTGGGACACAGTAGGGGATGATTTCTACTACATGGCATCTGAGGCATTCTCCATAGGTTGCTTGACTAAATCGCTTAACCAAAGGTTAATTAAGTTAATCCACAAGAATGTTGCCACATGCTATATAGCGGGCTGACATCCTATCACTTTGGGTATTGTAGCTTTTAAAATTCTAGCTAAGGTGGGTAGCTTTGTGGATGAAAGGAAGATTGTTCGGAGGGAACAAATAGGTTGTGTGCAGTTGCATTTCATCTTGAATACAGTAATCTCAACATGGGAGGCTTGAGTGGGCTAGGCAAACTGATCAGCAGGCCCACTTATTGAAGACTGGCTTTGATAAAGCTTACATTCGGATTTTCTTCACTCAAATGTTGACCTATCTAGGATTTGGTCCCAAGATGTGTGGCCCTGTGGAGATGGTGAACACTCTTCTTTACTATGCCTATGTTTTTGTTTCTGTAAATAAGTCCATGTCTCCCCATATTCTACTCCATTGGTCCATTAAGCAAGGGTATCATTTGGGGCCTTACATTTATGTGTTGACGGCAAATGCTTTGTGCTACCTTCTGGAAGTTGCTAGGATGCAAGACCATTTACAGGGTGTTTCCCTCCCTGATAGTTTGAAGATTGTGAACAACCACTTTGCAGATGACTCGCTCCTTTCTATGTGCAATGAACATAGAATAGGGTTCATTTGATGGTGCTAGAGATTATTTGTCTCTCTTTTGTGAGGCCTCTGGGGCAGCTGTCAATGATAAAAAAATTAACTATTAATTGGTGGGCCATAACAGACCTCCTGATTAGGTTCCCCCAGCATGTACTTTTGTCCATCCAGGGGTTATTGTGCAATATATTTGCATCCCATTTGGTGTGGGGCTCTATTAGGCTGCCATGAAGTATTGGTGTCTTCAGCAGTTGCAGCGTAAACTACTCTTCTGACAGAATAAGGACCTATTTGCCGAGAAACTAATTGTTTTTGGAAGGATCCTCAAGGCCTATCATATTTACTATGTCTCTTGTTGGTTTCCCAGCAAAGCACAGTTTCAGCAGTTGGAGCAAATGTTGCAGTCATATCTATGGGTCAAGTTTTGTGGGGCTAGGGGCCTACCAATGGTTCCTTGGGATGTTTGTATCATGCCCAAGGATGAGGGAGGTTTCTGTTGGATAGATGTGATAACTCAAGGCTATTGGATATAAGTGGTCCAAAGTTGGATGAAGAAGGGAAATTGACTCTTGATCCAGACCAGAAGCAATTATTGATCGTCGTTCTCTTCCTCTTCAAAATAGAACCATTACTAAGTACCAGATTAAGTGGAAAAGGATGTTACCAAAAGAAGCGACATGTGAAGCTGAGCAATTCACCAAACAACACTTCAATTACAAAGCTTTGAGGGAAAAGCTTTTTAAATCAAGGGGGGGGAGAGGGGGGGGCAGTGGGCTATTTTATGATCCTAACCCAAATTCATGATTAATATATTATACTTAGGTCAGCCTTACAGCATAGGATGTCTCCTAACCCATCTTTATTTCCTATTTATAAATCAAGGAGAGTCATTTGAATAATCGTCTCATCTTGTGTTGTTCATTTGGATATCTTGTAATAGGAGATTGTCCCCTTCCAAGAGACTTCATATTCACTCCTTGACCTGAACTCGGTGTTGCAATACTAAATTTGGTGTTTCTTATACTAAGTTGGTGATTTGGTTCATAACAAACTCGTAGCGTTGGGAGTACAGGATAAATGGAGAGCTGAAATTCATAGTTTATATGAACAGTTTAAGGCCAAAAGCAAAACCCAAGGAGATCTATCTCGAGGGTTCAATAGCGACAATGAAGTTAAACAAGGCTGCCCCCCTTGCCAACACTATGTGGGCTATATATTGATAAGCTGGAACAGTGGATGAATGGAAAAGGTAAAGGAGGAGTAAACAAAGCAAGTATTATAATAGAAACATGCCTATATGCGGACAACATCATTCTAGCCACAAGAATATTACACAACTTAAAGAACATATCCAAGCATTAGAAACATTTTACAGATAAGTGGGAACGGAAGTGAATACAAGTTAAATAAACATAGTGGTTTGTTCCCTACAAAAAACAACTCATCTGCAAACCAACTTCAAAAAAGAACACCTAGAAATCATTCAGAACAACAAATACCTGTGTGGAGTTCAATCAACCACTGGGCTAAAAAGTATGCACAAGAAAAAGGTTTCAAGGCTGTTGGAAGGCAACATTTTTGCTGAAAAATGAGGTTTGGGATTGAGGAATCATCAGCACCATATTCTGGATTCTTGAGATACTCTTGTTGTTGTGGGATTTGGGGGCCAAGTATCTCCAAAAATTGGTCAAATCAGATAGAGAGAGTGCAGAAATGCATAATGTCATCCTTCCTACGTTTGGAAAGGACCACCCCTTGGGAGATCATGATAATAGAAACAGGCTTATAATCCATTGAGATTGAGGCAGCAAAAGAATGAATGTATACCACCAAAGTGTAAAGGAAATGGACAGAAATTGGATAGGAGGTCCTGCAAAAGGGGAAGAACACATGGGAATTACAAAACAAGAAATGGCTATTCAGCTGAGATAAAGGAGGATGACTGCCAACACAATCAAAGAGAACTGAAAAATCACCTACATGCTTGTTGTAGGAGAGGCAAATGGAAAAGAAAAGCATAAAAAAACAGCAGTAGTATATTGACCAGTTCAACCCGACGGGCAAATCCGGGTCCAAATTATTTGAGACTAAATATTCCTTAGAAAAACCCACACTAGATATGGACAAGTTCCCAGTGCCCACAGGCTGACAACGAGACAGGAAGGTGTACTGACCCCAGGGAAGAATAGGAAAACAGGATATGTCAAGTATATGATCAAGGGGGGAGTAGAGAACGAGCAACACCTCCTTTCTACTCCAGTGTGAAACATATAAACACATAAGACAAATAAGGACTAGAGGAAATCAGTTTGACCGGGGCATTTCATGAGGGAAAGTTCAATATACTGCATGAATAGACTTGAGGATAACACACCTAAGAGAATTTGTTGAGGAAGTCCAAAGCAGCTGAGACACCCCAAAGAGAGACCCTAGATAATAAATTCCTTTCAGCAGCAAACATAGGAAAGGCCTCATAATTCCTTTCAACGCTTGACCCATTACATACATAACTTCCCATCCCATAGACTAGTTCGCCTCATAAACATTTAAGAAGAAGCTTTCCTCTCTCCATAGTTGAGGGCATTCCCATTGATATAAGTGATCATATTAATTTGGGAAATAATTCAAAAGCATGAACTCTAGAACACATGACATACTAAAATATAGTTCAATCATTATTCATGCAAGAGGAGTTAAGTGATACTAACCGCAAACCAGCCATAAATACTGAACAATTCCTCATCATCGCAGATCTTTCTATGAAAAGCACTGGACTCCAATGACTGTGGAATAAACTTCAGCTGAGAAGCGGTTAAACCCATTGTTTTCTTTGCGACCTACAAAATGATTGGTAGAATTTGATTACAACCCAACATTCCAGTGTACATAAAGATCAGTGGTTACTTACCCAATGTTTAAAACCATAAGCAACAAAAACCTTGTCCAATCAAACCAGTCAGTATATTTGAATCAATTATGATGCATTTTTCTTGTTCTAACTCCAAATTTTAAAAAGGAAAACGTTGTAGTAAATCCATAAGCGACAGGGCGAAAATAGACAGTATAAGTGTATTCCATAGGAAAAAAACCTAACTGTCTAGAATGCAAGAACACTAATGAGCACCCAACAGAGAATTCAGGAAAAAGACCATGCAAGCATATTCAGGGCCATTAGATCTCTCTCTGCTTCACACATTGTCAAAAAATAAAAGATCATCTAGCACATATTCTCCCACGACATCAAGTATAAGTACACTTACACATTGGAGCTAACAGATTGAAAAGACATTATGGTTTCAGATGATTATGCAAAACAATTCCTGATAGTTATTCAGTGCTGTGAGGACAATTATTATTTTTTATTATTTGTACAACAGTATTCTTGGCATAGGAATTAAGAAATGCACATTCTTTCTTGAGACTATTCTTGATGGAATTTGAAAAGGAAAAACAATTTAGATTTATGGTAAAACAGACCTTCAAACAACCCTATCTATTGTACATTACGACAAAAGAGAACAACCTGAAAGAAAAGTATTATTGCTATGATATCTTCCTTAAAGAATCAAAAAAGCAAACGAAAAGATGCACCAGTAAAGATAAAATTCAAACCTTTTAATTCAGAGCATACTGATCAAAATATAGATGACCAACAAAGCTTCCTCAATATAGATGACCAACAAATACAAAGGTGAAATCCCCAAACAAGAGCTCCTTCTCCTCCTTCGCAGATCTCTCTTTCTCCTATGCGCAATTCACAAGTGAGTGAATGAGTGAGTGTGTGTTCAAATGAGGAACACACCTCCTCTATTTATACTTTACTTCACTTGACTCTTAACCCTAACTGGGTCGACTTCTCCTAGGAGAGTCTAATAACCCCTAAACACTTAACCCAGGGCCGACCTCACTAGGGAAGTCTAATAACCCTAGTTACAACATCCCGACGGAGGAATAAACATCTCCTGATATATAATAAAGTCCTGACGGAGGAATGAAACATCTACGAATAATAAAGTAAAAATAGAATATTCTTAGAAGTTACAATATTTCAACAGGGTCTAAGCCCCCCACTTATGAGGAGTTGAGAGGGCCCATCCTTGATAATGAAAAGGTGGATTGCACTTCTAGGTTGGAGGAGCTTCGAGGTTCATGGGAGGACATAGGATGCATAGTGATGTCAGATGGTTGGACTAATACGAAGGGTAGGACCCTTCTCAACTTCTTGGTTCATTGTCCCAGGGCTAAGTTGCACTGAAACGGATACGGAAACGGATACGGATACGGGGGGAGACACAGATACGGCAAATTTTGAAAAACTCTGGATACGATACGGCAAGGAAACGGCATATATATATATATATATATATATATATATATATATATATAAAATTTGTTCAATCTGCCTATGCTCATGTTAAAATATTTTATTGAATATTAACATATCAAATATGCTTTTACATTTTATATGTAATAAATAACATATTGCACACTTAAATATAATACTTTATAACTATATATCTTTAAATGTATAATTAGTACCTATATAGAAAACAATTAATATAAACTATATGACATATGAATTTAATATAAGCTATACTTTATAACTATATATCTTTAAATGTTGAATTAATACCTATATAATTAATATATAGAAAACAATTAATATAAAATACATGACATGAATTTAATATAAGGTAACACTCAATATGTGAAAAAAATATTTTACAGTCTAACAATGAAATTTTATAATGTAACTGAATACCCATCGGCATAGTGCCACGAAGTTACGAACAAATAAACCCGCCAACGCCTAACGCCTATTATCTATGTAATGGTTAATCTGCAGACAATTCGGTCGATAGATTCAACAAAGGGATCTCCACGACATCATTTTTCTTGGTAAATATTTGAAGATCCCTAAAATTTAGCCGGAGGATAAAGGAATACTCGTCGAGATACTGTCGGGATAAAATTTAGCGGGCGCATGAAGGAATACCCGTCGGGATACTTGCTATCGAGGGTTCATGGAAATGAATACCCGTGTCATCGACCCACACCAACCGTCGAGATACCTACTATAGGGTTCATGGAAATGAATACCCGAGTCGTTGATGAAAATCCGTGCTATTTTCTGTCTCGAGATACCCTAAACCACGTATATAAAATTCTGTCTCGCGATACCCTAAACCACGTATATAAAATCCGTGCTATTTTAAGTTTTGGAAGCTCTGAAACCTGTTGATACTCGAAACCACGCTGTACATTGAAGCCCGCGAATTTTATTACCAAAGTTCGAACCGAAACGAATTCAAGTTTTTTTTTTAGGTTCGCCGATTTGGTCGATCCGTTTCCTTCGCGGGTGATCCGTTTTCGAGTAGGCCCGATCCGTACCATCCACGTCAGATACGGATCAAAGCCGTTTCAGCCACGTTTCTACTCCGTATCCGTTTCTGATACGTGGAACGCCGTTTCGGTGAGCAGGGACAGACGTTTCCGGTAACTTAGTCCCAGGGGCACAATGTTTATAAAACCTGTGGATGCATCTGCACGTATCAAAGATGTAGCATTACTATGTCAGTTGTTGGATGGGTTCATCCAAGAGATAGGCATGCGGCATGTTGTCCAAGTAATAACGGACAATACTGCGAATTATGTGGAAGCTGGCAGGATGCTTATGAATAGGTTTCCTACTTTGTTTTGGACCCCTTGTGTTGCACACTGTATTAACTTTATCTTAGAGGATATGGGAAAGATTGAGTTTATCAGGGATGTCCTTGATTTAGCAAGAAGCATCACTAAATTTACATACAATCATGCTTTTGTCCTTGGCTTGATGAGGCAGTTTACTCATGACAAGGAGTTGGTCTGTCCTGCCATCACTTGCTTTGCCACTTGTTTCATCTCTCTTCAGTCTCTCCTTACTTCTATGTGGGACTTGCAGACTATGTTCCTTTCAGCTGAGTCGCGTGCTTTATCGATTAGCACTAAACCAAAGGGACAATCCATATTCATACTCGTGGCATACCAGGAGAGTTTCTGGGATGGGGTGAAGGAGGTGTGTGCCATCTGTGAACCTTTGGTAAAAGTTCTTCGTTTGGTTGATGGAGACAAGCCCACAATGGGATACCTATATCAGGCCATGGATAGGGCCAAAGAGGCCATTCGTGCCTACTATGACGACAAGGGGGATGAGGGGCAAGCGAAACAACAATTGATATGGGCGGTGTTTGATCAGCGATGGAACAACACACTTCATCGCCCCATTCATGCTACAGGGCTACTCCTCAACCCCGCATTCTCTTACTCATGTGGCTTCGGGTTTGATGCAGAGGTAATGGATGGGTTCTTGGAGTGTGTCCAGATGATGGTGCCAAGTGCAGTTGACCGTTCAGATATTTCCAAAGAGTTGGAAGTCTATAGGAGGGCCATGGGAACATTTGGGTTTGATATGGCTATCAATGACAGGAAGAACATAATGCCAAGTAAGCTTCACCTTGTTTCAACTTTCAAGAATGAAAATTCAATTTATTTACTTTCTTTGTTTTAAAATTCAAATTTTCAATGTCTTCTCTTATGTTTCTAACTTTCTCCAATTCATTGTAGATACTTGGTGGGAAACCTATGGCAGAGGAGTACCCCATCTCCAAAAGCTTGTTGTTCGGATCCTTAGCCAAACATGTAGCTCTTCTAGTTGTGAGCGCAACTGGAGTGTATTTGAAAAAATACACAACAAGAAGCACAACAGGTTAGAGAATTTGAAATTAAATTCTAAATTCATTATAACTTGTAATTTATGTCCCATGGGTAATTTTAATTTATGTTTTTTAAATTCTAATTTAATAAATTTACGGTCCTCATACAGGTTGGAAACCCAATGCCTGAATGATCTAGTGTACGTCTCCTACAATATCAGGTTGTGGGTGAAGAAGCTTGAGAAAAAACTTGAGGTGGAGGCCATTTCATTGGATGCCATTTACACCACTATTGCGTGGAGAGTGGAGAATGAGGAACCTATTATGGAGGCAGCCCCTGATTGGTTAGAGGATGATACACAGGACCCCCAAAGTGAGATATGGGATGATGAGGGGTTTGACTCTGAGAGTGTGCCACCACCAGAGCCACCAGTAGCACAGCCACCAGTTTTTGTTTCACAGCCATAGTCTCAGCTAGAGGGCGCAAGATATATGGGCCATTGGGCAGTGGTAGCAGTAGCAGTGGTAGAGGACTTGATGAGGGTGACCTAGTACCTCATCATTCTTCAAATAGTTTTTATTTGAGAAGCATATAGCATATAAAAAATTAATGAAAGATAAACAAGAGACACAATTTATCATGGGAAACCCTCTTGGGGTAGAAAACCCAGCAAATCCTTCTTCAATATAGAAATCACATAGTACAAAGTATCCCCAAGACAAAACAGCTACTCCTCCACTTGTGCACACCTCTCTTCTTCACCTATGCGAACTTGCTTGAGTGAATGAGTGAATACAAATGAGAGAGAGCACTTCTATTTATCATAGTGGAAAAAATCGGCATCGGCAAAAAATCGGCAAGGGTCCCGAATACAACTTCTCGGCAACATCGGTGAAAAAATCAGCAAACCGCGGAAAACATTAAAAAATACAAAATATATTCATTTTTCTTCTTCAGAATTTTAAACATATCAAGCAACAACAACATTAGATAAACACATTAAAGATAAATATGGAGAAAGCACTGATATATATAATGTAGTGGATGCCAAATAAAAAATGATACATCAAAGTTTCAAAGATTGTAAATTTGGAAGTTTCAACATTGGTTGGAACATTGGTCATTCCCCCCTCCTCTAGGCTCTAGGCTCTAGCCCTTGCCTCTACCTCGAATCTTGAAGTTAATCCTTCAAGGACATTAGTCAACACCCTACAATTTTAATGAAACTTCATAATCCTAGTGTTAAGATAAGGTAGAAAAAGCTTTCCATGCTTAATAAGTGATTTTGCTTGACTGAAGGGTATTTTTTATTAAGGTCATGACAAAGGAGTTCAATCAACTTCAACAATCAGGCATCAACACCACCAACATCAAGGTACATACCTAGTTTGATGTGCTTCATTAAATTCCAATCCCTTACCGTCATACATGATAGAATCTAGTGGAAATGTTGCAATCCTGAAATCCTGAAAACTATTAAGTTTGTTGAACTTGAATGGGATCTAAAATTCTACTTTTTGCATATGAAGTCCGATGAGGTTGGAACCACTCTCAAACATCCTGAAACAATTAATGGTAATGTTATAAATTTAAGTTACAGGATGAAAAATAAAAGATAAGGAGAATGTCACTTTTACTTTAAGAATTTAACATTACCATTTACTGTTACTGGCTTCAATGTCTGATGTACTGGTCAAATTTTTAAAACTCCATGGCGATTTTTTGGGTCTTCGTGCGATTTTTCCTTTTTTAGGAAAAATTGCGAGGTCCGATTTTTGCAAAAAATCGCGATTTTTTCGGCGGAAAAAATCGGCAAGCTGAAAAAATCGCGATATCTCGGGAAATCGGTGATTTTTCGGCGATGTTTTCCACTATGCTATTTATATTCTTCCGTTGAGATGACTAATTCCCCAATAGCGCCGACTTCTCTACTTGACTGGTCACTTACATAATATAATAATCTTTTAGGGGCTTTTCTGAGCCGACACATGTCCTAGGGTTTACATTGATTCTTTCAATGACCTTTACATTATTAATTACATGACCATCAACTCCTGTAGGAGGAATACAATAATATAAATAGAATATCTTCCGCAATTACATTATTTTAACACTCCCTCTTAACTAGGAAGGTATTATGCGGGTAACAACATCTGCACAACTGACTTGTGAACTTCTATATGTCGTAGGAAGGCTTTGGATCATCATCTGTCTTGGGGCATCATCTGCGGAGTAGCAACATCATCATCTACTGAAATATGATCATCATCAGCAGCAACATCATCAGCAATCATCCTCTTGTTGGAACATCATCTACTGGAACAGCATCTTCGTCAACTGGAACACCATCTGCTGGAACATCCTCATTAGCAATATCATCAGTTGGAACATCTTCTGCTATCAGCAACCTAGTCAGTTGGAACACCATCTGCTAGAACATCCTCATCAACAGCACCATCAGCTGGAGCAACATCATCGTCAGTTGGAACACCATCTGCTGGAACATCCTCATCAGCAGCACCATCAGCTGGATCAACATCATCGTCAGCTGGAACACCATCCGCTGGAACATCCTCATCAGCAGCACCATCAGCTGGAACACGTGCAACAACAATCAGTAACTAAGTACTGGTACTATCAGTCATCCAGTACTGATCTTCCCTCACCCCTGGAGAGGCATCAACTCATGAGAGCTGGAACCATCAGTCAACCAGTACTGATCTTCCCTCACCTTTGGAGAGGCATCAGCTCGTGAGAGCTGGAACCATATGTCAGCCAGTACTAATCTTCCCTCACCCTTGGAGAGGCATCCATCCCTCTGGACAAGCATCAGCTCGTGAGAGCTAGAACCATCAGTCAGCTAGTACTGATCTTCCCTCACCCTTGGAGAGGCATCCATCCCTACGGACAGGCATCTATCATTTCGGATAGGCATCATCAATCTCTCTTCCTAGAGAGGTCCCTCTAGACCACACCAAGCTTGTCTCGAAAGCACTCAAACTTCACACCAGCCAGAGGCTTAGTCAGCACATCAGCAACTTGTTCCTCTGTAGGAACATACTCGAGCTTCATAGCTCCCCTCTGCACAATATCCCGGATATAGTGGAACTTAATCTCGATGTGCTTCGATCTATCATGAAACAGGATTTTCTGTCAACTTGATGCAACTCTGGTTGTCACAGAGTATCTCCGTAGCATCAATCTCTGCATCGAACAATCCTGTCAACATCTTGCGAAGCCACACTACTTCACCACAAGCTGAACAAGCTGTAACATATTCATCTTCCGTTGTACTGAGTGCAACATAGGGTTGCTTTCCATTGAGCCATGAGATCACACCTGATCCCAAACTAAAGCAACATCCTGAAGTGCTCTTTCTGTCTTCGGCACTTCCAACCCAATCTGAGTCTGTGTACCCATACAGTCTGAACTCACTATCTGAGGCATATCTGAGTCAATAATCCAATGTACCCTTCAGATATCTCATCACATGTTTTGCTGCAATTAGGTGAACATTCCTAGCTTCCACCATATACTGACTCAATGTGTTTACCGCAAAACATATATCTGGACGAGTATTGGTCAAATACATCAATAACCCAATAATCTGTCTATACATGGTGACATCCACTTTCTCTGAAGAAGCATCACTCAGAAGCTTCAAATTTGTCCCCATCGGAGTGGTCATGGCCTTGCAATCCAGCATCCCAAATCTCTTTAGGATCTCTACTATGTATTTTCCTTGACTCAGGAAAATCTCGTCTGGAAACTGCCATACCTCAAGACCTAGAAAATAGTGCATCTTGCCAAGGTCTTTCATCTCGAATTCTGCTGAAGCCTCTTCTTACATTCAACATTAGGCTTGTCTTCTCCAGTCAAAAATAAACCATCCACATACAGTAATAGTATCATGGGTTCATCATTCATAATCTTGTAATAAAGATTAGAGTCCACTTTACTCTTGGTAAAGCCCAAGCTCATCAGGAAGCTGTCAATTCTTCCATACCATGCCCTAGGAGCTTGCTTCAACCCATACAGTGCTTTCTTCAACCTGCATACATGTGACTTATTATCTTCTAGTTCAAAACCTTTCGATTGCTCGATATATACTTCCTCTTCTATGTTTCCATCAAGGAAAGCAGTCTTCACATCCATTTGATGTAGCTTCCATTTCATCTTGGCTGCCAAGGCAAGAATGGTTCTAATCGAAGTATGTCTGGCTACCGGGGCAAAAGTCTCCTCATAGTCAATTCCTTCCTTTTGCGAGAATCCCCGGGCTACAAATCTTGCCTTGTACTTTTCAATGCTTCCGTCTGCTAAATGTTTTGTTTTGAAGATCCATTTTGATGAAAGAACCGATTTGTCCTTCAGTCTTGGTACCACATCCCAAACATCATTCTTGATGATGGACTGATATTCTTCATTCATGGCATCCAACCATTCCTTCTTCTTTACTGCTTCTTCAAAACAAGTTGGTTCTTCTTCAACAAGATTGCACATCAAGGCTACATACCTGGAATATGGCCTTGGTCTCTTGATCTCTCTACTGGACCCTCCTGGAGCACCATACTTTCCTGTATCTTGGATTAATTCACGTGCCTAGGCTGGTCCTCTCTTTCGAGAAGACTCCGCATGAGGTATCTCCTCAGGTCTCTGAGGTTCTGCCATGTCATGATCCTTTGGGGTAGGATCACCTTCAACACTTGGAATTGGTTCTTTGGTTGATTCTGCAACTTTGGGAACCTCCTGCTCCTATTCATTCTCAGGAGTCTTCTTAGACTTGTTGAAAGCTGAATCTTCATCAAATGTGACATCCCGACTAATCTCGATCTGACGGAATCCTGGGATGTATATGCGGTAAGCCTTAGATTGCTCACTATAACCCACAAATATTCTCTTCTTCCTAGAAGACTCTAGTTTCGATCTCTTCTCCTTTGGAATGTGGATGAACACCGGACATCCAAATATCTTCAGATGACTGACTTCAGGCTTCTTCCCAGTGAACATCTCTTCAGGGGTCTTGTTGCCAAGAGCACTATGGTAGATCCTGTTCTGTACATAGACTGCAGTTCTGGCAGCTTCTGCCCATAGATGCATGGGTAAATCTTGATCATGGATCATAGCCTTTACTGCTTCTATGATCGTTCTATTCTTCCTTTCGACCACACCATTCTGTTGTGTATTATAGGCAACAGTGAGCTCCCTCTTAATCCCTACTTGCTTACAGAAATCTTTGAAATCCCCTGAGGTATATTCCCATCCATTGTCTGACCTCAAGATCTTAATCTTCTTTTCAGAGAGATTCTCTACGAGTTCCTTGAACTCTTTAAAATTTTCAAAGACTTCATTCTTATTCTTCAGAAAGTAAATCCAGGTTTTGCAAGAATAATCATCAATAAAAGATGCATAATATTCATACCCGCTTAGAGAGGCGGTGGACGTTGGTCCACAAATGTCTGAATGAATAATATCCAAAATATCTTTCGCCTTGCTGTCGCTACTTGGAAATGGGTTCTTAGTGCTCTTCCCTTGAGCACACCCTTTGCATACTCCTTCATGATCCACCTAGATCTCTGGTAACCCAGTTACTACCTTACTTACAATTGGTAAGGCCTTATAGTGTACATGAGCTAGTCTCCTATGCGATAGCTCACAAGGGTTCATGGTACTAGCCATTATTGCTGCATCTGCATGACCCTTTAGTTTCTAAAGTCCTCCTTCTTCTACTCCAATGACTACTGCATCATCAATAGTCTTCCCTTTAGGCCACATGAGAACCTCACCATCTACAAATGCAACACGAAGACCTTTTTTATCTAATGCTGAAATAGATAGAAGGTTCTTCTTCGACCCAGGTACATAAAGTACATCCTTCATGTTCATGGACTTTCCAGAGTCCAATTTGTCAGAGGCTTCTCCCATACCTTTGATGGGATATTGATAGTCATCTCCGAGTTTTACCTTGTGTGGAGATTCCTTCTAGATAAGATGAGACAAGGATTCTTTGTATCCTGTCATGTGCTTCGAAGCTCCACTATCAACTAGCCAAGTATCACTCCCATGAGATACTGAACCAGTGAGTGCTGACATAAGAACATATTCTTCACTGGAGTCTTCATTATTTTTGGTTTTGTCATCATCATCACTATCTTCTGCTGCATGAGCATGAAGCCTCTTCTTTTGCTTCTTGTGTTGTCCATGTTTGTTTGGACAATTCCTTGCAATGTGTCCAGTCTTGTGGCATGAGTCACACTCAATTGAAGAGAAATCCTTTCTGGTCCTTCTCTTCTTCTGGGGTCTTCTTGGAGAGTCCTCTTGGGGACGAGCATTGTCATTCCTCTTCTTCCCAACTTTAGCATGAGTAGCCAAGGCTTGATCTTCATCGTCATTTAACTTCTCCTGTCTTACAACTATTCTTTCTTCTTCTTGGACACATTCTTCCCATAGGTTTCTGAACTTGATTAGTTTCTTTCTGGCACAAATGCCACGAACAAATGGTTCCCAATCTCGGGGGAGACCATTCAAAGTAGTCATCACAACTTCTGCATCCTCTATCATATCCCCAATGGCTTCTAGTTGGTCTTTGATCTGGGATACCCTGGAGAAGTATGAGTGCATGGACTCAGATTTCATACTAATCACATCCTTGAGTTAATTTCTCAAGGTCATCTTTCTGTTGATGTTCTTTCCTTCAAACAGGTTGGTCAAGGCATCAAACATCTCTTTTGGTGTCTTCTTGGAAGACACATGGGGGATCAAGTGATCCTTGATGGAATCAGCAATGATCCTCTTTGCTTTGATAAGATTCTTCGTATGCCTTGCCTTCTCTTCATCTCCCTCTGGTTCTGTAAGTCCTTCCTTCGCATAGTCTTCTAGCTCATGCTCCTCAAGGATGAGCATGACTCTATACTTCCAGGATCTGAAGTTCTCAGCTCCTTCAAGCTTCTCATCAAGCTTGATATTGCTTGTCATCTTGCTATAATGAGTACTTAAAATGGAAATAGAAATAGATTTGAGACTTACCAGAAAATTTGCCCTTCTGAGATCTGCTCCTCCTTGACCTAGGGTTTGTCAGAGAAACCCTAATTTTTCGACTTCGGGATTTTGAAAAACTAATTGGATGAGCAAATTCGCCTCCTTAAGGTGAGTTGAGCAAAACTGCTCATTTTCCAAAAACAGTGAGCAAATGATCCAAAAACTTGATGCCCTAGTCCTCCCGGGCAACAGTGGTGGTCCCAAAAATGAAAATGCTCGGAATGAAATTCCGCTTCGACAAAAAAATGCGCCCTAGGGAGGCGAGGTAGATCCACCCTCTTTTCCGACAAAAATGTGGAGGTAGCTCCCGGAATAAGAAACCCTAGCTCTTGCAGTTAAGGGGGATGCACAATGTAATCTTTCAGGCTAGCTCTGATACCATGTTAGTTTTTATTTGAGCAGCATATAGCATATAAACAATTACTGAAAGATAAACAAGCATAGCATAAATGACAAGAGACACAATTTATCCTAGGAAACCCTCTTGGGGTAGAAAACCCAGCAAAGCCTTCCTCAATATAGAAATCACAAAGTACAAAGTATCCCAAGACAAAACAGCTACTCCTCCACTTGTGCGCACCTCTCTTCTTCACCTATGCGAACTTGGTTGAGTGAATGAGTGAATACAAATGAGATAGAGCACTTCTATTTATATTCTTCCGTTGAGATGAGTAATTCCCCAACAGGGCCGACTTCTCTACTTGACTGGTCAATTACATAATATAATAATCTTTTAGGGGCTTTTCTGAGCCGACACATGTCCTAGGGTTTACATTGATTCTTTCAATGACCTTTACATTATTAATTACATGACCATCAACTCCCGTAGGATGAATATTGAATACAATAATATAAATAGAATATCTTCCGCAGTTACATTATTTTAACATCTTCTAGTTCTTCTAGAGTACATTAGTTTCTAGGCACTTCTGGAGGACGCCATAGTCCAAGACGACCCCCACGAGCACTTGGGATTTCTAGCTCTAGAGGCAGAGCCATTGCTAGAGCAACTACCTTTGCTCGTAAAAGGGGTAGAGGGAATCCATAGTTTACTTTATTTAGTTGATTTCATTGCATATGACTCTATGAGATCCATTGATTGTATTTTTTTGGTGATTCATGAGTCGAGGACTCAAGATCCAGGCCATAATTCATTTTTGATATGTGATGTCTAGTGATTCGTCTTATACAACTTATATATCAAGTTTATTTCAATATTCATGTGGCAATGTGTTTATTTGATGTTCTTGTTGCTCGAGATGTTTAGAAAATTGAAAAGAAAAAAAAAAATTGTATTTTTTTAAGTTTGTCGATGTTTGCCGACATTTTCGCCAATAAATCCAATAATTTCTTTTTGGACCCTCGGCAATATATTCGCCGACACGATATTTGTAACATTGGTACGGCGCCCATACAAATCATTGAATAGTAGATATCAAGTTGCTACTGTTGATTTTAATTTTTTAGACATATCTGCCCTTGATCTATGAAGAATGTTGATTTTTAATTTTTTATACCAGTCTGCCCTTGATGATCACTTTGTATATTTCTTGGTCCTACAAGGTATAGCAGCACAGCTACAGCCTACTATTCATCTGCATCAGGGAATCGACATCCATAAAGTTGGAGAGCAGGAAATTGAATCTGCCCCTCTACAAAAAATTGATCCAAAGTCTCATCTTTGGAAAAATGTCACTGTTGTGGGGAAGATCCAATGAGGGCGGTCATTAATATGGATTTGTAGTGAATGTCAAAAGGAATTCAAGGAATCCTAACCTAGGTGAAAGCACATTTGCTTGGGATAAAGAAGTAAAGAACACTGGTATTCGAGTATGCACCAGTCCACCTAAATCGGATGGAAAAGATGGAAAGGGTTTGAGCAAAGAAAAAATAGCAAAATATAAGAAAAAATAGGCCGAGGCAGATGCAAAAATCCTTTGAAAAAAAAAATCTTCTACAAATTTCAAAGAAATCCAAAAATCGTCAAGGTTAAATTATTAAAGAATTACCAAAGAAGAAAATCTACAAAAGCACCACAGATTCAAATATAAGTGACCCATCTAGTAGCAACATTTTGAAGCCACTATTTTTTAAAGCACATCATTATCAAGCTGTCGTGGATGTTGAACTCTGTTAGGAACTACACATTTCACATTAGAAGGTGTTATCCCCCATATTGCATGGATGTCCACTTGTAATTTTCATCAAAAACTTCATGCGGATGACATGTTGATGATGCCTCATATGACAGCTTTTGGATGTTCATGGAAATTTGATGATTGAGGGTTTCGATGCTTATCACTATCTAATGTTGTTCCCCATTAATGCATTTTCATTGGTATATTAATGGTTTCCATGATGGTATTGAGCTCTTGGCATGGATTCATGGTTTTGCAACTGGTTTTCATGTTGTTTCCGGGGCAAATTGTGCAAAAAAGGACTTTGTATTCAAAACTTTGTTTCTCCAACGCCCTAGGTCAAATAGGGGCTTATGATATATGGATAGAAAGGTCTTTCAAGGGGTTGTCTCATGGTGATAAAAGCTCAACCTAGTTCTGTGGGTCATTTTTGTTGGTTTTTGGGTCGTTTTTGTTGGTTTCTACATTGTTTTTTCAGTAATTTGCTACCATATCTTCAGAAGAGTAGATCTCACTCATCCTAGCTCTGTTGGGGGAGTGTCATATATGGTTGGAAAGCTCTTTTTAAGACCTTTCAAAAGGTGTAGAATGCTTAGTGTTACGTGGTACCAGTACCAACGCACCTTCAGAAGTGCCCCAGGGAGACAGGGTCATTTTTTTTACCAGGAGGGGGTGTTTTCCAGCATTCTCTAAATGGAGGTGATGACCAGACCCTTTGGTTCCTCTCCTGGGAGTACTATGGCTTAGCGGCATTCCTGACTACCTCATGAAAGGGCTTGAAGCCCTAAGGTTGGTCTCCACAGCTCCTAGGAGTGGGTCACTAGGTCACATGACCCCCCACCTTATTTATCATTTCGGTGACATTTCTCTCAGCACTGAGGCTTATGTCTCTCTTCCAGGTCACCATCCACACCCTCCTGGTCCCTCTGCACTGCAGCAACCTCTCTCCTTGGGCTCCTTGCCATGATGACATCATCCTTGTACCAAGCCACATTGCTTGATATGGGGGGTGCGTTGAGGGATTTTCACTACTGTTGGGGTTAGATGGGGCATGACGCCCCCCCTCCCTTCCCACTCCAGCCTTCAGTTCGGAGTGATTTGCTCATTGTTAGCTATTTTAGTCATTTTTTGGTAAACTCTGGGGAAAATGCCACGGATTTGATTATTTTATATTGTTTTATGTTATAATTTTAAGTTGACATGTTTTAATTTTAAATTGACATTTTAAAGCATGTAGGCTTGCTTATTTTATAAAAAGTGAGTGTGAGATCATATAAATACAATCTCCTCACTTCATTTTTACACACAATTTATGGGATTAAACTACACATGTTACTTTTTTACCCTAGAAGGGTCTTTTTGGAATGATGCACACCTCTTGGAGGAAGTTCCTTTTGTCTCTTGGATGAATGTTGGATGCACTCTTTGTCTTGCAAATGCTATGTGGATGCTAGAATAGTTGGAACAACTCATGCACAAGTAATTCTTGCTCTTTTGAAGGTTTGTTTGTTGAATGGTAAGTAGGTTTTGCATCTTGAAGGATTGAATAGTAGCCTTAGGGCTACATTCTCTTTGAATGGGGCCATTTATCTATTTTTCTATCCCTTAACATAGTAGAAACGCTCCCAAGATGAGGTTTCTACATAGTTAGCCTTGGAGCTCCAACATTTGCCCTAGTTTAAGCTTTTCAAACCAACCCTTGTGGTTGTTTCAAGAAGCCCTAATATAGTGACAAGGAAAAATTCCCTCCAAGAGGAAGGCTGGTCACCTTCCTCTAAGGCTAGGGTTTGAGGTAATAATCATCAAAACCCTAAGTTGACACATTTCTACAGCTAAGAAACCCTAGTTTGTACATTTGTACATATTATGCTAGCTTAGATTTTATTATTTTTGTGAAATATAGGTCTGATTTTTGTACATAATTTTCATAAAAAAAAAATCCTTAAGAGCTAGCTACAAACCCTAGCTGTAGCTCCTACCTACCCCTAGCGACCTCCTTCATTCCCATCTCTAACCTTCGCTCTCTCCTTTTCTAGGCTCGCCCTCACCTCTACTTCTTCCCTAGACCCTCGCTTTCTCCCTCCTAAACCTCGCTCTCCCCTTATCCTAGCTCGCAACCCTCTCCACCTTTTCCTTAACACCTTTCTCTCCTCCGCTCCCCTCTTCTTCTCCTTTGCTACCTCTCTTTCTTACCTTCTATCTCTGCCCTATCCTCTTTTCCTTCGTCCCTCTCCTTCTCTTCCCCTTCTCCTCTTCCAAACCTCCCCATCTTACTTATCTATCCTAGCCCTCCACCATCTTACTTATCTATCCTAGTCCTCCGCCATCTTACTTCCTTTTCATCCTTGTTCCATTTTCTCCTCGCTTAGGCCCACGGTCAGCCCAAGTAAGCCCTCAATCTCCCTTTTGGAGCCTTCACAAGGCCCTAAAATCGCCATTATCAGACCTCTGTTCACTGCTGTTGTACGTCTGCTTACTGCTACAAACAGTCCATATAAGGCAGCCCCTTTTCTCATGTCACATACCTGTGCACACAAGTAAGAGAGAAGGTCAATTATTGATTTCTGCAAGTATAATTGAAGGCTATTGGTGCTCCTAAGAAGGTCTGAAAATTGATTTACATACAGTATAATTGATTATCTTTTATTGCTTAACAGTGTATGTTGAAATTGGTTTGGAAGTGTAAGTGATATTACTACTCTTGTCATAGTTTCTTTGGTTGACTTGCTCTTATAATTATCATGCTGTCGTTGATACTACTGTCATTACATACTGTTATAAATTTTAAATTGGTGCATGAAAGTTAAGTTGTGGTACTAATTTCTCCATGCAACGCATCATTTGGAGGGTGGAGAGTTTCATGTTCTTTCCTTTCATGTAATATCTTCTTGTGAGATAAATTATCCCCTTGAGTGGATAATATCCATCGCATAGAGAAAGGAACCAATACAAATCCAATCTATATCATAAATCTGAATTATCCCCCTGAGTGGATAATATCCATCGCATAGAGAAAGGAACCAATACAAATCCAATCTATATCATAAATCTGAATGCCACCTATGTTGGAAGGTTATCAACAGATAAATCACCATAAATGACAAATGAAGAATGTTCCAATGCTGAAATCAACAGACAAGATAGAAGGATGCATTATCGCCATCATAAATCAGAATGCCACATATGTCGGAAGGTATCAACTGAGGAAGGTATCAACTGAGAAATCACCAGAAGTGAGAAATGAAGAATGTTCCAATGATGAAATCAACAGACAAGATAGAAGGATGCCTTATCGCCATCCTCATCACAAGAGCATATATCTTAGCCAACCAGTGAATCAACATTGCTTGAAACAACGACAGTGTTCAAACTATATTCCAAAGAATATTATTTCCAGAACAGTTGGGTGTCAAAATAGAAGTCATCTTGGGAATCACAATACAAAAAGTTATATCCATGAACCTTATAAGCGCATAGTTCCACAAAAGACTGAATTAGGGTGGTCTGGCCATTTCACAATTCAACAATTTTTCCCAATGCTTCATCCCTAAGATTGCTTGATGAGAGACACACAGTTGTGAGCAATAATTGCTTGGATGTTGAGATGTGATGAGTTATACTTGTGGGTGTGACTCTTCCAGAGTAGGTATGTTCTATCACGATGGAGAAGTATTCTGTCAGATTGCATTGTTACAGGGAGTTGATGAGTGTTAGCTTTTGGGGTTACTCCAAAAGAGTTTCACCTTGCTAGGAGAGTGACATGATGCTTCATGCACATATAGATGGCTCAGTTTGGGTGGATGCTTGACCTTGGATAGAGTGTTAGTTGCTAGGAGAGTGCCATGTCTCCTATCCTCTTGGTGATGCTTCGTGGACATATAGATGCCTCAATTTGGGTGGATGCTTGACCTTGGATAGAGTGTTAGTAAGGTGCCATTACCTACGAGGTTGTTAACCTAATTGGCATGTTGACTAACCCATTGGGTGCACACAATGGGGGAGACAATTGCTCAATCAATGGACGTAACTACCTAGGAGGAGGAGTGTTCGGGACTTGTAGGAATGTCAAAAATTTCCTCAAAACCAACAATTGATGCAACACAGCAGTTTCACCTATTAACAAGAGGTTTCCTAGAGAGGGTGTCTTTGTAAATTGACCATCATTAATCATAGCAATGAGTATAATAGGCCTATCATACTCATTGCTATGATGCTCAACTTACAAAGAGACCCTTTCTTCCCTAAGCACCACATTCATCTCATCACCCTAACCTAACTTAGGAACCTAAGAAATGCACATTAGCTTAGGGGTTTCACATGTAATAGGGGTTAATGTTGGTCACACCATGATAAGCCTGATGTTTATATGGATAAGAAAAAAAAAAGTTGTTGAGCTACTAGAAAAGTGTAATATTTCATGTCTATTCTCCATATTTGGAGGCATCTCCTTGTCACGTGTGGTATGGGGCTTCCTAATACATGAGTGCCCTAGCCTCTTTCATTGGTTTGGCACTTATCTTGATGTATATGGATGGTTATTAGGCCCCACCTAGTGAACACTCCCCTTGTTTCACATATTTGGAGGCACACATGGGTGCCTAAATATCATTATGATGGGGTCACCCCCTTGTACTTGGTTGGTGGTTACATTCCTCAACACATGGACGTGGTTTAGCATGTCCTTGACCCTTGCATGCACATGTTAGACCTTTGGCACAAGTTTGGAGGAGTTGTTATGCATTGGTTCTCCCTCCCAACATTACTCTATCACTTTATTGATGGGACATCCCACCTGCACCCCCCACATGTGCCACATCTTGTGGAGTTTGTTACATTATTTGGAGTGTTCTAGGGTTTTGACTCAAATGGACCCTTGAGGACAGTTGGCGCATGTTTTAGGTAGGGCGCTCCAATTGAGGATGCGCCCTTCCACAGTTTCTTGTTATTTTCATGGGGATGCTACACAGGAAGGGCATTCATTCCACCTTGGCACTCATTTTTAGGAGTGTTCCATATTTTGGCACCTTATTGATGGAGAGTGATCTTATTGGAGGGTTTGCATATGCTTTTACATGTATTTTGATGAGGCCAATGCAAATTAGGGGTATATTAGCATTAAAACCCTAGGCTTTTTGACCCCTCATTATTACTTTGAATTTGTCTAGCGGAGTGCTCCACTTTATTCATTATTATATTATGGAGGTTGTTATCATCATATTTGGAGGGTTGTTGGACCTAGTCTCACTTGTTCTAGTGATGTGCCACACTCTCGGCATTTAGTTAGGGTTTGAGGTTCAATAACCTAACGACCTCATTCTTTATGTATTTGTTGACCATGTCAAGAGGAGATTATTGTTGTTAACTCCTCCCTAGGATAGATCGAGAGATTTATTGTTATTTTATTTGAGGTTAGTTGAGCCTAGATTTTATAAAAAAAGGCTCCCCTCTCATTTGTAATTGTTGTTGGTTGGATAGTAAAGAGACCAATTTTCTTTTTGTCTGAAGCTATTGGATGTATGTGGAGACCTATCTGATGATAAGAGGCAAATATTTTTGTAGATCACGATTGGATGTGATGTTCAAAGTTTCAAACACTCTTCATTGCAAAGATTAGTCGATTTAGTTCAATGAATAGTAAAACTCACAGATTGAAAGAAAGAAAATGTAAAACTATTTCCTTTCTTATATGCTTTAGTGACTGATAGATTGCTTGTAGTTTGCATCCTTTAGGAGTGAATAAAGGTCCAATTTTCCATTATTGAGTATATGCTAGGTTGCTAGCCAAAGGTGTATTCTCATAGGGAAACCCTTTCTTGAAGAATTTATGCATCAAAATCCAAAGTTGTAGGTTGTCATTGGCATGTGCATTCAGTTACTTCAGCACCAAAAACTCTAATAAACAGCCCATTGAGATCTGTCCTCGTGACCCCATTTTCCCAAGATTGAAGGCACTAATCTTTCCCCCAATCACAATCCAAAAAAAAAAATCTCTTTTATTTTCTTTTTTGTCCTTTAAAATTTGGGGTTTACCTCGCTGCCCTATCATTTCCATATTTCAAGTTTCTCAAGCCTAGGTCTTAGAACTGTTTGCATATCATTTTCAGGCTCTCTTTTAGCTAGTTTAATTTCGGGAATTCATCATTTTATTACACCCCTAAAACAGAATCAAACCAGGCCTAAGTAGTGCTCGAAATGTTGATCAATTAGCTTGGTTAACATATCATTTAATATACTGCAAATCTGTACTTTTATTTCTGCATTTCGTAATCAAATTCGTCGTAACCTTAGGTGCTGAAATAACTCGTTTAAATCAGACATAGGGAATGATTTTGAACACTTTAAGATTTTGGAATTCAATTTCTGCATTTTGACATTGAATTTTCCAGATCTATAAATACTTCATTGGCGGCAATCTAGTATCTTTATTGAAATATATTAATAGAAATTTTGTGCCATTTAATTGGAAACTATCTAAAGTAGGAGTTCCTTCATTTTCTTAAGCGCTTGCCTTACCTCATTGTATTTTGATATTTGATTTGGCAAATCATTTCATCAGGTCAATTAAATCACCAAATCTGCAATAAACTCAGTCATCTGAATCAGATTTAAAATTAACCATCCAAGCTCCCTTTCATTTAGAACTAATTTAAAGTCAATCAATCATAGGGAAGCCCCCCCTGACCTTTGGGAGAAGGTCAAAAGTGAGAGGAGTAGTGCCCAAAGGTGACAGTGGTGCCTCTCCTATAGTTGCATCTAGGGAGAGCACTCATGGGTTGGGACTTTCCCACTTAAGTGTTAATATGAGCTGTAACAGACCTAATTTTTCACTTCCTCAAATCGCCCAAAGTTTATGGGTTTCTCTTCATTATTGTACAAACCTGCACATGTATGGCATTTTCTAAAAATAGAAACCCAAAAAATCAACAACTCCTAATCATCACCAAAATTTGAGCATGTGCACTCCTCCATAAAAGCTATCCATAAAAATGATTAATTTCTTAAAATATGAAGTTTCTATAAATAGAATGTTTCCCAAAATAGAAAAACTCAAAAGGTACCTTTCCAAAGTTCTCTCCCTCCCATGCAAGTGCCAAGTATCACATGGATGCATGGGAAACTTGCTACACTCAGGAAAATGTTGAAAATATGTACTAGTATGAGTGTGGAACAGATCACTAAACATAATTGCCATGAAGATATCATGCAAGAAACTTGTTCAACTTTAACTCTTGGAATAAAGATCCCACCATGTGCCCCGTCTGGCTAAAGCACTCATGAACCCTCGATGTATAATCAATGAAAATGGACTTTTGAGAAATTGCTTATGAGTGATCACAAAGTTCAAACCCAAAGAAGAAGCAACTAGCAAGGTTTCTCATAATGAACTTCGAAAGGGCAAATGGGAAATTATGTCCCTAGATATTGGACCTTCACAACCACAAATTTGATGACAAGCTTACCAAACCTTGGCAGTTGTTGATAAGTATGGAAAAAGGGCAAAATTTTATTCACATAATAACTTTTGTTGGTCATAATCATTCTTTTTAAATAAAGATCCAAATGCCTTGATATGTTATTTTTCTAATATGACAATTTGAGACTTGCCTCTTCTAAGTGGATTTCTTTTGTAATAACTGATATTTTCCCCTTTCCAAATGAGCAAGTAAATTGTATTTATAATATATATATTCCCAATCACTAGCTTGTAAGAACCATATATGTTACTATGTTTCCTTTAATTAATAAATTTTCTAAGTTCTTTTTTGTTTGTAATAATTTATAAATGCCAGGATGAAGTTGCATCATAATAACTAGTCATAATTCCACATACCTTTTTCCAATCAACAAAATCGACAACGTCACCATGCATTGTGGTCATTGCTGCAGATCGAAGAATCGTCTCCCTTTCTCTTTCATCAGGCATTGGTAAGGTTATTGTCCTATCCATGCGTCCTGGACGACGCAAGGCCTCGTCAATGGCTTCTGTCCTTCTCGTTGTAGCCATAAAAACAACTCCTTCTTGTGTTTCAAACCTGAGAAGACATGATTTGTCAGTTTACCAAAACCAAATTACAAGTGAATATGCATGGCATGCCATGCACTTTCCTCTAAAAAGAATGCAGACCTTACAAGAAAATGAATCTTAATAATTACAACCTTGAAAAAAATTGAAATTCAATTAGTTGGCCCCACGAAAAATTCCACATTTATAATTATATTATTCATACCAAATATTCACTAGTGTTTCTAACATGATTTCAAACCTTGGCGTAACATCCATAAATATGTATGGGAGATGATAATTACAATAATAGTAATAATAATAATAATTAAATCACCACAGAGTCATACCCTTTCACAGATGTGCCTGTCAATGTGTATATATACCATCACAAGGGTTTGTAAACCAGCATCCAATTATTCAATCTTTTATATGCATATATTTAAAGTACAGTTTCACCGCAGGCGAGTGCTATGGATGGTCCTGACCCGTGGGAAATCGAGGATGATGTACAACTAGTTGATTACTCTAACAATCATTTGCCAGAGACTTGGATCTTTGTAACGACACCTTCGCACTCAACCCATGAATCTAGGTCAACGAAGTAACAGGTGTTTGGGTGCAATTAATTCCTCTTGTGAAGGAGGTTCAATCGACAAAAGAACTCTATGGTGGAAATTCTTTCCTCAAGGGACGTAATACTCTTTTGTCCTTTGCGGATGTTTTCATTTCGATGGCTCTTATTTAGGGGGAGGAGGGTTTTGGTGACAGTTTTTAGGCAAAACCTTCTGAAGGTCGCCCCTCGCCAACAGGTGTTTATGATTTGCATGTTAGTTTTCATTTGTGTCCTCAGCCCCAATCGTATTAAAATTGTAGAAAGAGGATTGGAGTTGTCGGGGCTGAGGTGGGAAGTCCTAGGTTTATTGGGAAAGGTTGATTCCGAATGAGTTCGAGGCAACCAACCCACGAGACTTGGTGTCAAAGAGGAAGAAAAGGAGGATAATCAAAACCAAGGCTGGCAGCTTGTCTTTGGTAGTAGGGAATGTTAATTTTTTCAGTGCAGCTGCGAGACCCATTCTCAGAGAGAATGGTACCCTAGTCAGTTAACTAGGGTTCCTGGTCAAGTTAACCAGGCAGAGTAATGTGTAAGACCCTAGAAGGTACCCTAGGGCCCCCAGCTGTCTCCTGGGGTTCTTGGTCGAGGACCAAGCAAATGGATGCCATGGCAAAGTCCCTAGCATGTGGCTAGGGCCCCTATTTGTCTCTAGGGTATTCTAGTCTAGAACCAGACGGTTTCTTGGTCATGATGACCAAGCAGATCCTGCAGGTTGAGACAGAGACTTCCTAGGTCCTGCAGAAGGTTGATCAACATTCAGTCTAGGACTGAATGCTCAGCTTGAGGCTGAGGACCATTCTCTGGGAGAATGGAGAACCTGGTCATGGACCAGATGGTTGATCAACATGTCCCAGTCTACGACTGAGGCTCAGCCTTGGGCTGAGAAGCCATTCCTTGAGAATGGAGGCACTTGGTCAATTACCTAGATTATGATGTGTGATGCCCTCGTCTCCTAGGTCTTCGAGATGGATGAGTTGGTTGGTCTTCTCAAGGGACTGGCCACCCCTTGTGGAAGCTACTAACATTTGACCTAAGGAGCAGTTGAGAGGACCACATGATCACATCATCTGTGTGATCCCTTCCTTATACAATGATGATGGACTTTCAGTAGTATATGGTACTTTTGTACATTTGAGAGAGAGATGACTGGTTGAACCTTTCCACCTTGGGTGATTTACTTTTGGTCTTTTAGTGTTGTGGTACCCTGTCTTTGATTTGTGGTAATTAGGGTCATTGACCCACCTCTTATTTATACCACTCTTATTGTTTTTTATCTTATGGGTACTTTAGATGTTTGACCACTTTCTGAGGTTCTTTTATTTATTTATTTTATATTTATATTTTTATCTTTTATTATCTTTTATTTATTTTTATCTTTTATTTATTTTCATTTTTATATATTCTAATTTTTTTATTTTTATCTTTTATTATTTTTATTTATTTTTATCCTTTATTATTTTTTATTTATTTTTATCTTTTATTTTATTTTAAAGTGACCTCTCCCTAATTTAATGAAATAATATTTTTTTATTTTTTTATCTTTTAATTTTTTTCCTAATTCTATGGTTTCCTAATTTAAAGGATTATTTTAATAATCCTTTTATCCTATATATTGAAGTCCTATGTTCCTCATTTGGTAAGTGAACAAAAAAATAAATAACAACTTTGCTGCTTGACGTCAAGGGTACTAAGAGATTATTGCTGCTGGTTATTTTTACCTGTTGAGGCCGCCTAATTGCTGAAGCTTCTACTCATCTCAGATTTGATTTTTTCTGCCTGTCATCAACTGTTTGAGGTGTACTTTTGCTGTTGTTTAGGCTGCCCACCTGCTATAGTCCCATATCTGATTGGACTGCTTATTTGAGGGTTGACGTGAAGGCTTGTATGCTGCCACTACCCTATCCTTGACCCTGTAGAAGTCCGATCTGCTAACTTCAAGTCTGATCTGTCCTTATAAGAGCCCGATCCATCTGCTGAGGGTTTGTTAGGATCCGATCTGTTCATTTAGGGTTTGGTTGAAGCCTGATTTGCCTGCTGTGAGACCCGGTCTGCTGTGTAAGGTCTATTTGGGGTTCAACCTGATTGGTGAGAGGTCCGATATGATTAATGTGGGGTCTGTTCTGTTTATTGTGATTTTATTGAAGTTCGTTCAGCCTTTGCATGACTCAGCCGTGAGCCTTAGAGTTCTGTCCATCTCAGCCATGAAGCCCTAGGGCTTGGTTAACCCTGCTGTGTACTCACTTGAGGAGGCCGTGAGTCTCTTTGGTCTTGATCTGACTGCTGACTGTTCATTGGTGAGGGCTTCAGCTTGTATGGACAACTTGGACTGAGTTCTTAAGTTATTTGTTGATGCCAAGTCTTATTTTGCCTAGATCTAATTGTTAAGACTTACCTATGGTTCAGATTGTTTATTTTGCTGCCAGATCTATTTGTTTATGTTTGTCATTAATCACCGGTGACCAGATCTGGTGTGCTAAGAGTTACTTGTGGTCATTTCTCTTGTACTGAGATTTTCTTGAGTTCATATCTTTTGTGACCTTGTTGACCTCTATTGTGTTGAGTCTTGATAGAGACTGTAACTGTGCTTTTGATTGCCATTGACTACCACTACTGTTGCCTACAACCTTTCATCTCTCTCTTTCTGGTTTGTACTACCCTCTTGTAGGGTCTGATAGTTTCCAGTTTTGACTGGCCTCTCTGAGGCACATTGTTTACTGAAAGTAAGTAACTCTTCTGAGTATTTTATAGGAAGGGTCCCTCACACAAGTAATTATCTTCTCTTTTATTATTTATTCTACGTTACATACTGCTGAAGATTAACTTAGCACAGTGACCTAACGGGTAGTGTTAAAAGTACTTTAACATAGTGACCTGAGAGTGCTAAAGACATGAAATTTATGTTGTGATAGTTTTTACTACTGCACTATTTAATATTCGATATTTGTAAATGTTTATTAAATGTATTTTCTGCATTAGAATATGCTGAATTGTTATTTTTCTGTATACAAAATCCTAACTTGACAAAAATTCAACAGGGAAGGATATAGTTGTGGGGGAAATTCTTGATCTAAGAGGACACACCTTGGTGGGTAGAATTGTCGGCAAAAGGGTTTCAGAGGAGTCTCTCCAATCGTATCTAAATACCTTTTAGGTGCCTACTCTCGGCTACAGACCGAATTTTCATATTTTATTGAGGGGGTGGTCGGGTTTTAAGTTTCGTTTGGAAGAGGATGCAGTAAATATTCTAAAGGGGCTTTGGTTTTATGATAGGGCATTTTGTCGTTAAAACCCTGGCACCCTGTGTTTGACTCAAAGGTAGAGTGCATGAATGGGTGGTCCATCTGGGTGAAGCTACCAGGGTTACCAAAGGAAGGGTGGTCATCCCAGGGCTTGAAGCTCATCAGTGATAGAATAGGACACACCTTGTGTGTAGATGACTCTTTTGAATCTTACCCCTCGCGGTCAGTGGCCCAAATTTTGGTGGAGGTGGATATGTGTGTGGACCTTTTCAAATCTATTGAATTAGTGCAAGAGGGTTGAAGTTTTGTTCATATTCTAGACTATATGAATGTTCCCTTCCATTGTGCAAGGTGCCATATGCTACAACATGTCTAAAGAGACAACTGTTGATGTATTTGTAACTTCGAAATGTATTTCACCTATGTATATTGTACTCCTATAGAGATGTTATTATTCCTCTATACGGAAGTGTCGTCATTTGTATTGACAAGTGTCGCAAGTGTTGCAACTTGCATGTGATGGGTTATTAGTCTTAGACCACCAAGTGTGGGGTCGGCCCTGATTAGTATAACGATGGGTTATTAGACTGAGTTAGACAAGTCGGCCCTGCTAGGTTATTAAGCAGGTCAGGTCATGTATAAATAGAGTGCGGGAGGCACTCTATTTGTTCATCTCATTATTCACTTCTACACTACTCGGAAAGTGGCGCACTAGTGGAGGAGGAGGTTCAGCTGCTAGGAGGACTATCTCTGTGTACTTGGGTTGTATCATTGCTCTTTCTATCTCTGAGGAAGTTGTGGGGTTTTTCACCTTTATGGTTTTCCCCAGTGAAACTCTGTGTGTCTATTGTCTCATGTGATTGCTTGGTGTGATTGATATGCATTGTTATACTTGATATGCTGTACATGTTATTCTCTCAGTAAAGATCCTAGAGTATATTGAATTAATGCTCAAAAATTAACAACAACAACAAATCTTTTGCCAGAGGCTATTGGTGTAGGGTCAAAGGATTTGGTCAGGAAAATGTTAGAGGTTTCTTTTGTGACTGATCCTTGCTTGAAGATAGGGGGAAGTGAAGATTGTCATAAGACTATTGCTCAAAATGTTGATCCTTTGGACCAACAAGGTCGTGTAGTGAAACACAATGAAGAGGATCGTTATCTGATTGTTGGAGATTTGTCAATCCCCTTAAGTGTTGAATCTCGACATCCTTTGGAATTTAATAGAGAGGGGCAAGGCTAGGACAGCCAACGCTAAGCATTGGAAAAGTCTGATAACGATGATTGTTTAGTGGAATTACGTTCGGTGGCTCGTACTGATTCTAGTGCATCCTAAAATATCTAGTATGGTTCTATTGATTTAGAGATTCCTTCTTGTGGAGGGGGGGAACCAATTTTCCTTCTAAGGCTACCCCTCAAAGAGGACAGCCACCTAAAGGTAAGGCTTTGGCTCCTCAACCTAAGAAGAGAGAGGTGATGAATGCGGTCTCGAGGAGGTCAAGGTCTTTGTCATGTTCAAGGAGTGATGTTCTAGGATCCTCCTTTGAAGATCAATCAGAGGATCTGAGGGGGAGGCACTATAACCTTCACCCAAAAAAGAGGTCAGACCCATTCTCCTCTGAGGTGTAGAGGGGACTAGGGTTTGATCAATTGAACGTCGCCTAAACCACTCATGCCGGCAAACTCTTTGCTATAAAACTAGCACAAGCAAAACCTGCTAAAGAACTAAGTCAAGGCAAGCAAAATTACTCCTAGAAGCCCTTAGAGATAGCTTGTCCCCTTTGGATGGTTTTTTATGAAGATTGTGTCAAGCTAATATCAAAGGGTTGGGGCCCCGGGGGCAGGCTAAGAAATTGGCTCGAAGGTGTTTATTGGTTTTGGAGAAACGAGACATTGTTTTGATTGCAGTCGATGGGCAAAGGGGATATGATTATCCTTATCCTACAAAAGATGTCGTCAGGTTGTGATTTTCTCGCTCTAAACTCGACTGGGATGTTAGGGGGTGTGATTAACGATTGGAGGGATTCATTGGGTTTGATGAACTCCTATGGCGTTTTCTCCAGTCTCTATACAAAAAAAAATTGTAAATGTTTGGATATTACTCTTTGAGTGTTCAATGTTTATGGGCCTTATGAGGGGCATGCGGATTTCTGGAACAAACTCTTTTTATTTGATCTCGTCTTGGCCCCTGATCTTATTGTGGGAATAGATTGTAACTTTACTACTTGTCAAGAAATTTGGGGTTCTAGTGCTCGTCCTGATTTTTTATTTGACAATTTTCATTCTTCCTTTGTTCAGAAAGGCTTGATGGACGTGGAACTCATTGAGTCGACACCTACATAGAGTAACAACTGCCCAAGGGAAGAAGGTGTTGCAAAGAGATTGGACTGGATGTTGGTCCACACTAATACGTTTCAAGGGGTGAATAGATTCAGGTCCTAGGTAGGTAGTCCGAGGTGCTCAGGCCACTTTCCAATTTTCCTCAAAGTGGGCAATGTGGACAAGAAGTCGAGTGCCTCGTTTATGTTCAATCCCGCCTGGGTGTTGGAGGAGCGATTCACTGCTATGGTCAAAGATAGCTAGTGTAGATAAAGCCTGACCCATCCTATGCACAATTTGTTCATGCCTTGAAGGTAATTAAAGACAAAATAGTGGCCTAGGTTGGGGAACACCATACAAAGAGAGGGGCGACATAGTTGATATTAAGAAGGAGGTAGGCACATTGCTGGAGCTGTCGAATAATTGTTTGTTAAACTATGAAGAACTCGTTTCCCTAAGATGAATGGAGGCTCAAAAATCAAAGCTCTTGTTGGATGAGGAGAAAGCGTGGAGAATGAAGAGTTGACCTACAAGGGTGGAGACCGAAAATCAAAATACCAATTTTTTTCATAATTTTGCCAGCCACAAGAAGAACAAGAACAAAATTAGGGATTTGAAGAATGAAGAGGGACAAAAAGTTTGTAAGTTTAAGGACCTAGTTGATTTGGGGGTTTGTTAATTTAGTAATATTTTTAAAAAACTAACAGATGAAATATGGAGGAAATCCTTAAGGTTATATCTACATTCCCAAGGTTGATTGAGCAAGAAGAAAATGATCGCTTATTTTAAGCTGTTACAAAAGAGGAACTTGTATCGATTTTGGGTTCTTTTAAAAAAGATCGTAGTCCCAATCATGATGGTTGGGGATGGGCAGTTTTTCATTTCCTTATTTGATATTCTTGAGGAAGATTTGTTGAGAGTGGTGGCAGAAGTTGAAAGGTCGAAGTAGGTCCCATGTAATATCAATTCGTCTTTTATCACTTTGATTCTGAAGTCCAATTGTCCTAAAAACTTTGATGGGTTTCAAGTTTCAACCCATATCCCTATGAAGTCTCTAAAAGGACATTTTGAAATCATTGATGTTCGCTTGAAGCTTATTCTATCTCTTTGTATCTCTGCAGAGCAATTTGGCTTTTTAGAGGGTCGCCATATCCATGAAGCGATCACGTCAACACAAGAAGGCCTTCATTCAATAAAGGTGCACAAAACTCTGGTTGTTATAATCAAAATAGACCTTTCAAAAGCTTATAGTTATCAGAACCGGATTAGTGATCGAACCAACCGACCCGAGGAATCCTATCAGGAAAAAAGCTAGAAAAAAATGGATCACAAAACCAATCAACCGAATTATACATAAAATATTCAAATTTTGAATTCATGTGCATCCATGAGAATCCAAACCATTATATACAAATATGCAAATTTTCTCATGTATATAGCAAGTAAGACTGCATACAACCAAAATAGCACCAAGTACAATAGATATCTAAACCAAAGTACATCAATAAATAGGCAATAAACTAGGGATTCTTCAAAACTAGTTCTGAGGCCGCCAACGTCAATTTAAAGAATCAGCACCACCAACATCAAGGTTCGTACATGTTCTGCAATATCACCAGTAATTACCTCCCCCTGATATGAAAAGTCCTTAGTGTTAGTTGAGTTCTTGGTTCCCCAATGGATTGGCCTACAATAATACCTACTGCTTCTCCCAATTCGATCAAGTGACTATGAGTAGTACTTTGAGCATATCATAATTGACAAATCCAACATATAATCTTGCAAGTAAAGGAGGTTTGTATATATATTGGTTGTGTTTGAGGGTTTATTAATTGATTGAGAGTGGTTAATGTGCTTGATTAAATGCCAATCACATACCCTCATACATCATAGAATCCAATGGAAATGTTGCAATCCTGAAATCCTAAGAACTATTAAGCCTGTTGAATTATGAATGGGATCAAAAATTTTAATTTTTGCATTTGAAGTCCGATGAGGTTGGAACCACTCTCAAACATCCTAAAACCATTTAATATTGTACGATGCGTCTTCTACTTGCCTTGGTTGTTCCCAAAGTCATATTTCACAAAGCATCTTCATCCCAATTTAATCTAATATTTGAAACTAGAGGAAAATATTTTATTATACGGAAGGGCAAAAGCTTAATGTTTTTCCTCTCCAACTATCAAACCCTAGAGTTTTATTTCTCCACCTATCAGACCCTGGCGCTTTGTCTCTCCAGCTTTTAGGCCCTATCTGAGATCTCATCAGTTTGATATTGGTTGGATCCAAGAAATCTTGCACTAGTTTGCAAGTGTCTTGAGTCACAACTCGTTGGGGCATCATTAATATGCCTTTTGGTTATAATAGGCCTTAACCCTAGCTTTCCCTCGGCTTTTATATGGATCTCACTTAGAGTCTCTACCTTAACCTCTTTTCTTCTGGGAATCAATTTATTTGCCCTCAATTCAACATCTCTCACCATGAATTGTATCCTCAATTTCAATCGAGAATCTTGGCAACATTTTTTAAATGAGCCATGTATGAATCAAAGACTGATATTCCCCCTCTGTATGGACTCACCAACCTCTTCCAACTATTTTCCAATCAACAAAAATAGTTGGCACAAGACCTCCACATTTTCAGCATTAGGAGCAACTTTGATGTCTTGCCCGAATATTCTCGAATGCGGACATGAACAATAGGGTTGGGTAGCATCTTTTGTTTGAATAACTCTGCAATCAGTCTAATATTTCCTAGAGTTCACCCTTTCAAAAGTTGCTCTTTTCTAGGCATTCAGGTCCAATCATTTCTTTCAATTGAACATTCATGTTGTCAACGCCTTCAAATTCACTATGGCAAGTGTTTAGCAAGATCCTTTTGAAGCCTACTAGCTTTCCATCAGGTTCCTCAGGTGGAAATTCAGGGAGTCCTTCGTTCAGATGTACACACAACTTGGCATACATAAAGCAAAATGTAGGTTCCATCACTGCCTTATCAAATGACAGTGAAATCACACCCTGCAATATGTCTGTAATTCCATAATTAAGCAACTAATTTTTCAACATATCTAATTTCTCAATAGTCAATTTGTTCATGGAACTATTGCCTTAGCGAGAGAAGATGGCCCTAAAACTAAAAATGGTTTCATTGATTCCATGTGCCTTGAAGATGTGAAGTACGATTTTTCAGTATGAGATAGCGGAAGATAAGCTCACTGACCACACCATTCAAGAGTATGAGGTTTAGAAATCTGGTTATTACTCTCATTCCTCAATGGTTCATATCAAATGGACATCCTTTTCCAATAAAGAGAAGAAATATTTGACCACCCAAGGCAGTAGATATCGAAGACCATACATATGCATCAGATTCAACTCACTAACAAGAAAATCTTATTAAAATCATTACTACGAGAGCTTTTAAGTTGCATGCCTCTATGCCAAGCCAACACTTCTCAGAAGGTCTTGCTTAATGATTCCCCTATCCCTACGTGAGGGCTTGTATTGTTGGTGGTGTTGCCGAGAGGCTCAAACAGCACATTAATTACAAGCAGCATGGCAAATGAAAAGCAACGTTCCTCAAACACATATCCAAGACAATGTCAAGGTCATCACCCAAAATCCCACTCACTCCAAACTCAAATCTAACACACCAATCACTGTTGAAAGGCGAATATATCTTGCACCACCTGAGAATGTCATATTTTATGTTTCATTGTAGGGCATCTCGATATCGCACAATTGGACATGGATCGAGCTCCATCACACGATTGATTCGCGTCCTCTATAAGTTGGTCAATTTTAGAAAGGCCTTGCTAGTGAGCGAAAACGGTAGGAGTGGTACCAAATCCCATTGAATACCGTTCATCATCACTACTCAATGCCTCTTCTTCTAGATCATTAATATGTTTTTTCATTTCTTTTATTGGCATTGTTGAAGTTGGGTTTTGCGCTAGTTGGAAGTCATTATCTTGTTCTTGTTCATATTTCCAAACAGATTCGGAATCGGAATCGAAGTCTTCATCTTTGGCTGCGGCTGCAGCTTCTATAGAATGTTTGAGGTATTTCCCAAATGCTCTAACTGACTCCTCAATTATATTACAGATTTTATTTTTAAATCTTCAAAGATGGAGTCCATGATGTATGGCTCTAATACCAATGTAGCGGAAGCACAAAAGCTTATAATATATATATATATATATATATATATATGTATGCATGTATGTATGTATGTATGCACGTATGCATGTATGTATGTATATATGTATGTATGTATGTATAAAAAATAAGATGATAAATGTTACAAATGAGGACCCCATATAAATAGGGCTATTCATTCCCTTTCACATAAAGGAGCATGTCTTTTAATTCAATAATAGTAATTTTCTTTTTATTTATTTGGTTATTATTATTTACTATTAATATTATTTATCATTTGTTATGTATATAACATATATATATTTCTACATAGAAGCACCCTTTGTGTTTCTTACATAAGTATCAAAGCTACAGTTTGGGCTCTCGCGGAATTGTTCAGGGTGATAACAATCAACTTCTACATTGCTTCCCAATGGCACCCGTCATTGCCCCATTCTTATCCAAACCCAAACTACCATCACTTGTTAATTTTTCCTTATCTCTGTTAGCATATAATTATGATCTACTATTTTTAATACTAATCCCAGATGCATATACAAAAGTAAAACTCGGATCTGATAGTATAAGCTGCAATACATAAGCTCATTAACTTCATCTAAACATGCATAGCGGAACTGGAAACCATACACACATAGACACAGTGATTTACACTGGAAACCCCAATCCTCGATGTATACCTCTTCTTCTATTTTTCCATTCAGGAAAGCTGCCTTTTCATCCATCTGATGTAACTTCCATTTCATCTAGCTGCCAAGGCAAGGATGGTTCTAATTGAGGTATATCTGGCCACAGGAGCAAAGGTCTCCTCATAATCAATTCCTTTCTTCTGACAGAACCCCCGAGCTACGAACCTTGACTTGTACTTTTCAATGCTTCCGTCTGCTGAGTGTTTTGTTTTGAAGATCCATTTTGACGATACAACTAACTTATCCTTCGGTCTTGGTACCACATCCCAAACATCATTCTTGATTATGGATCGATATTCTTCATTCATGGCATCCAACAAATGCTTCTTCTTTACTGCATCTTCAAAACATGTAGGTTCTTCTTCAACAAGGTTACACATCAAGGCTACATAACTGGAATATGGCCTTGATCTCTTGCTTTCTCTATGGGTTCCTTCTGGGGCACCATATTTTCCTGCATCTTGTATTAATTCTTGTGCCCAAGTTGGTCTTTTCTTCCTTGGATTTTCTTCATGAGGTGTCTCCTCAGGTCTCTGAGGTTCTGTCATGTCATGATCCTCTCGAATAGGTTCCTCTTCAATATTTTTGTCTAGTACATTATTAGTTTCTGTAACTCTAGGAGCTTCATGCTCCTCTTCATCCTCATGAGTCTTCTTAGACTTGTTGAAAGCTGTGTCTTCATCAAATGTAACATCCCTGCTGAGCTCAATCTGACAGTATCCTGTGATGTAGATACGGTAAGCCTTTGATTGCTCACTATAACCCACAAATATTCCCTGCTTTCCTGAAGGCTCCAACTTCAATCTCTTCTCTTTTGGAATGTGAATAAATGTTGGGCATCCAAATGTCTTTAGATGACAGACTTCAGGCTTTGCACTGGTAAACACCTCTTCTGGGGTCTTGTTGCCAAGAGCACTATGAGAGATTCTATTATGTACATAGACTGCAATTCTAGCTGCTTCAGCCCATAGATGCATGGGTAGGTCTTGATCATGGATCATGGCCTTTACTGCTTCCATGATAGTTATGTTCTTTCTTTCAGCTACACCATTCTGTTGTGGATTATAGGGAACAGTGAGCTCCATCTTAATCCCTGCTTGTTTACATAATTCTTTGAAATCACATGAAGTGTATTCCCCTCCATTATATGTCCTTAGTATCTTGATCTTCTTTTCAGAGAGGTTTTCTACAAGAGCCTTAAACTCTTTAAACTTTTCAAAAACTTCATTCTCATTCTTTAGAAAATAAATCCATGTTTTGCGGGAGTAATATGTTATCACACACATAGTAGCTGGGTTACCATATCAGCAGAGCAAATATCTGCACTTTTCAGAGCTTTTCCTTTACACTTATTCAGTGAGATCAGCTATCATGGGCAGCATTATTTATGATCACTCACACATCAGAGCATCTTTGTATCAGACATTTAGTAGACCTTATGCCAAGGCTGAGCCTTGAGACCTCAGATTTGATGACCGATATGGACTTTTATTCCATACAGTTGCAGTGCAGTTTTCAATGATTCAGATACAGTGTTCTCAGTGGTTATAGTTGGTTCAGATTACAGATGTTGATTGATGACCCAGTATATATATGATGTGCATTGATGTTATTACCTTGTTGTTTAGGTCATTTTGATAGCATTGACTTGGTACAAAGTAATTATGAATCTAGCAGTGTATTAAAATTGAAATGAAATTGGTTGTTGTGGATTTAATTTATATGTATTGATTGTATTACTGACATTTGGAAACTCTTGTTTTATACATGTTGGTCTTTACCTTCATATGGATTATATGTATTGATTGTATTACTGACATTTGGAAACTCTTGTTTTATACTTGTTGGTCTTTACCTTCATATGGATTATATGTATTGATTGTATTACTGACATTTGGAAACTCTTGTTTTATACTTGTTGGTCTTTACCTTCATATGAATGTGAACATGATCATTTAGTGTATGCCTGACCTGCTAGCTTAGGCACCATTTTCACTTGTCTCCATCCATCCATTTGTCCTTTCCCCATTTATTGATCTTCACCCTGACTTACACCTTGACTTGTGATATGGAGGATCTCCCCGCTTCTGCCTCTGTGTTGGGCTTGCATCCATGTTTATCTTGTGTCTCGGCTCTGAGTTGGCAGCAAAACTTGCCATTGGTAAGTTGGATTTTATGCCTTTATCATTCTAGTCGATTGCCCCGATGTGTGGTTTAGATTTGCGGAAGTCCCCCTAGTTGCTTGAGTTGTGTTGGCTAAAACCTGAAGCAAAATTGTACTACATATGGACACTATTGTTATATCTTGCGCATCCCAATGAAAAGGGCTATGAAATTCAAATGATATGTAATGTAAATGCACCCCGAATGAAAGTTGCGATTAGTTGTGCTTATAAGCACATGTGAAAACTCAGAGGGGTCATATTAGGCCTAAAAAGAAATGGATAAAAGTATGCTAAATCTAAAGATTGTTGGCCATGAAATTCAATGAAATGAAAGGTCCTAAAAAGCAGTGGTTAAATGTATGCCAAATCTAAATACTGTTGACCTTATGTGAAACTTTCCCCATTGAACCTGCGGGTTATGATATGAGATGGAGTAAGGGACAGCTAATTCTAAGTGTCTCCTAGAACCTCAAGTTACGGCTAACCTGACACCTAGTTCATGGTGGTTCTAGTAGTAGACAATTTCTGCCAAGGTTGAATAAGCACTTCTCTGAACAACTCATCCATGTGTGAGACGCCGCCATTCCTTGTGTACTCCTTGTCCAACACATGCTTAAGTGTATAACACCATGTCCCTCATCCAAAGTATCACAATGTTAAGTCAATCAAGTCATCCCTCTCAACCTAGCTTTGTGTCCTTAGCCTTCACCCTTTGTAGCAATTTGATCATGTTTACAAACAAGTATATCCTTGAGATTCTTCTTGAAAATAAATTATTTAACTAACCTATTACTTATTAACTGCCAGTGAAATGATGCTTAATACTCTAGAGTCTTGCTATGACAATGATTTAGAGAGCATGGCTTCTTAGCCAGGGTCATATCTTGATCAGTTTGACTGGTCAAACGTAGTTTGACCAAGGTCAACCTTGGGATCCGTGATGAGATGGACCACTTTATGTATGATATTGATCTATGGTCTTCTATATACCTTTTTGATGATTCCATATGATGGGAACAGGCTTCAGATGATGATTGATGCAGTTTTTCATGATTATTATTATTTCCAGATCATCATATTTTTACTTGTTCGGGTATGGTGGACCCTACAGATGATCCTATAGGTTATCATGAGGTGTATGAGTACTCATCTCTAGTGGATTTGAGTCTTATGGATCCATTGAGACACTTGTCTTTCAGTTTCAGGAACTCCCAGGCAGGATATGAGCAGTTTGGCCATGCTGATGTGGCCTGACCAGCTAGATCAATGGAGGCCATTCGTTGCCTAGGTCGCTACAGGGGAAGGGGGTGGTCTAGCCATTTGTTATTACCATATTACCCCCCTCCGGACATGATGGCACGGTCAGTTTCAAAGCGCATGCACCAGACAGTCAATTATGGGCAGTTTCAGGGTTTTTCAGGAGGATAAAAAATGGAATAAAAAGGTCATAAAGGAATTCGATTTGGGCAATTGAGGCAAGTTTTTGGCATGAGGTCTGCTTTAAGGTCATCTATGGTGTATCCCACTCCGTCCAGATCAGTTTGCAGCAGTCAATGGAGTCCACACACTCAACAGGATGTCATGTGATGTATTTTTCTCTCAGATTGGGGGTATAGGATTTGATCATGTGTCTTGTCTTGTGACAAGAGTAACATTCAATTAAGGATAGATCTTTCTTGAACCTCTTGGTCCTTTGAGATTTTTGAGATCTTCTGGGAGAGTGGTCATGAGTACGTACATGACTCTTTCTTTTCCTTCCACCTTTGGAATGAGTTGCCAAAGCTTGATCTTCATTGTCATTTAATTTCTCCTCTCTTACTACTATTCTTTCTTCCTCCTACACACACTCTTCCTATAGTTGTATGAACTAGATTAATTTCTTCCTAGCACATATGCCACGAACAAAGGGTTCCCAATCTCTAGGAAGACCATTCAGAGTGGTCATCACAACTTCAGCATCTTTTACCATGTCTCCAATAGCTTCTAATTGTTCTTTGATCTGGGACACTCTGGAGAAGTATGAGTGCATAGTCTCGGACTTCTGGATCTCCACACCCTTGAGTTGATTTCTCAAGGTCATCTTCCTATTGATATTATTTCCTTCAAACAGGCTAGTCAAGGCATCGAACATCTCTTTTGGAGTCTTCTTAGATGATACTTGAGGGATCAAGTGATCTTTGATAGAATCAGCTATGATCCTCTTAGCCTTGACCATATTCTTCTTATGTCTTGCTTTGGCCTCATCTCCTTCTGGTTCTGCAAGTCCCTCTCTTATAAAACTTTCTAGGTCATGTTCTTCAAGAATGAACATGACTCTATATTTCCATGCCCTGAAGTTCTCAGCTCCTTCAAGCTTCTCATCAAGCTTGGTATTGTTTGTCATTTTGATCAAATGAGAACCTCAAATGGAAATAGAATAGATGTAGGAATTACCAGTAAAGTTGTCCTTCTGAAAAATGCTTCTTCCTTGACCTAGGGTTTGACAGAGAAACCCTAATTTTCCAACTTCGGGATTTTGGAAAACTAATTGGATGAAAAGATGCGCCTCCTCAACGTGAGTTGAGCAAAGTACTCCTCCTGATTCTGTGAGCAGATGTTCCAAAACCTTGATGCCCTAGTTCTTCGGGATGCAGTGGGGGACCCAAAAATGAAAATTCTGGGAATTGAATTCTGCTTCGATAGAAAGATGCACCCTAATGAGGTGAGTTAGATGCACCCTCTTTTTTAGCTGATCTGTGGAGAGAGCTCTCGGAATAAGAAGCCCTAGTTTCTGCAGTTGCGGAGGCTGCACAATGTTTTCTTTCAGGCCTGCTATGATACCATGTTAGTTTTTTCACTTGTTTAGCATAATAACATTAAACAATCTAATCATTGAAAGAAATACAAGCACAACAAACACAAAGAACACAATATTTCTCTCGGGGAAACCACAAGGCAGAAAACCCCGGCAAAACTTCCTCAATATAGAATTCACAAGTACAAGATAAAACCCAAGACAAAATCAGCTCCTCTTGTTCACTTGTGCGAACTCTCTCCTATGCGAACTTGAATGAGTGAGATGAGTGTTACAAATGAGCAACTCAATCCCCTATTTATACTTTACAATTGACTTGACCCTTTTACTAATTAGGTCGGCTCTAACTCAACTAACTAGGACGACCTGTACACTTTACAATAAAATATTATTTTCTAGTTATTCCAGGCCGACCTAACAGTTAGGGTTTACATTGACTCTTTCAATGACTCTTACATTATCAATTACATCAATGACATCTCCCGAAGGAGGAATACAATAGTACAATAGACAAATACATTTTGAATATCTTCCGCAGTTACATTTCTTCAACACTCAACAGCCACCCATTGTCTCATAACAATCGTTTATTAATGCAATGAGCTAATAAGTCAACAAATTCAACCTTTCCAATGAGCTTATTTTTTTCAACAGGGCAACGTTTCGCCTTGATCTATCATTTTTTCAAAATTCTAAAAATCTAGGCGATCTTTAAATGGGTCATGACTCACAAGAGCAAAGTTCTATGATCAAAGTTCCTATCAATCAAGTGGAAATATAACTTCCAACATAATTCCTACCATATTTAGGGAAGAATTTCAATGGAAAAGAGGTTGAGCTTGTCTATAAATTAACTTACTATGTTTATTAATAGTAGTTGATGCCAACTTTATTAGTTGTCTTCTCCAACCATCAACTAGTGTGACATTGTGGGTCCCTCCATTGGACCAGCTCACTAGGTGGGTCGAATTTCCCCATGGGGGCGTTTTTTCCTCCTTGGCAAATTCGTTTTTGATGATGATGTGTATTGTGGGACCTTGGTATAGTGAGTTGGGGGGATAAAACACCTTATAGACACCCCCCAACCACATTGTATGTATTGTAGGGGCCCCACAAGGGGACCCCATCTCCACATGTGCGCTCTACTTGGGCAATTCGCACCCCCATGAGGAGGCATCTCCTCCATTCGATTTGGTCATTGGGGATTAAATCCCAGCCCTCCATTTTGGGGGGAAACTTGTTGTGAGAGTGGCCTTTCTCTATAAGAGAAGGCACTCACCCATTGTATCATCTCTCTTGGCATTTTTGGAGTTGAAATAGAAGAGAAACGTTGCTGCTCTTGCTTGATTCTTGTGTGATACTCTCTTGGTATTGTTGATTGCCATACTATCTTGATGCACTAGTTGTAGTTTGTGGATGTTTCCAGCATTGTATTGCTCACCATTGTTTGCAGCAAGCACAAAGTCTCGGAGGAGGGCGCACCATTTGGCTGCCACTGCTGCTCCATTCTCCGGATTGGTAACACAAGGTAAGTGTTTTTGCTATTTCAGCCAAGCATTTTCTCTCATCTTTTATTTGTATTGCTGTAGATTTCACTTGCTTATCATACTAATTTGATTTATGTCCATTGGTGTTGGCAGGCAAGGAGGACGAGTTGGTGGGGAGAGAGCAAGTCGATTTCAGCTGGGGACTTCTACAACAACTTCTATTTGGTCTTCGGAACGTACAACCTCATCAAAATCAGAGATATCAGCTGGTTTCAAGTAGGTGTTTCATCTTCTTTTCTTGTATTTCTATTTCTAGCTTGTCGAAGAGAAAAAATTTACGTTAAAACCCTAAAATTTAAAATCTTAAAAATCAACCGTTAGAATTAGTTTTTCTTGCAAACCCACTAATGAAATGTGCTTAAAATCCCATATCTCAAATTTCATTTGATTCCGACTCCATCTACCCACTTAACCAAGCACTAGTCCTTCACTGAATTCGCCCCACTTGGGCAAACTGGCCAATCACGTTGTTGGGTAAATTTTTGGGTTCTGGGTACTTCAGATTTGTTTTTCAGAATGTCATTTCACCATACGAAATCAAGTACCATTGGCTGGAAGTGATTAAAAACGCTAATTATTCACTGCCATAGGTCCGTTTGCCCAGTACTTAACTCATTCCCTTGGGCAGTTTGACTTCACTTCTTGTTGATTTGTATTTCTTCATTCTAAATCAGTTATTAATCAATATATGATTGCTAGAAGATGTGTTTCATTCACCTAATTTGCTGCTGCCATGTTTAAGTAGTCATAAGTGAGCTTCATTCCCCATAGGCAGGATTTTCAGTCACTCTTCTAGTCAATTTCTATTTTCTGATTTAGTTTCCAGCCTTCTAATCTTTAAAGAATTCATCATTTAACACCTGTAATCAGATTTGAGATCGTTTCATTTAGTTTATTTTCCTAATCCTGAATCTCGATTTCACTAGGCTGGAAGAAAACTCACACTTAAGCATTCACCTTGTGTCTTGCTTTGCTTGATCTTTTGGGTTTGGGTGTCTGATTGTTGAGTCTCAACCATCACTGGTTGAGCGGGGTCTCCCCCCTGACTAGGCTATGTGCCTTGTCTAAAGCGACAGTAGCCTTGTCCGGTGTGACTTCCGTTCCCTGAACGGAGGACCTGGCTATTGCAGGTTACACCATTCTAGCTGACCACCCTCTACCATCCCTGTTGGGACATTCATTATCCATCAGCTAGAGTTTGTGTGATAACAGATATATAAAGCACTTTTAAATCTAAGTCAATCGAAATATATAGAAGTGTTGAAAAAGGTGTTGAGTGTGGTTGTCATTGATGACAAACCATTAATGACAAAGGATAAACATGATTGATGTCATGGACATGGATGAAGCAGCATGATGACTTGGCATGACGTGTGATGACTTGGACAAGCCAAAGTGGACAAGGTGATGGGCATTGGAGCCATTGGCACACCTAATGAGCCAAATGGCCCATTCTGTGGTCATTTGGAGTTGGTCCAAATACCCTAGACAAGGATGATGTGAATGGCAAAGAAACAATGGCAAGGGTCAAACACTTGAAGAGCAAGCAAGGCGTAAATGGCTGAAAGTGATGGCAATGCCAAGCAAGCGTGAGCTTGCGGGCATGCTTCATGAGGCATATGCGGGCATCTTGGAATCTGTTGTGGGCGACAGGACATGGAAAAGTTTGCAAGCCCTTATGGGCATCCCTCTCAACACATCTATGGGCATGATAATAAGAGCTGAGAACAAGTGCGGGCATCCAAAAATGGACAGTGCGGGCATCACTTAATGACTGAGCGGGCACATTTGATGAAGTCGTGAAGGCATGGCAAAGACCCTTGCGGGAATAGGGTATTGATCCATTGCGGGCATGCTGGAAACAAAATAAAAAATATCATTCAATTTATTAAATGATAAAATAGAAATAAATTTGACAAGTCGGCCTCTAAACTTAATGAGTAAATCTTAGAAACAAAATATCATTTGATGAATAAAGAATTAAAAATGATGAGTCGGCCTCCCTAGATTATGGACAAACTAATGCATAAATAGAAGAGCTATTTGTTGTTTTGGTGTGTGATTGGAGTGGAGATTTCAGTGGCATAGAGTGAAGACTTCGCATGGTTAAGGGAGTGATCTCGGGGGACAGTGATGGACAGTTCGGTGGTGTGAACAGGAGCAGCATGAGGACAGTGTGATGACAGCAGCAGGAGCAGAAATAAAATCTTTCTATTTGTCTTTATTTCTGGGTTTGTCTGAGACAGTGAATTAATGAGTTAGCTTAATTTCTGGGCAGATGCAATGATAACTGCATGACATGACTTAATGACAACAGCAACATGACATCTCTGATTTCTGGGCAGCAGCATTTTTTATGGACTTGATTATATGATTTTCTGGGCTGCAAAAAGAAGTAATGATAAAGATGTTGGGCATGGTAACGATGCATGTGGACGAAATGAGAGATGCTGGCAGCAGAAATTGATGTGGATATTTTAGGGCAATGATGATGAACAAAATATGATGTTGATGATCTAGGGTAGCAATTTATGGGCATGTTTTGTGGATAGCATAAAGTTATACTTGAGGATCTTTGTGGATGAGGATATCTGTGGATAAACATGCTGGTTGAAAATGTTAGAGCGGTAATGATGAAAACCAACTGAATGATGATGACTTCGGTGCAGCAATGAAGATTTCAGTGCAGCAGTAAAGATTTCAGTGCAGCTGTGAAGATTTCGGTGGAGCAGTGAAGATTTCGTGGCAGCAGCTGGAGCAGTGTTGCTGAGCAAGAATTCGGTGGAGCATTTGAAGATGGAGAAGAGACAAGTGCTGCAGTTGATGACTGGACAGGATGTGACAGTAATGACATGAGTACAAAGTATAACACAAAAATAATCTAAACAGACTTACATATATAGATTAAACAATTATAAGCAATGACATATGGATGCACGATATTACCTCAATAGATGACACCAAAAGAAAACAAAAAAATCAAAGTTGGTCGAAGATAAAATAATGAAACAAGATCAAGGTACTATGAGCCTAATGACAGAGTCTACACCAGGAAACGCGATATATACTATAATCATAATGAGCAAAATTACACAAATTGACAACACCGCCTAGATGAAGAAAATTCTAGAATAATTCAACCATTTGAAAAAAGAGGATAGTAAGCATCAGAATTCAAGATTTACAGATAAGAAAGACAATAATTTTCGCAAATTTGGAGGAAAATGATTGCCATATCACAGACGCATATCAAGACGATTATATCATTTTAGGGTTGTGGCTGGAAAAGTAGAGGCTTCTGATGAAGAATACATGCTAGAAATCAATGATTATGAAACCACGCCTGAAATATCATTAGGTACAATCGCATGCACTAAGAAACCTCAAAAGAAAGAACAATTGTTTCTCCAAAAGAAGTTATAGGCTTGAAAGAAAAACAAAAAACACCTACAACTACACTATACCATCTCATCTAAGACACGTCGACAAAACACAAGACCCCAAGAATGAAAGACCTAAGGACTCAATCGTAGCAATAACATAAAAAATGGAAACCGAAACTCTGAAATTCAAAGGAAACGTAGATAATAAGGATATCTTAATATTGATAGATACTAGAAGCCAATACAGTTTTCTTGATATTAATGTCGCAAAAAAGCCAAACCTTTTTGTACACCCTACCAAAGAGCTCACTATAACAATTCCAGATTGTTAACAAGCCAAAGTTGTAGGATGATGACATGAGGTTTCTGTACAAACAAGAAACTTGGAACTCCAAACAAGATTTTACACTATAGCACTTGGTGGGATGGATATGGTGTTAGAAGCTCAATGATTGATTAAAGAGGATACTTATGTCACCAACCTCAAAGAACAGTTCATGGAATTCAAGTAGCAATGATTCGAAATGGATCCTCTGAATAGTCACTCTTTTCAACTTTGTGATAAAAATTTAGTTTTTGCAAAGTTTGTCCAAAATCCAAAAGCCATGGTAGATGAAAAGACCCATCCGATGGTTGGTCTTCCAAGGCAGCGAATTAAATATGAAGGCTGTGGAGAAGAAGAGGATTCAAGCAAGAGGAGAGCAAGAGAAACTCAAAGGAAATGACGACGAAGGACAGTAACAAAAAATGAAGGACTCAGAAGGAGAAGCATGTTTGAAGAACAAAGGTTGTTTATAAGCCAAAGCCATATGCAATGTTCCCTGTGAGTAAGAATGCATTAAAATTTTATTTAGGAATGTAGCTCATCCCTTTGTAACAATTCCTCCTCAGCCTAATGTAATCCCTACCAAATTTTGGTTTTTCCAACTGGGTTTCCAAGGTAAAAATTAAAATCCCTATGTCTATTGTGAGTTTTATCATTGTTTGATTGCTTTAGTTTCATGGCTCTGTATGTATGCTTAGTTCCGTTGTGATTTATGTGCATACGCCACATGCTACAGCACTTGCAATTCACCATTTTGTTTAGTCTTGATTATTACGACTGCTAGTGTAAAACATGTTGTGTACACCATGCTACACAATGAATTTTGTGGTAGCTCCATCACTGGTTTAACTTATGGTCTAAGCAATCATACCCTAAAACAATATAAATGAATCATTAAGTACAGCTACTTATGTATGGGTTAATGCTTTCCAATTGTTCAAGCGATTTTTCTCTTGTTATTGCTCATATGAACAATGGGAAGATGTGTGCCCACAAGGGTGTAGCTCGACTGGCGATTCGCTTGAGAATGAGATGTTGTGTTGAAATAGAGGTCACGAATTCAAAACACCCCCACATACCCCTGCCCCATGCTTGCAGGTTGTGTGGGTGCACCTAGGGGTATAGTGGTAGCGGAAAGGATTGGAACCCTGAACCCCATGTCGCACGAATACCAACCCCATCCCAGTTACCGATTCCCCTAGTACAAATAAAAAATGGGAAGATGCGTGGAGAGCAATTACAAGTTGTACGCCCCATGCCATGTGTATTGGTAAATTTCTCACAACCTAAATTCTAAATAAATGCAACGAATGGGACCATGGGCAGAAGGATTTATTAACTAGATCTCTGGGTTTGAATGGATGTAACTACAACTTGAAAATATGTGTTAATGAGTCTTTGTGTTGGGCTTGAACCGTTGGCATAAGACAAAGTATAGACACACACACACACACACCTTCAACTAGCAACAGATCTGATTGTTGCAATTTGTGTAAGCAGAGCCCTATTCATTTAGGTGGCCTTGGCACCATAAACAAACAGCCAAGCTTTGGAGACAAACCCATACAGTTGGCCTGTTGATAATTAATAATAGAGAAGCAAAGCCATTCACTCGAAATTGCACCAAGAACAGAGACCAAAACTTTATTTCCACAACGATCCATGTTGATGAGATGGACGGGCCATACGTCTACTGTCTACAGACCATAATGGTATCAAAGCATTTGAATTTGTGACCTTTAAGCAGCAACTAGCACTTTGAGGAGATACAGGCCCAATATGGGTAAGCCATTTAAAAGAGAGGTTGGAAGAACTAAGGGGATTCAGTGTGCAAACGTAAGAGAACTGACACTTGAAGGAGAGGATAGCACAGTTGGAAAAGGAGCTTGAGACATTGGCCAAGCTACCAATAGTTGTCCAAGAGACCAAGAAAGAACAAACATTTCCCATTGCTACTACAAGCCAGCACCATGAAGAAGTCAAGGATGATAAGCTCCACCCTCCACAGAGCTTTCTCAAGAACCCTTCGGTGATTTTGAAAAGCATACAAGAGGCATTGATTCCAAGCTCATGAGGCAAACGGGTTATGATGAACAAGGGCTAGGGAAGAGGAGTGAGGAATTGTTCACCATATTGTAGCTCAACAAAGGCCCAAGCATGAAGACCAAGGATCTAATGGACAAGAAGCCAACACAAGTTCAGCTCAAACCAGCTTTATCAAGGCAAGAGGAATCGGAAATAAGTCATTCCCATGGAGGAAAAGGAAACTACAAAAGAGTGGGCAGCAAGCCACTCAAATCTACTTGTAGAGGCATGGAAGAGAACATCAAAGGGATGATTCTACCCCCAAAATCTGCTCCAACACATGGGGGGGAAACAGCCAAGCTAGCAAGCATCATCACAAACCAAAAAGGTATGGCATGGTGGTATCTCTAGTTTGTTTCTATTGCAAGAAAATAGGTTATAAAGCTAGCAATTATTGGCACTCTAGAAGGCCAAGCAGCCCATGCAAGATCTATTGCCAATATTGTACATTGACTGGAAATTGGAAGGCCAAATGTTAGAGGCTTCACCCAGAACTTCATCCCAAGAACCGAACACCCGAGAAGAAAGCTTGGAGAGTCAAGATCAGGGTAATAGAGGAGATGCTTGCACCTACATCCCAAGGAGCAACGGTAGTCCAACAACCTATTGCAGCAAAGAATGTCATCTCTAGCCATGAGAGGGGCAACATGCTCATGCCAAGGGAAAACCCTATTTAGCACTTATTTTCCATCCTACAGCATAGGTACCCTTTCTTGGAGATCTGTCGGAGATTGCTTGATGGCAGTAGAGGAAGTAGGCACGCAAATGCAGACAAGAAAAGGATAAAAGGGAATTGAAGCTTTTAGGGACCAAAAGTCTGCAAATGGGGAGGTGCATTCCAAGATGGCTCCTCTAAATAGTCTCTTTTCTCAACATTAAAATTAAAAATTATTTTTTGGAAAGTTTGTCCAAGAAACAAAAGCCATGGAAGATGAAAAGGCTCATCTGATGGTTGGCCTTCCAAGGAAACCCACTAAGTATGAAGGTTGTGGAGAAAAAGTGCATCCAAGGAAGAAAGCAGAAGAACTTGAGAGGAAATGATGAAGACGGGCAAAAGCAGAAAATGAAGGACTCAAAAGAACAAGCATTTTCAAAGATGGAAGGTTGTCTTTGAGACAAAGTCAACTACATTTTGCCTATCAGTAACAATGCATTAAAACTCTAATTTAGAATGCATCTCACCCCTTTGCAGCAAATTCCTCAACCTAATAAAATCCTTGGACCACAAATACATTCTCAAGATCTACTCAAGCCAACAAAACAGACCTCCGCTAGAGAATTGTCATCACGCAACTTGTAGTTGCCCCTTTATGGTGAATCCTACTCAGGATGGTAGAGGAGCCAGGAAACTAAACAGGTGACTTAAGAGAATCTCGATACCCGGAATGGATCGATTGTCACGCCGATCAAGACTCTCTTCGCTTTATGCTACTCCAGGCCAAGTAGCAAAGGGGGAGACCCTGATCTATCCTAGAAGGAAAGATCTAAAACTAAATCACCAAATCAAACTATAAAAATAGAGTACGTAATGTGATTAGCAGATTAACCCTAGATCTAAAAGATAGATAGCAAGAGAGGATTAAGGGGAAGGGATATTGAGGAGGAACATCCAGAGCGTTTGTGTAATATAAAAGACAGTTCTCCAAGCGATTTTTCCAGCAGACCATGATGTTCTATATATGTGCCTACCACAAGTACAATAATCAGCAGTAACACCTCAACAAAATAATCATTGAAGAGATCCCTTTCAAGCAGTTATTGCTGCAAGTGAATTTGTTAGGGAAGAAAGGAAGGAGCTTGAGAGGCAGATTTGGTCTCAGCAACAATCAAATAGGAATGGTACTGAACTGAAGGAGCTACAAGCAGAATAATCAAACCTAGCACTGAGTTGACTTGCCCAGCAGCCTACCTAATTTTACATATTGTAAAGTGCCTATCATAAGCAGACTTGCATGTAGAGGTTGACAATAACACCTTCGCATATGAATCAGCATGTCGCCATGCCCTTTTAATGGTATATATGGTAGACTTATTCACCAAAATTTTGAAGAATATGAACCAGAAGTATTATTTTCACAATGTCTTGCAGACTATAACAGATTTGCTTTAGCAGATGTTAGTGACAAGTTTTATTGTTGATTGGCCTTTTTGAATTGATGGGTTCGAGAAGACTTAAAGGCCAACCTTGGGCGCTGTTGGCCCTGTCATTGATTGCTATTTGAAAGACTTTGAGTAGCAGAAAAAACAGTGATGAAAATGGTGACTTCATTTCTTGGTTAATGGCAGGGTTAGTGCAACTTTCTATAGGGTCGGTTTGTACATAATGGCGGCTGTATGTATAAAACAAGCACCTCCTTCAGTCTGGTTTAGCAATGAATTTGTAACCACTTCAATTCTTATCCTGTGCACCATGTTTGACATCAAGACTTGGAGGATGGGCGTTGAGCTTGTTACCCACTAAGTTGCACATAGTTGGATCTTCAATGAGCCGCCAAAGTTTAAACAACTCGCTTGTTCATCATCAGTGTTCAGAAGTCCATGGAGGCCATTCTTGGCCCTTTTTTCTCAATTTTATGCATGTACATACCCCCTTGGGGAGATTGTAATGCATGTCGTAGAATGATGAACTTATGTAAAAGACTTGGCTTTCCTAGGACTTAGTCATCAATCCAACTACTCTAGAGTTTTTTTTCCTTGTTAATTATATGTTGTTTTTCAGCGACTTATAATTTTCGAGTTTTTCACTTAATCCTCCAAAGCTGGAGTGCTCGTCTTGGTTGTTAGGCCTTAAGCAATTATTAAAGTCTAGTCTCAATGTATATTACCATGCTAGTCACTATTTTTGAGTCGTATGAACATGTACTAAGTCCCCCCTAGATGTTTTTTAGTTTTCCGTAAAAGATAAAATTTCCCGTTAAAAAATGAGATATTTTAAATGTAAAAATTGAAAAAGTCATAAAAGTGGTACTAGGGGGGTCAAATTTGCCATGGGGGTGCTCGTCTTCTAATTCAAAGCACCCACTTTACCCTTAAACCGACTTTGAGAGAAAAATTCATGATTATTTATCACTTAATGTGATTTCTCTCGGAAAAGGCTAAAAAGACAAAAACAAGCCAAAAGAAGACAATAAAGTTAAAATCGGCATCCCAAAATTCGAGGAAACATGCCGGAGACAGATTTGCAATGGTGGCGAGTTGATTAGCAATGAAGGGCGACTTAACTATCAACTTTGGTGGTTGAGTTACTTTTGTAGAGGTGGAGCATTACATGAGTTAGAGAGGGCACATTCTTAGAGAGGGCGCATTCTTAGAGAGGGATGTGTCACCAAATGAGAGAGGGGCGAATCCTTAGGTGTGTGGTGGCATCAATCAAACCCTCAAATCACTCCTTGCACCCCAGTTAACTCCTAAATCATCTATAGCAAGCTCCTCTCTCACTCTAGATCACTCTTTCTTGGGAAATGCACCCCCTGGGCTTCCTTGGGCTATTTAAACAAGCTCTCTCTTCTCTTTTTCTCATGGTCAAAGGACCGAAAGGATGTTGAAGCTCTACTTCTGTAATTTGTGGTATCTTTTGGAATAATAAAAGGCTTTTGGAGGCAAACCCGTGGTGTATGGCTCAATGTGTGTGGATGAGCACTGCATTACTTATGAGGTAATCAGTATTTGCTTGTGTTTTTTTACTTGTCTGGTTAGTTGTAGGCCTGCAAAGGGAGCTATCTCCTAGTAGGGTAAGAGATTATTCTAGTTTGATTTATGCTCTTACTGTTTGCTTGTAGTAGATCTCTTAGAGGTGCATGTATATTTTTTTAATTGCACGATTTCCAAGTTTCTACTACCGGCAGCACCTTTGTTTAACCATCGTTTTGTGCAAGGACTTCTAAGTAGATGCGGGTACCTAACTGGAAGGAGTGGTTGATCTTGTTTTAGTCTCCCATCTTTCCAAGCACTTACGAAGAAGCATAGTCCCTCCGCTCTCCACCAATGGACTCCACGGCCCAAAATTCCCATCTTCCAGCTCTTTTCTTCTCTCTTTCATTCACCTTCAAATTTAAATTTCTTTTGGTTACGATCTTGCATACTTAGCTAATTAGTGTCTTTTCTAGACGATCTAAAGATAGTTTACCAAGTGTGTTTTATTTAAACTAGATCTAGTTATTCAAGCTCTATATTTGGGAGATCTAGTTTTTATTCAAGTACTTAGTTCTTTCTTAAGATTATATCCTTCAAGTACATAAACATTTTTATGCTTTTAACGTCTTATTTGGCACATTTGGTGCATAATAGGTGGTTGGTTTTACTCTTTTGACGAACAAGTAAGAGGAAGTCGCCCACTCTGCATGCACAAGTCGCCCTCCTCTCAAATTGATTTCTCTCTGATAAGTCTGTTGAGTAAACTCTGCTGGTGACCTCCTGCCTCCTTATAACATCTCACTGGTCAATTAGGGTTACCAAAACCCTAATATGAATGCATGCAAAAATCTCACTTTTGCATGCTTTTTAATTAAAAGTTGGGCATGCGAAATGATGCATGCATGAGGCAAATCACCCTCAAAGGTCCACATGCATCCACCGTTGGATTCATGCCATCTGATCGAGTGCATCTCACCCTCTACCCCATCCTGATGCCTATACTGCAAGTGTACCTCCATGTTAGGCATCTGAACATGGAGGACATCCCGAGATACCACTATCTCTAACAACTATTGGCCCGTCTCCTTGGCCCTCTCCATAGTCTCCCAAGTTGAAACCTCCCCTATACAAACCCAATCTACACCTACTGCACCACATATCTAGCAACGAACGAATCCTCAAAGCCAATGCCTTAGCCATGATTTTATAAGAAAAAGAAACAAAGTGATTGGGCAACGACCACCAATGGAGTCTCCCACTGCATTCTTGGGAATGAACTTGATTAGCCCCTGATCGAGAAATTCAGAGAAGCAACCCAAAGAGAAAACCTTTAAATCCAGACAACAAAAGTCATCCCCAATGGTCACCCACATGGGCTTATAGAACTCACAAGGAAAACCATATAGCTTAGGAAAGGAGAGAGGACACGTCCAACTGACAGTCCATGTATGTATCCTACACATCGGACACAAGCACACTAAGGCATGTGCTTGACATGTGTCCTAGACGTGTCCCACTCTAAAAACCTTTTTTCGTTGTATTTTCTCACTTTCAGTTGTAGGGAAAGAGATCTTATGGTCTCATTCTGCAGGTGAAGAGTAAAATCAAGATTCGAAGGGATTCCAAATTTCCAAGTGTTTTGCAATGTTCTAGTTTCTAGAAAAAATTGGATATTTATGTCAATAATTCATTTTTGCATTTGTAATTTGTAAGTTTTTCAATATATATATATATATAAAATGTGTCCCCATCTAGCCCAGCCTGCCAAGGAATTCGCCATTCTACATGGAAGTCAAAGCAATATATAACAGGTGGAGATGCTTGTATATATATGTAAAACGTGTCCACATCTATCCCAGCCTGCCAAGGAATTTGCCATTCTACATGGAAGTCAAAGCAATATATAACAGGTGGAGATGCTTGTTGTAAGGTTGTCCCCCACAAAGTATCTTGTGGTGACAGAGACAGGTTGGATCAAGAAATATCCTCCTTTTAATCTAAGATTCTAAGCCTTTCTCCAAAAGACATTAACATATGCAATATTGGTAATTTCATGGTGATCAATGAATGTGTGTCCTCTAGCCCAAATGGTAATTAGGGTTCACTCAGCTAGCTTGCTCCTTTCATTGTGACCTCACTTGCTCTCTATCTTCCATGGTAGAGGTTTTCTTTATTGCATGAGTGAGGGTTTACTCTCCTTTTATATGTATTTTTACATATTTTATTATTTTGTGTTGTCTTCTAAAGAGGAGATGCCCTAAGCACTACTTATTTGCTTTTATTATTTGTTGTACACTTTAGTCCCGTTAACCCATCTTCGGTGACTTATGAACATTAATAGACTTATCTTATATTATAACAAGCATTGAAACTCGGACTCTGCAAAGCCGCTTGGTCAAAGTATTCACTTAATTGCAAGGATGCACAGTTTATTGAATTTCTTCCAATAAAAGTTCAGTAAATCTTCAAATACATAAGGTAATTAGCTTTCTTATCCAAAACTAATATGGTAGCACTAGCTTTTAATATGTATATGGCATTAAATGTCAACTCAACTTCCACATTCCTGCCAATTAATGTGTGATTATCCACAATAATTACTTGCAATAACGTCACCTCTTCTGCCCAGTAGTTGTGGTCTACCAATGCCTGAAAAAAGGTAGTGAAACATCTTTATTCCAGGCAATTGGCTTGTAATATGCCCTTTTCCCGCAGTATAAAATGGGGAGGTATATCCATTATGCAGAAGCATGTTGCACAACAGTTACAAATTTTATTTTGTTCTTCCTTCAACATTTTCAACTTAGGTTGTGATTTGATTTTGCAGCCACATTCATGAAAGATAACGAAAGTTCTTTTCCATTCTGCCTAATTATCCAAGTCTCCAAAATACTGCAATTTCCATCAAAGACAGCCACCGAAAAAAGTTATAAACTCTTTCAAATCCCAAGTGCAAGTGCAAAACCAACAAGCCACCTTACATTCCCAAAAAAACAAGAATAGTTTTCTCCTCTCTCCCATTTATAACAAATAAGATGTTTTTCATAAAGCATGTGCCTAGTTTTTCCCTTATAACTGTTGCTCACCTACATGTTTTTGGACTTAGATATTTAATATTTCTAAATTCTTTGTAATCCTTACTTGATGGAACGTGACTTTTAATTAGACTAAAGTTTGCCAGCATGCCAGCCAATTTCATTGAAATTTTATTTAATATTTATCAATTATAAATTACAAAAAGAAAGTTGCTTCCTCTCTTTACCAAACTTGCACAATAGACAGAACTGATATTGCTGAAGGTCAAAAAAGGAGATGATTGCAATTGCACCCTATTCAACCCTTTGGCCAAATGTTAAGATAGAGACTTTTGCATTGTCAAAATTTTTGCATGGAAGATAAAAACAAGGAAGCCTCCAAAAATATACATCCAAATCTGATCTTTACAAGTCTGAACTAGTAAAAAGAACACTTAACATTACCCATCAAGTTCAACCAAAAGTTGATTTATAAGAGCTTCATGATCTTGCATTTTGGTGTCCAGCTTTTGCCCACGAACACCAGCAAAAAAATCAAAATCATCCATAAAAATAATCAAAGGTGCCTGCAGAAAGCCTCCAATAAGACTCCGAATAAACTATTATCTTAATAAACTCATCATTCCACAATTCAACTCTGTCCATTTAAGAAGTCTAATTTAACTTTAAGAAATAGTACTATATTTGTTTTGAAGCCAGATAAAAATGCAAACAGGTAAATAACAAACTACAGTAATTTCTCAGGCCTGTGTGTCGAGTATTTCTTGCTATCTCTAATGACCTACTGGCTATCTACATAGAAAATTCTGTAATCCATGAAATGCTTAAAATTGGTGCTTTTGGTTTGGCAAAAAGTATGGCCTGTGTGTGAGAGAACATGTCTAGAATTTTTCCCTGGAAATACAGACATCATCTATCCATTTTAAAAAAAACAAAATTACATAACACTAAAATAGGCATAAAAAGTACAGTTTCAAAATATCCTCTCATGAACTAGAATATAATAAAATTGGGAAAGTATTTTGTATCAAATGCAACCCAAGGATACATATTTCAGAAAACACTCAACTTGGCAAATTTTTACCGACTAAGAGAAGGGGCAAATGAAATACAAAACTATTAACTGCTCGCAAAAAAGTTCAGAAGTTGACAAATGAGGCATGTTTTAACACTGCAAACTAAAAAAATTCTGATAAAAGGTAAATTTCATAAGGATTCTTCTAGAACAGTTATTTCTAGAGCCTAGACTTATCACAGCCCCAATAAAGGCAGCAATCCTACTGGTCACACAATAAAGACATCAAACCTACCAGCTCCCTTGCAGTTTGGAATAGCTCTCGGACATTGGCAGCACCTTGGCCCACCCATGCTCCACCTTCCAAGTCTAAAGCCTTGATTTCTACTACTGGGACCTTAGCTTCTGCAGCAATTGCATATGCCAATGTCGTTTTTCCTGTTCCTGAATCACCTGCAATAAGAACACCCTGCAACATGTAACTGTCCAGTCAGTAATATGTCCAAAAATACAATGCATCTACATCTGTATAGGTTCTTAAGATTCTGGGCTTCAAAAACCACATTTTTGCAAAATCCCCAGATAGAGACCCTTTAAGCACTCTAACACTATAGAAACCCTTTAAAAAATGTGCCAACAATACAATGCATCGACATCTGTATCAGATTTTAGCATTCTGAACTTCAAAGGCCACGTTTTTGCAATATCTCAGAATAGAAACCATTTCAAACAATCTACCACTATTGAGACCCTCTTAAAAATGTGTCTCTTTACTTTGATATTTGGTTCTATTATGACCTTGAGAACTCTTGTCCAGATTCACACAAATTAAAAACATGATTGTTTTTTAATTTCTCCTATTCACTAACAGCTTAGTTTCAATCATATATTCCATAGTTGTACATGAATGTTTTCAAAAAATAAAAAAACACATTTTTCAATATTATAATAATAATAATAATTTATTTTTAAGGTCACAACCAAGCCAGACATCAATTTGGTGTATGAGACCCCCTTGTTTGTGGGACAAGGGACCCCCTTCCGTGCAGCGATTTGACTGCTAAGTCTATGAAAGTGTACATACCCTACACCCCTCCAGATTTGAACTTATAGTTATGACCTCCTAGGAGGAAACACATGTTCTTAACCATTAGGCCCACTAAGGCTGTACCATTATGTCTGCACCATTTTCCAATTCTGAAAATAATGGTCAATCGTTGTCAATTTTCCAAATCAGAACCTGATGTTAATTGTTTTACTTTAACGTGCTCATTGTCTCACCGTGAATGCTAGGTGTTTAATATCAACATAACTGAAATAAGGAAACAGATATGGTTTCCAAGTACGGCTATCGAAAATGCCATTTTTGAATTTTAGATATGGGAAAATAACACATTATTTTGTGTGTGAATATATATGAATTTTAAATATTCTAGATATTAGATAAAATTTGTCCTTTCTTCTCATAAATGAAAAAAAAGAAACCTGTATTTTTTCTGTGCTATTTTTCCATTTTTCCTTTTGCTCTTGCTTTTTCTTCTATTTTGTACTTACCAGTATTTCCCTTTCCACTTGGGAAGAAAAGTTAGAATTTGCTTCTTGGACAGGAGAAACCAAACACATTTCCATAAAGTTCTCAAATAGGAAACAGCTGTAAAACGTTTTTGGAACATTTCTTAGAGGTTATGTGCCAGTTTCCACATCGGAAATATTTCTAGCATGGAAGCGTCAGGATGGGCCTAAGTTTCAGTAACATAGTTGCTGGAGTATGAAGTTTTAACACACCAATAATATCTAGGAATTTTAAAAGTTTGTATAATGGTCATCTATATTGGCAATATGTGACTAATGTGAAATTTAGAAATTGTGGTAAGGAGTTAGGTAGTTAAACTACCTTAACCACTCAGGGATGTTATAAATTGTAATGACAAGATGTCTGTATGTCTGAGATGTGTCACTGTGGCATTAATGATATAGCACTTTTTATATTTCTCTCTCCATCATTATCCCATGAATATGTGCACCCTGTTACAACCCAGACCCTTTGCTTCTTGTGATAAAGCCCTGAAGCACAAGCAAGAACTTTTGTTGAACAAAGAGAGAGGCCACTATTACCTCACCAACCCTCTTCTACTCTTTAGGTTGGCTCTCCTCCAGCACAAGGGGAGGCTTCCGTAAGAATAGGAGATCTAAACTTATATCACAAAAGATCAAGGTAAAAAGGAGAGGTTAACTCTATGAAAACATGGTTCTAAGATGTATTATTCAAGATGGGTGATAGTAGGATCCAAACCAGTGTTACGTTCATTGGGTAATATATATTATGGAGTCATGGAATAAAAAAAAATATGAGGACTCATCATGCAAAGCGAAAGAGGCGGATATCCAAATGAAGGAGTTACCACCTAATTTCCTTGCTGATTTCTCAAGCAGATTTTAGCAAGTGATGTAAGAACACTTTCTCTACAACATGGATCTATTAAATGGAAGGAACATCATCAACATGTAGACATAGTACTTTCTACAATGTGAGAGCATCTAGTCTTGGTCGATCCATCATTCATTTAAAACCTATGCTACAACATTTCGTTTTGCTAAAGATACTCTTCCATATCACCTTGAATCTAATGCCTAAAGCTTTAGCAATCCTAGATGGGAAAATGCCGCTTGTACTGGAGGAGAGCCAGCCAAAAGTGTGAAAGAGGGTTGGTGAGGTGACAGTGGCCTCCCTCTTAGTTGCTCATAGTCTAGCATTGATTTTTTGGATTTTAATCTCTCTTGCTAATTTGTGTTGTAACATACCCTAAATTTCTACATGGTATCACTGCAAGACCCTCAACTAGCGTCGAAAGTGTAATCAATAATTGAAAATAGAAAATTCAAAGGTTCATGTGCTCTACATGAATGTTGATATAAGTTGTCATGTCTCATTGACAAGCAACTTAGTTTATGTTAGATTCCTAATCCTTAAGGATTAGGATACATTGTAAATATTAGTAGTTTTGTATTATTGTACATATTAGTATTTTCAGTTACTTAGGAATAATCTGAAGAGTCGCAGTGAAGTCCAACGGACCTCTTGGAAGATGAAACCAAAGGTAACACCTAATTGTATTTATATGTGATTCTTCTTAATACAATTCACTCAAACATTGGAGTTATCCCACGCCTGTTAGTGGTATCAGAGCTATAGTATTTTTAATTACTTCATGATCACCTACTCATGTCTGCTACATCTGCATGCTGCAAATTTACCATAGTTGCATCTAGTGACCAAAGTCTTCGTATTACCTTTGGTTACCGATAATATGTCAAAAGGTATATGTGGTATTAACCTAAGCTACCAACTATACTTTATTGTCTCCTATGCAGCATACTATCTCCTCAGACCTGTGCACTACGGTCTACCTCTGCAACTAACCACTACATTGAACTTTATCTAAGTCTTACCTCTACAATAAACAGTGTTGCAAACATCGCCGAGAAATCGCGGGATTTTTCGCCTCCGGTTTTTTCTCAAACAAATGTCGAGATTTTCAGTCTGATTTTTTCCCGATTTATTGCCAATTTTTTCCCAAGAAATTGTCGATAACTCGCGAATCGATGGGAAAATCGTGGCCATCCGAAAACAGGGTTTCTAAAAGCAATTTTTACTTGGGTTTGTTTTCATTACAGTTTCACAGTATGACATCTACGCATTTTGTTTCATAGTTTGGAGTCTAGACCACCAATACGCCGAGCGATAAAGCATGATGGTGTCGTGGGATTTTCGGTCAAACAAATCCATCAAGCACAGGGACACGCAATCAAGCCACACGTCGAGAGCATAGCTTCTCCTTCAATGGACCTTGTTCAGATTCAAGCAGTCAAATCAGGGATCGAATCTGGGTCTTTCTGAATATTTTCAAACTGTTTCGCATAATCCAATAAAATGTAACATGCCACACTTCCTGTTGATGATTGACTGTCATTTGATAAAATCCTGATTTCCATGGCTATTAGAAAAAGCTTCATGAACACAATCACAAAGTGACATCCTTCTGGCACAAGTCTTTTCTGTTTGAGACCCGCACGAACAGCGCTTTCATCACTTGGTGAAGTCTCTCCTTTTCTAACTTCATATGATACTTCATGCATCTGCTCCTGCTCCTTGGAAGCATAAGAGCAATGATTAGATTGATAACGAGAGCTTCTGGCATTGAACCTGGAATCTTTAGCTTAGCATCCAGGTGGTCACTTCTGCTACCAAAATGTTTTGAGGATGACCTGGGCCCATTGTTTGTTAAATGAGCATGTGATATATCACTTGCCATTGACTTGCCTCCTTGTTGAGATTCTACATTCTCACTCGAAGCTTGAGCTAATAGTGTTCCATAATCATGTATCATTGATTCACTAGACATCTAAGTCACCTAACACGAGGACACGGGACACAGAGGACATAGGAATACGAGTATCCGACACGGACACAGGGACCCCCAAAGTCAGGACAAGGAGGACACGTTATATATATATATATATATATATATATAAAAATTATAGACATATAGATCCAAAATTTTATAGAAGCTAGAATATTTACAAATATTCAATAGAAATTAGAATCAATACACATTACACATTCACAAATCACAATGCATATGTCAATGATAGACTCATAGACTCATAAAACGTCTCATTAAGTCATCAAAATCAAAATGTTCTATTACATAGATGTTGGATTCATACTTCTCATTAAGTTATCAAAATCAAAATGTATTACATAGATGTCAGAATGCCACTAGCAAACACAAAAAGGGGTAGATCAAGATGGAAGACTCTCATCTGTCAATAGTCCTCCATATCAGAATCAACAAAATCAACACTGCTCTATCCTACATTGCCCTCCTCTTCCACCTCTCTACCCAATCCAAAATCTGCATCTACTAGTGTGGAGGATGACCCCTCAAGAGGATCACCATCATCAAAAGTGACAGGCTCTAGCACTGGATCATTAAGATCTATGTTGGCTAATGCCAACTCAACACTTTGTCCAAACACATACCATCAAAAAACACATCCCACATCTTTGCCTTTCCCTTCATCCACTCCTCCCTCTGCCTATAAATAAGACAAAGGTTGGTGTGCACATACACCATTGTCTCTACCTTGGATTGCTCAACCCTACTCTTCTTCAAAGTATACAAGTTCCCATATGTGTTCCAATTCCTCTCACAACTAGAGTATGAAGTAACTTGAGAGAGGACCCTAAAGGCTAACCGTTGTAAAATATGGCATGTTGCCCCATGAGTTTCCCACCAAGCATAGAGTTTCTTAACCCCCCCTGTCTCGAGCAAATCATAGACTCCAAATCCCTCATTGGAAGTGGAAAACAACTACAAAGCCTAGGACACGTGTCCTATTTTTAGGACACGTGTCCAACACGTGTTTTGGACATGTCGGTGTTGAACACGAGGACACGAGACACTTGGGGCCTAAAGGTTGTCTCTGATTTCTTAGCTAAACATGTTATATATCTATATATCAATTTTCTTTCCATATTCATGTGGCAATGTGTTTATTGGATGTTATTGTTGCTTTAGATGTTTCAAATTTTGAAAAAAACACGTGTCCTATTTTTGGGACACGTGTTTTGGACATGCCGGTGTTCAACACGAGGACACGGGACACTTGGGGCCTAAAGGTTGTGTCTGATTTCTTAGCTAAACATGTTATATATATATATATATATATATATATATCAATTTTCTTTCCATATTCATGTGGCAATGTGTTTATTGGATGTCATTGCTGCTTTAGATGTTTAAAATTTTGAAAAAAAATGAATATTTTTGTATTTTTTTAAGTTTGTCAAGATATTGTAGATGCTTGCCGATGTGTTCCCGAGATATTCCAAAACGATGTTTTCTGGACCATGCTGATTTTTTCGTCGAGACGATGTTTGTAACATTGCCACAATATCGATGCTATCGTGAATGGCATCGATCCTCATCATGTCGGTATCTGTTGTATCGTGTGCACAAACCCTAATTCACATAGTTCCTCTAGAGTGTGTGCAAACCTTAATATGTGCTATGCCTATCATTACCTCTAGTGTTATCTTACAATTCTTACCTCTACAATACTACCTCTGTGTATCGTTAGGAATTGTGTGTTGCATCATTTCGTATTACCCTTGCATATTAAGTGCTACAAGGTACGCCTGTGTGCTATCAGTTGCACTAGTATATCAAACATCAACTTGGTATTACCTTATTACATTTGTGTATTGGCATCTACGTGTCAATATCTCCTCGGCCAACATGCTATCAATATCACCTATAAGCTATTACCATATTACTCTCATCTATGTATCTTTGCAAGCTGTCACAATGTATCAGTATCAAAGCTCTTGAAGTTTTGGTATGTTACTATAGCTCTAAAATTGTTGTTGAAGTTGTGGGATCTAGCTTGCCATTTGTGGCTTGGCGCTATTGTGCCACAAAAGGGATCTAGCTTGGAGCTTATAACTTGGCCTCACTTGAATCCTTTCCACCTAAAAATGACTTAGAGATCTGTTAGATGGTGTAAAGGTCGAAACATGTAAACCATAATCCGACATTATTGATACCTATTGTATTGCTCATATTAAAATGATTGTATTGAAGAGCTTGTAGATTGTTTAGTCGACTTTGTTGCTTAAATAATTTTGTTCTCGAAGATGCATTCTCTTGACTCTATTGTCAGTGTGGTTCTCAATGGCCAAGAGAATTATTCAGAATGGTCTAGGAAGATCAAGCATACACTCATCTTCAATGATCTGTGGGATGGCATTTGTGAAGGAGAGAATGGCGGTGGACCTACAGAACCTACAGCAAACAAAGAGCTTGCAATATGGAAGAACAAAGACAAGAAATCATATGCATTGATTGTTGCTACATTAAGTGAAGAGGTGAGTCATCATATCATATATATTACAGATTCTCTTTTTTGAAGAAATTGAAGGATATTTTATGACTCACATTCAGAATTGGAGCTCATTCAATTGTTGTTGAAGCTCTTCATACTAGAGTTGAAGGATAATGATCCCATGGCTTTCGTATCAGAAATTAAAGTCATTATGCATGAAATTGATGCCTTTGGTGTGAAAGTAGGCATTGCTCTCACAGCCTTCATCAAGGTCATACAAGATGCAGAGAAGTATGGAGTTCCAGAGGGGATGCACAGAGAAAGCAAGAGACCTAGGCCATACACCAACTATGTATCCCTGTTGTGCGACATCATTGACAAAGAACCTGCCAATTATGAGGAAGCGGCAGAGAAGAAAGAATGGAAGGATGCCATGATCGAGGAGTACCAATTGATCATGAAGAATGATGTCTAGGAGGTAGTTCCGAGACCATAAGGGAAGTCTGTTGTGACTTCTAAGTGGATCTACAAGATCAAGCATGCTGCAAACGACAGCATAGAGAAACACAAGGCAAGGTTGTGGCACGTGGATTCTCCCAGAAGGAAGGCATATATTATGAGGTGAGATTTGCACCTGTATCCAAATACATTTCCATCAAATCAGTACTTGCATTGGTGTTGACTCAAACCCAGTCGACAGGGGTTCCCATCGCTGTCGACACCAACCCACCGCGCTCTCCCTGAGCACTGGCCCAGACAGGTTTTACCCCGTCCAGCAACACTTGCGGAGCAGATGAAGTCTCACCCGAGGCGTTCAAGGGAGAGTGGACGGAACCATGTTTCCGCCGAATGAAAGAGGATGTTTGCGGCAGCAATCACTTAAACTTATTGCGACATTCAGAAGTAAATCTATGCATTTAACTTTGGCAACATTGTATCCATCGCATCATTCAATAGAAACATTCATCGCGACGAGTATAACAATAAAGCATTAGTTGCAGCAAGAAAACATAGCATTATTCATATATTGCAACATGCATTACCACAGTGAACAGAAGATGCACAAGGATTTCGCAAAGCAGCTCTTTCATGTCATATTAACTTAGCAAAACCCAGATACAATATCTCCGCAAAAACACAGATCTCACCATTAACTCTTGATCTCAGATACAAACTCAAAGACGCACATATCCAACATCCGTACTAAGATGATCCAACACTTACAACTTATGTCTATATATAGGCTTCCGCCCTTACAATGCTTGTCCACTTACTAACAACTTCCTAACTGACACTTTAGACAAATGACCCAACATCTAACTGACATAGTCCAAAATGACCAAAAACTCGCATACGGTGGTACAATTGTCCCAAAAATACATAACATACGGTCCAAATGACCCAAAACCCGCAAACTGCGGTACAATTGACCCAAAAATGCATAAAATATTCTTATTTACGCCTAGCTCTCCGCCTTCCGCGATATCTTCTGACTTGTCGCAGCATCGCTGATGCTGCGATTCTACCTTACCAAACCGCCTACCAACAGGCCCCCGACACAATCTTGTGGCTCGCCCTCGAGCCACGTCAGTAGGACATAGTGTATTCGCTGGTCGTGGCTGAACTTTGTTTCTGCAACTGTTCTTGCTGTCTGGATCGCTTATGTTGTCCTGCTCCTTCTGCTACGCGGATCATCAACTTACTGTCGTGTACCTCTCACCCGAAAGTGGTCATTCCCCGGCTTGTCGTTATGTACCGCGCAAATTCATCCTCCAGTCGCGAGGGATTGATTGCAGACGGAGAAGTTTACGAATGGCGCCGAGGTGCAAAATAGGCCAGCGGTTCTAGCACATATGTTTCGCACCGGTAAGCACATACTACCGGGACTTGGGGGCTGCCACCCACATCCTTTTTATGGTCACAGGGACCACGAGACTTCAAACTATCACCAACTACTTAGACATCTCGGAAGAGACTTTATGCTTGTAACCCCCGAGTGTGCGCGGCGCGGCGCGGCTTGCTCCAGGCGCTCATGCACACTCGTCGTTTGGGCCCTCAGCGCGCCTGGTGTGCTACCACACGAAATGAAGTGAATCATTTCCACAACCTCCTTGGAATTCCTATGTTAGCTAGATGCCTGACCCTCTCGCAGCATAACACCTCTCGATTGGAAAGCCTCTGTGCTCTACTATCCTCTGGTGCCTATATTTATTCCTCGTGTTCGGTCGGTCGTCTGCCTCAGCAATCATTTACACCACCTGTTCACGTTAGATGCGAATCATAGCCTTCTGCTGTTCGGTGTGAGTATGAACCAGACTTCTGACGAGCGGCATGGTAGCCATAGTTCCGTCGGTTGCCCTTCGTGCCAAAGTGTGTGAATCCTCACCCCCAGGTGTCGACGGCCATGCTGCCATGGTGTGCTTCTCGTGCCAAACGTGCGTGCCTCTGGCACAATCCGAGTCGACGAACGATCATACCTGCCCAAAAGGAAAAAGTTCCGTCTACGAATGATTCGTAATGATTTCTGATTTGACCCAGTCGCAACCCTGCAACTGTCGCGGACCGCTCCTAACTTACGGCACAAGCCTCCCTGCTTGTGCATTCTCATCTCTGTTGGTGCGCCATCCTGCCACTGATCAACCAGCAAAATTTATAATTTTTCCACCGATGCGACTCAGGCATCGCGTTGTTCCAAGCCCGACCAATAGGGCTTCAACCTACTGCCGTTAATCAACTTTGGGAGCATCGCTCCGTCCAACTGTTGCAACTGTACTGAACCTCCTGAAGTGATGCTACTGATGCGATACGAACCAAGCCAATGCATCTGCAATTTTCTTGGATGTTTCATAAACTTGCTGTCATACAACAGCACCAAGTCACCCTGCTGAAACTGTTTGTTTTTTATGTGGCGATCGTGCCAAGCCGTTTGACAATCCTTCTCCACCCCCTGGTGGAATCATGCGATAAAGCGATCTTCCTCCAGCTGTACCAACTGCGCTAGACGTTCTTCTAATGTTGTCGCAGCGTCCATACCTGTCGCTGCCACTATGCATAGACTCGGAACGATGTACTCCATTGGCATAATCGCTTCTTAGCCATTCACCAGCTTAAATGGTGTCTGTCCCGTCAACCTTTTACACGTGGTGCGATACGCCCACAACACTGCTGGGATTTTCAGATCCTAGTCATCGCGGTTCGCATTGCACACCTTTGTCAGTGCATGCTCCAATACTTTGTTGAAAGCTTCCACCGTGCCATTAGCCTGCAGATGATACGGCGTACTCTTCTTGTGTTGTATCTGTAGTTCCTCTGTCAATGCGCTGATGGTGCGATTGATAAAGTGGCTGCCTTGATCGCTCAATAATATCTTGGGGAAGCCGAATCGAGTGACAATGTTGTCGAACAGGAAACGCGCAGCTATGGTCGTGGAACAATCAACGTCTGGTGCAGCCTCCGCCCATCGTGTCAAATAATCTGTCGCTGTGATGATATATCTTGCACCAATGCGCTTCCCTGGTGGGTTGATTAAGCCCACGAAGTCCACTGCCCATTTGTCAAATGGCTGCAGTGTTAGTTGAGGTATCAGCGTCATCTCATCCCGCCTGGATGGCTTCCCGGTTCTCTGACAGACATCGCAGGACCACGCATAGTCTGTCGCATCGCTGTGCAGTGTGGGCCACCAAAGCCCCGCCCGCAGCACCTTCCTGGCAGTCGCACGGCCGCCATAGGGCCCTCCAGCTACTCCTACATGTGCTTCTGACAATATCTGCTCTTGCTCATGTGGCAAAACACACCATCGCAATATCTCATCTGCGCCTAATTTGTACAACTCGCCTGCAATGAGCTGGAAATCTGCAGCCTTGACCACCAACTGCTTCTTCTAACTAGTAGTGAACGCCTCTGGTGCGGTACCTGTTGCCAGAAACTGAATGATTTCTTCAAAATAGCCATCCGCTACTCCAACCTTAAAAAGTTGCGCATCAGGCAACCCATCTTCAATGTTAGTTGGCTCCTCTCCTGTTTCAATCCGCGATAGATGATCAGGGCCAGCATTCAACCACCTTGGCTTCACAATTACTTCAAAATCAAACTCCTCAAAAAGAAGTAACCATCGGCATATCTTCCCCCCCAACACAAGCTTATTGACCAGGTACTTTAATGCGGAGTGGTCTGTGAACATCTTAAAATGTCCTCCCAATAAGTAATGTCGAAACTTCTGCAGCGCATAGACCATCACCAAACCTTCCCTCTCGATAGTGGTGTAATTCCTTTCGGCGGATGACAACTTCCAACTTGCGAAAGCAATAGGGTGATCGAGATCCCCCTCTCCTGGCTGTGCTAGCACCACTCCTAGTGCAATCGACGATGCATCGACATGGACGTGGAACTCCTTACTCCAGTCTGGAAAGACCAGTATGGGTGCCGAAGCCATCTTCGCCTTCAGCGTCTCAAAGCTATCCTGACATTCAGGGCTCCTTTGAAATACCGCATCTTTCTTCAATAGCTTCTCCATAGGAGCAGTAATCGATGCATATCCCCTGATGAACTTGCGATAATAGCCAGTATGCCCCAAAGTCGCCCGCAACTACTTTACATTAGTCGACGGTGTTAAGCTCAAAATGAGCGCAATCTTTGTTGGATCGACTAGCAACCCTTGTTTACAAACAAGGTGCCCCAGCAATATCCCAAACGACTACAAAAGATGCACTTCTTTAAATTTAGCGATATCTGATGCTGTCGGCATCGCTCAAGCATCAACCCCAGATTGGCCAGAAGATCACGGAGCAAACCATAGACTAACCAATCATCCATGTATACTTGCAAAAACTTCTGAATAAAATCCCGGAACGCAGCAACAACAACCCGCGAGAAGATCGCAGGTGCATTCTTCAATCCGAACGGCATCACGGTATACTGAAAACAATCCCATTCTATCACAAAGGTCATCTCGTGGCGGACTTCCTTCGCAATGCAGATCTGATGATAGCCTGAGAACCCGTCCATGAAAGAATACATCTTTTGGCCGCCCACACCTTCAAGTACTTCATCAGTAAATGAGGTCGGAAAGGGATCATGTAAGCAGGCATCATTCAACTTCCGCAAGTCGACACAAATGCGCACCTCGCCGGTCTTCTTGTCCTGCACCACCATAGGACTAATCCATTCTGACTCTTCGACTGGTTCAATGATACCAGCATCCAACATGCGATCAAGTTCTACCTTGACCCTCTCCTTATGTCGCGGATTCAGCCGGTAGGGTCGCTGCCTGATCGGTTTAGCATTTGGTTTCAAGGGGATCTTCATCTCACCTAAATCACCCAAGATACCTTTCATCTCTGAAAACTTCGTAGGAAAGAGGTCTTGGAATTCATGCAGCAAACCAGTGACGTTTCCCATCATCTCATCATCCCAATAATCTCCAACATTCGCGAACTTGGGAGTGGCCTCCGTCCCAATATTGATCTTTCGGAGCTTCAATGGCTGGCTGATCGGATCACTTGGCGGATCAGGTGCTATCACATCGCGACTCCCTTCAGACTCGGGAATATTAACATTCTGCGGATCGTCACTGTCTTCAGGCCCACTGGTGATATTGTAACATTCCATCAGGGATTGCATCTAGCAGTGCATATGCGGATCCGCGGGATATGCTATCAGAACAACCTTCAGAACCACATCGCGGATGAGCTACAAAGCATTATTGATATCAGGGTTGGCATCTGCAAAAGTGAACGTATGAGTGAAGCATACCATCAACTCTACCCAAGTGGTAATTTCTCCTCGCAACTCAGCTGCAGTATACCATGAGCGCGGCATCTCATCTAAAGTATGGATAAACGCATGGACCTACTCATCTCGCAGTCTCGATGCCCACAATGTCTGACACTCCCTCAGATGACTGCTTGGGTTATTTCGACCATCATATTTCCCTGTGTGGTAGACCTCTGTATCGCCGAAGCGAACCGTCATCAATCTTCTGCACTGCGGCCATTCAGTAATTGATTTCTTGTGTGTCGCCCACCAGCATGCTGGGGCAGTCTTCAGTGCTTCCTCCAATGTCAGCAATCGTTGTGGTTCTGAAACTCGTTCCTCAAATTCTGTCAAAAGTCGGACAAGCTAGGCAGCCCTTCATATACTGGTAATGTGAACGTTTCTGTTGCAACGCGGCATAACGATTGTGTGACTGATCCGCATTTGCAGAGCGATACCTCGTGCAAGCGGTTATGCCAGTGTTCTAACGCATCATGAGAGTCAGAAGACACAGAGCTCTCATTGCGCCATCCCAGCTCACCGTTGGCAGTCGGATGAATATAGTCTTCAGAAATGTTGAATGCATGGTCCCATCCACTGGGATCTTCATCCTTTACTGGCTCAATGTATCTGCGTCCTTCAGTCGGATCCAACGGGGCTATGACTCTGAGACGCGGGTTTCGAAAGTCATCATTCGCCGCTTGAAGTTGATTACCGCTCCACTATCGTTAGCCCATCCGATCCCCAGCAACGCGGGATACGAGCTTCCTCCTTCAACCACTTCGATGACATCGAAATCAGCATAGGTCTTCATCCCTTCAATGTCCACCACCAGGCGTGGAACTCTCCCAATCGGTGTCACCTTGGCGTGATTAGCTAACCGGAGCTGTACAGGAGACCAACTCAATGGGGGGCTCCCCATTTTCTGCCATGCCTGCTTGGTTAAGATGTTGACATCTGAACCAAGATCCAGAATAACAGAATCAACATCATAGTCCCGAATTTGTATGTTCATGCGCATCTCCTTACCAATCTTCCGTCGTTGTAAGGAGTTTACCGCAGACTCTTGTCGTCCCCTGGTTGGTCGCTACAGCAACCCCTCGATCTCAGCTAGTGCAGCAGGATCCCTTACTAATAATAAGCAACTCTCAAAATGTTTCTTCAAAGTTCCAGACGGCGTCGACGGACCTGCCTCTGAAGTAGCATCAAAAACAGGGGGCATGTCGCAGATGATGGCTTTACTGCGGTCCTGGTCCATCGCACGACGCACCTGAAAGAATGTATCGCGCTTGGACTCAACGTCAAATGATACCTTCTTATGCCCGGCCAATCGAATGAGTGGTTGTGGGCTATCTCCTCCTGTTACTGCACCTTCCCACGTGATGACTGCGACAGCCGCATCCTATGGTCTTGGCTCCGCAGAAATTGTTGCAACACTCGCACCCTGATTCTAGTTCAGCAATGGATTCCCTGGTTGGTTCACGTTCTGATTAGCATTTTGATTCGGTCATTGATTCTAGATCTACGCTGGTTGCTGCACCTGATTCTGTACTAGTTGCTGCACCTGATTCTGTACTAGTTGCTGCACCTGATTCTGATTAGTTGCTGCACCTGATTCTGATTCTGGAATTGTGGAGCATTCCCTGCCTGCCATCGCGCAATCAACTGCGGGCAGTTCTCTACTGTATGGTCTGTAACAAAGCAAAATGTACACTGCGTCTGCAATAGTGGGCAATCTCGCTGGTAATGTCCCCATACCGCACTGTGATAGCATTGTACAGGTCCTCGACCTCCTCATCCTCCTCTGCGACCAAATCCTCCGCCGCGTCCGCCCCGAAATTCTCCACAGAATCCACCCTGCGGTTGGTACTACGGTTGGTTGTACTATTGTTGCATAAGAGTTGGTTGCATGCCCTGCCCTTGTTACGCATACTGCGGTTGCTGAATGTACTGTGGCTGCGGTGGAGCCATTTGCATCGGAGCATATTGCGGCATAAACTGTTGTGGTTGCTGCTGCGGTACAAACTGCACCTGCGGTTGAGGTAGCGGCTGGGCTACCTGCGGCTGCGGTTGCAGTTGTTGTACAGCACGTTGATCGTCCTTTACATAGAATGCATCGTACGTTCTCTCCTGAAGCAACCCATATGCCCGGCAATCCTTGTCGTCATGTCCCACAGATTTACAGAATGTGCAATACAAATTCATCGGTTTGGTGACCATTTTCTGCATATATGGACATTCCTCATGGCGGTGCCCATATACCTGACAAACGCGACACCATGGCACGCCACCACCACTCAACGGGTTAGGTGCTCCTAAAACCAGATAATTGCGAAAGTCAGGGCAATTATCCTTAGTATGCCCTTCTCCTCGACATCGCGTACACCATACTTCTTCGCGCTGCTCCTTGCCCTTCTTCAGATCTTGTAGCTGTATGGTCAAGTTAGCCAGTTGTGTCTGTATCTGCGACATCCCAGCTGCATTTTCACCAATCGGCAATGCCTCCAACCGCATTGCAATCTCCAGAGCTTCACTGGGCATCGTTATGTTCTGTTGCATCAGTGGTAGTCGAATGTGCGATAATAGTGTCGCGATGAACCACTCTTTGTGTTGGACAGCTCTCATATCAAAACTAACCCTCACCATCAGCGTCTTAAACCGCTAGTCAAAATCCCACACCGTCTCTTTGGGATACTGCTTAATTTCTTTCAATTCTATCATATATTGTGCTTCAGACTTGGGTTTTCTGAATTCTGCAATCAAGCCATTCCTGATATCATCCAATGTCTTCTCCGGAGCTCCTGTAGGGACTAGAACAAACTCCATAAACCAATCTAATGCGCGACCTCGCAGAGTTGTCGCTAACTAGCCTTTCTTAGCGTCATCATCAGCAATCTGTTTTATGGTCCATACTGCCTCACATAAGAACCAATATTGTTCAGGATTGTCTTTTCCATCTCCATGGAACAATGGCAACTTCGCATCTTCGCCCGCCATCCTGGTCTTTCTTCCTACAGTCGCTGAACTACTAGCAATCAAGTTTTGTTGACTCGGTGGGGTCAAAGTTGTGTTTCTTACCGATTGACAGATAGTGAGCGGAGGTGTGGGTACGTTGCCGCTGAGGTTTGGTCCAACCTCTATCCTGGGCGTAGCCTGGTTGTCCTTGTCCGGACTGTGAGGTCGCTTCGTCCCATGTGGTCTTCCTTTGCGAACTTGCGGTTCGATCGCAGCAGGACCTTCTCCTATCCTCTGCCTCTTTTCCTGTCGAAACCTCGTTCCTCCCCTTGTAAGACCAGTCTCTTCCTTGGCTTCACTCACAGTCCCGTCATGACCTGCACTAACTACCCCTTATCATTCCATGTACCGCCCCCCTGTCGTCGCGATACCCACAGCCTCCACCCACCAAGTTGTTTACTGATCCAGATGCTTCTTCAACATACCCTTCTCGCAAATAAGCATCTTAATGGACAGTTGAAGCGACAGCAGAAACCTTCACCGGGGTTCGCGGAAGAAATATCTTTCAGCCTCACTATAAGACTTTTGCATATCAACCGCAAATTCAGTGATATACCCTTCCAAGATGCTATCAAGCCACACTTCGACAGCTCGCAATGCTTTGTTGTCGACTTCCTGCAGTCCTTGGATCAGCTCTGGGGTCCAAGTCTTCGGTTCACCACCTTGGTGGTTCCTCTTCTGGATTGCCAACCACTCGAACAAAAGGACCGAGAATTCACAGAAAAACCATTTGTGCAGACCGTCGTGAATGTATCTGTCCACCCACTAATCCACTATCAGTCGAGTGTTCCGACTTTCTTCTTCAACAAATTCCTGCAACTTCTGATCAAACCAGCTTTGTATCTCTGGTTGCGTCGGATGCCACAACATATCCTCCTTTCACTTCGCACATGGTCCCGACAACGGAACCATTTGTTGACTCAAACCCAGTCAACAGGGGTTCACATCTCTGTCGACACCAACCCACCGCAATCTCCCTGAGCACCGACCCAAACAGGTTTTACCCCGTCCAGCAACACCTGCGGAGCAGATGAGGTCTCACCCAAGGCGTTCAAGGGAGAGTGGACGGAACCATGTTTCCGCCGAATGAAGGAGGATGTTTGCAGCAGCAATCACTTAAACTTATTGTGACATTCAGAAGTAAATCTATGCATTTAACTTTGGCAACATTGTATCCATAGCATCATTCAATAGAAACATTCATCGCGACAAGTATAACAGTAAAACATTAATTGCAGCAAGAAAACATAGCATTATTCATATATTGCAACATGCATTACCACAGTGAACAGAAGATGCACAAGGATTTCGCAAAACAGCTCTGTCATGTCATATTAACTTAACAAAACCCAGATACAATATCTTTGCAAAAACACAAATCTCACCATTAACTCTTGATCTCAGATACAGACTCAAAGACGCACATATCCAACATCCGTACTAAGATGATCCAACAATTACAACTTATGTCTATATATAGGCTTTCGCCCTTACAATGCTTGTCCACTTACTAACAACTTCCTAACCGACACTTTAGACAAATGACCCAACATCTAACTAACATAGTCCAAAATGACCCAAAACCCGCATACGGCGGTACAATTGTCCCAAAAATACATAACATACGGTCCAGATGACCCAAAACCCGCAAACTGCGGTACAACTGGCCCAAAAATGCATAAAATATTCTTCTTTACGCCTAGCTCTCCGCCTTCCGCGATATCTTCTGACTTGTCGCAGCATCAGCAATGCTGCGATTCTACCTTACCAAACCGCCTGCCAACAATTGGCTGCAGTGATGGAATGGAAGGTACACCAGAGGGATGTCAAGACAGCGTTCTTGAATGGTGAGGTAGAGGAGGAAGTGTACGTGGAGCAGCCACTCAGGTTTGAGACACATGACAGGCAGACTCGTGTGCAAATTGAAGAAGGCCTTGTACGGATTGAAACAGATACCCAAGACGTGGTACGGCAGGATGGATAGTTTCCTGATGAGCTTGGGCTTTACCAAGAGTAAAGCAGATTCCAACCTTTACTACAAGGTAGAAGTGGGAAATCTAGTGATACTTCTACTCTATGTAGATGACCTGTTTGTAACAGGGGAGGATGGGCTCATTGCAGATACGAAGAGGAAACTTGCCGGAGAGTTTGAGATGAAGGACTTGGGTTTGATGCACTATTTCTTAGGCATGGAGGTGTGGCAGAATGCGGATGGGATCTTCCTTGGACAAGGGAAGTATGCAATGGAGATTCTGAAGAGGTTCGGAATGATGGACTACAAGGCTATGGCCACACCCATGGCATCAAACTTGAAGCTACTATGTGATGCTTCATCACAGTTAGGTGATGCCACGATGTATAGTTAGATGATTGGGTCATTGATGTACCTGACGAATACGAGACCTGACATATGCTTTGCTGTGAACACATTGAGCCAATTCCTGACGGATCTGAGACATGTTCACCTGATTGCTGCAAAGCATACACTAAGGTACTTGAAGGGTACAGTTGATTGTGGGCTCAAGTATGACGCGAATCAGAAGATTAACCTGCAGGGTTATCTTGATTCGGATTGGGCAAGCAATGCCGCAGATAGAAAGAGCACTTCGGGATGTTGCTTCAGTATGGGGTCCGATATGATCTCCTGGTTTAGCAGGAAGCAATCGTGCGTGGCATTGAGTACAGCCAAAGCAAAGTATGTTGCAGCTTGTTCAGCTAGTTGTGAGGCAGTGTGGCTTAGGAAGCTATTGTCTGATTTGTTTGATCTCCGGTTAGAGGCGACTTGTATATTTTGTGACAACCAGAGTTGTGTGAAGTAAGCGCTGAGCCATGAGCCATTCTCACATGGTGGTAGGTTTGTGCCTCCCATGTTGGTAGATGTAAGGACTGGGTCTCGCATGGTGGTAGGTTTGTGCCTCCCATGTTGGTAGGTTTGTGCCTCCCATGCTGGTAGACAAGGTCTCATATGGTGGTAGGTTCGTGCCTCCCATACTGGAGACGTCCACCGGTCATAAGACATTGTGTGTGCGCCTAGGCAGGATCTCGCATGGTGGTAGGTTCGTGCCTCCCATGCTGGTAGACGTGGGACATGCGATGTGCATCTGGGTTGTGCTCCGTGTGATGATGAGATGATCTAAAGACGATGAGGCAACAGTAGGAGACGTAGGTGTTTGCAGAGGCAATGTAATGACTGGTCCTGGGTTGTACTTACTTGATGGCTTTTTCGCAGAGATGATGAAGACCTACACGAGGGCTAGGCCTATATCTAGCATGAAAAAGGGTTAGCTATGGAGAACTTCCTATGACGAGTAGATTCGAGAGATGTCACCAATCGATGATCGATATTATGAGGATTGCAGTAGCAGCAATGATGATGATCCAGTGTTGATGATGATGTTCTAGCATTGAAGATGATCCCGCGATGAAGACTTGTGTCCAAATGTGTTGATGACTGTGGCAAGAGAATACCTTCCTAGTTAAGAGGGAGTGTTAATGTAATTATAACTTCGAAAGATATTCACTCGTATTTTATATTGTTATTATTATTGTATTTTATTTGTACCTTCAAAGGAGATGTTTATTCCTCTGGCCGGGAATGTCATTATTACATTTGGTCATGTAAAGTCATTGAGGTAAATCCTCCATTGTAAGTCGGGGCAATAGATCCCCCTAGATTCAGTTGTATTAGGGTTATTGAGTCCCCTACAGAAGTCGGCCCAGTCAAGTTTAGTTGGGGCCGACCTAGCAAGTGAAAAAGGTCAAGTGAAAGTAAAGTATAAATATAGAGCTTAGCTCTCTCATTTGAACACATACTCACTCACACAAGTTTGCATAAGTGAGAGAGAGAGGACAAGTTCGCCTAGGAGAAAAAGAGAGGAGCTGCAGAAGACCATCTTTGTTTTGGGGTTTTACTTTCGTGATATTGTATTGGTGACGATTCTATCTCTAAGGAAGTTGCAGGGTTTTCTCCTTTATGGTTTCCCTGAGGAAAATCTTTGTGTCTATTGTGTTATGTTGTGCATGTTATTATTTCAGTTAAGATCCTAGATAATATTGATTAAAAGTAGAAAAACTAACATGTAGAAGGTATAGTATACATTCCAAATAAATACAGCCTCAAACCTAATGGAATTGGCACCATTAGGCTCAAAGTGCCTGGATTCCAAGACTTTTTGTTGCATAAAAAGGAACCTGTTGTCTCTTGTGCACAATCAACAACAAGGATATTCCATTGACAAGGTTGATGGAAAAGTTGAGATAAGGAGATCTTCTGACAACCAAGTCATCATGACAGGATGGGAAGATGAGATATAGTTTAAGTTGAAAGGGACATTTGCAAGGGCACAAATTTTTGCATATCTCTCTCACCATGTTGAAGGTACATTGTCATCTAGTCTCTTGGGGCATGCTAGATATGGGCATATCAATTATGATAGTCTTCATTTATTGAAGAAGAATGGTGTTTTGGTTTGCCCACAATTCTAGGGAATTGGAAGTAATGTGAACGTTGTATCCTGGGGAAACATAATCAGCAACCTTTTCATGTGGCAATGTGTTTATTTGATGTTCTTGTTGCTTTAGATGTTTTAAAAATTGAAAAAAATGAACATTTTTGTATTTTTTAAGTTTGTCGATATTTAGACCCCAATGATTTTTTCGTCAAAATGATGTTTTCAACATTGGTATCTACATGAGCAGACTTTGGATATTTTGTCTCTAATGCTTTGGAATCATGGTAGAATCTTTAAAATTTAAATATTTAGTGATTTTTAGTAAACTCAGTCATTAAATTCAAAGCGCCTTAGTCATTACCGATTCTAAAGTCCGAGTCTGAGTTTCCCTCGACGATTCTGAGTCCAAGTTTTAAAACATTGAAGTAGGGGTCTTGTGCCCCAAGCCAACAATAGCAATGATTTCAAACATTGACTAGTGGAATAGGTTGTTCCTAGCATGCCAAAAGGAAGGTTACTGCATAGAAAACATTGTGACGCAATCTTGTCAATTCCCTTCTTTTCCTTTATTTTAACCAGCAGCCTAATAGAAGGTTGTGCCCCAACACCCAACCCCAAAACAAAATAAAGTGTGTTTACTGAGGGCATTAGGGAAGGTGTGGTCAAGGATTGGTTTTCACTTCCCAAGTCCCCCCACCTTGAAAAGCATGTGACCCTTGAGGTTCTTGCAACTCCTCCAGCTGCAATTTTAAGCCTCAATGATTACCTCTCATCTTTCTTCTTACCAATATCAAGAACTGATTCGGTGGCTATGGACAACTTCTAAGGAAGATGTGGGGCAAATTTGAAATTTCCATTTCATGCCCTAGAATTTTAGCAAGATGGAATTTCAAGCGATTGATTCCACCATTCATTTCATCAAGCCCAGTAAACCTTGACAGCATTGCTTTCATCTTCAAATCTCTCTCTCTCTCTTTCTTTACTAGCACCGAGATGTTTCCAGCCTCGAACATTCTCACTTTGTATCACCACACCTATGACACTATTGAATCTACATATTTTGGTGCCAGCTAAACCTAGTGATTTACTTTTCTTTAATTTATTTTAACTTTCAGCATTTTCTAGGAGCTACTTTCACACTAGATGTATCTTTTAGTCCCATTGACCTACCTTTGTGGTCATTCGTTAGACATTAATAAAATTATCTTATTTTATCTTCCCACACAACTTGCAACTCAACTTCTATCAATTATGAGGATCAAGCTACTCACCATATTCCCATAGTGGGTCCAATACCTTTAGCATTTTCATAGGGAACTGATTAAACATAGGGCACAAAAAGAAATAGAAATCAACACAAAACAATGTTGCAAATAAAAAAATCAGACCTAGATACGCAATAAATCTCCCATTAAAAATCAACAAGAAGAGGCAACGCTAATGGACATTGCAAACCCTATCCTAAATCTCAAAATCCAAACAAAAGGCAAGCATAAAGTTTTATACATGCCTAGGAAGATCAGAATCAATCCCCACTCCACAATAGCTTCGCTAAAGGTGATGAAAACACTCGACTTCTCCTCTTTAGCTCAATGAAAGACAGTGAGAAACTCCTGCGCTCTCAATCCCTACCTTAGTTTCTCAATAAGGATTTAAAAAAAACTAAAATTCAGATCTTAAAACGGTTATTAACGCAGACCTATCATAAATTCAAAAATGTTGTGTTATTGTAAGTTCAAAAATATCATTTAGCCCCAAGGATTAGCTCAAGCAGTCATGAGCTAGACGTGAGATCTCTCCTCCCAAAGTTGGGGAGGTCATGGATTCAATTCTCTTGTTCTCCCCAAGGTTAGGCTCTATAATCAAGGCTAACAGCTTACCCCATTTACCATCCATGAATCATGGGGAAGTACTTTGAGGATTTTTCACAAGGTTATTCCTTGGAAAAAAAGTTTAAAAACATCATCATATTTTGAAGTGATAATATCGTTGCCTTGGGAATCTCATAATATATCGTGACATTGACAAAATTTTCACAATATCTGCAACACTGATGAGAGTAAATTATAGATTATCCCAAAAAGCCTAAAATTCCATAGAAATGGTGATTAATGTTAGATTTTACACAATTCTAGCTTTATAATTAATTGCAGATAATAAACAGGATCACTAAAAGATTAACCAAGCACGGAAACAATAGACACAAAGTTTTATCCTAGGAAACCCAACAGGGAGAAAACCCAGCAACATTCGTATAAAGATAATCAGTCCCAAAAATAGAGTACGGATACAATAGAGAGAAAGAGAAACTTCTCCAAGTGTAGAAACCCCAAAAATCACTTCTCCTAGCTGCAGTAGTGAACTTCTCTCTCTCCTTGAGTGAATTGCTTGAGTTGAGTGAATGACCAAATGAGAAATTCGTCCTCTCTATTTATACACATAAAAAGGTGACTTTTTCCCTTACTGGGCCGACTTGTCTTGGGGAAAGAAAATAACATTTAATAATTCTTTTCTTTGTGTGATTTCACCCCAAGGTTTACAATGATTCTTTCAAGGGTTTGACATGATCAAATACATCAATATCTTCTCCCATAGGAGGTACAATAACAACATAATAAAATACAATAAAAATAACTTCCGAAGTTGCATTATTTCCAACAATTAAGAAAGAAGCGACATTCCAATGGGGCAAAATGGCAATGTTTTTTCTTTCCATTACTAGTTCATGTAAGCATGTAAAGGTTGGCCCCCTGTAGCACTGTAGGGGATCTAAATAGAGGAGTTAGGAGGTTACCATCATGCTTAGTCACCGCATTCAATGAATTTCAACCTTGAAATTCAAAATTCGCCAAACTTCAACCAAATTCAAACTTGAAGCCGAACTTAAAGCCAAATTTCAAACTTTCAAAGTCAAACTTCAACCCGAACTTGATGTCGAACTTCAAGTTGAATTCAAACTTCAAGGCGAACTTCAAGGCGAATTTAATCGAATTTATTCGATAAAAATTTTAAAAGGTAAAAAAAGACAAAAAACCTAACCTAAATTCCTAAATTTTTAACAAGACACCATCCTTTTGAAATATAATTAAATATGCTAATGTTGGCATGCAATTTTCATTTTACATATATGTTTAACGCGTGCCTAGAATTATATATATATATATATATATATATATATATATATTGAAATATATAGTCCCTCGAACTTAATGTCGAATTTTAACACCAAATTTTTCATTGCCGAATTTTTGTCGAATTTCAAGGCCGTCAAATTCGAACACGAACTCGAACCAGGTGACTTAGCCATCATGAGGACCCACTTGGAGGTAGCCCACCTCCATACTTAATTTGATTCCATTTTTCTTATACAAATTCTCTTTTTATTCCTCGAATATTAAGCTATATTATTATATATTTAATGTGCACAGTGCCACTTGTGCCTTTCTGGTGATCTTATGCAAAGTTGTAGCAAACTTTAAAAATGGATTATTAGAAAATTAGAAGCACTAGAAAAGCTGTACCCGAGGTGCCCTGGCTCCTATCTCCTGGAAGCTTTTAGGATTTTTCAAGAAGGCTACAACTTCATTGACTTCCTCTTTCACAGCATCAATTCCTGCTAAGTCCTTCAAATGCATAGGGGGATTTTTTATTCTCTGCATAAAGAATTCAGCTAAAATTAATGTACGTTCAGACAATAACCCTGATAAATCCAATAAAAAATATACTTGAGGAATTGAGCTCACACCCTAATATAGAACACGTGTTACTGCTTCATACCTTCATTCTGTCGAAAGCACCTTGTATAGGGTCAACCTTCCTTTTCTTTACACCAGAATGCATTTCCTTGTACACATTTCGCTGAGAAGAGAACAAAGGAAATATAATGAACACTTTATCATATTAACCAAAAGAAATTATCTCGATTATTCTTTAACTATCTCGATTATTCTTTAACAGGTATGCTATAGATTTCACCAGCATGCACTTTCATCTTAAAGAGCAAATCATTGCAGATATGAAACCAATAGACATGTCTAAATTATATGGTTAACACAAGAGAAAGAGTTAGAGAATGCACAGAGATTTGGAAATCTCGCATAGTAGCATGTTCGATTAGTTCTAGAAGTACTTCAAAGTCAGCTAGATCTTAAGGGATTGGTATCTGGGGCATATACATAAGAATAATTTCAAGTAATGATGTTGGCATTTCGTATCGCAGATTACTGGTATTACTGCATGTTCACAAAAGGAGAAATTGATTATCTATTTCACTAAAAAACTCCCAGTTTCACACATCCAATTTATCTCCTGCCTAATCCATAAGGAAAGCTAGAACAGAAGCTGCATGTATAGGAATTAAACAAACTAGACTCATTCCTCGATACAGGAATTCCAGTCTTCTGACTCATTCTGGAAGCTTGCAAATATCCCAGGAAGAGCATCTCAATAATGAAATGGATCTGGCCTCTATTGATAATAGATATGCATATGCTACAACCTGCATTTGAAATGGATCCAGCCTCTGTTCTTTCAGAAACATAAGTTGAATTGGCCTCAAACCTCAAAAACCTAGGAATCGTGCCAACCACATGAATATATCACAGGTGCATACCTACATACATGCATATAGTGCTCTGGCAAAGATTTTGCAATGTGCGACAAGACAGTTTACTTCTTTAAAGACAAAAGCCTTTCTTGAAGAGTTTCATGGAGTTACATATTTCATTTAATCCCTTCAAACATGTCCAAGAACATTGTCTTTTCAACTATTGATATGACCTAATGGGGGATATATGGGGTTAAATGTATATGATTTGACTCCAAGGGGAGAATATATGGGGCTAAATGTATATGTAAAAAAGTAAATGTATATGGAATTGGATTAGTAATCAACAGCTCAGCTTAATGAAAGGGCCTCATGTGCAATGATTGAATAGGTATAACCGTATATATAGAAGTAATGTAGGGATGGGAAATGAATATATGGAATGTCTTGGGGTATATGTAAAGAAGTAAATGTATATGGAATTGGATTAGTAATCAGCTTAATGAAGGGGCCTCATGTGCAATGATTGAATAGGTATATATAGAAGTAATGTAGGGATGGGAAATGAATATATGGAATGTCTTGGGGTATTTGGAGGAGATTCTCTTATTCTTCAAGGATTATTGTGTAACTCATCTCTATTATCCATCATGGAGTTGTGTTCCTCATTTACATTGTTGTACATAGTGTGTAATTTGTTATATTATGCTATCTTAAGGACTTGATTCATAACATTTGGTATCAGAGCATACAGTCCTTGGCATGGACTTTTCCAAAACGAGTCATCTTGGTATTTTTGCTATAACGTTTTTGGGGGGTCATATCATATATATTTAACCCCATATATGCCCCCTTTGGATCATATCAACTATTCTGATGCCTTCTAAAAAAGAGTTTGGGACTTCCTATTCGATGGACCGAGATAGTTGACCGGTTGGTTGATGAGAAAAAGAGACACAAAATAATTCTCAACTACTAAATGCAAACAGAATCTGCATCAACAGACAATATACTGGAATACATATCAGAATGTCAAGATTATAGAACAGAAAATATAAACTTATAATAATGGATATGAATCCATAATCACAACGCCAAACGGAGTCTTTAGCAAGGGCCCCACTATCTGTTGGCTTTTTAGTAAGCTTGCAGGGCAAATAGCTAACTGTTAATATGATTTATAAGCAATGTAATGAACAATAGTTCATTTACAGGAAAATATACAACATGAGGATAATAAGTTGAAATCCAAAGGATATAAAAATATATAATTGATAATGAAGAAGTGAGTGAAAATGATACAACAGTTTGTGACATTGTGTATAAATGTACACTGAATGGCTACATACACGAATATACATTCCTTTTAACATGTGCCCTATTATTATTATTATATGTACTTTATGTTTGTTACATGGCCTCCCCTTTCAAAAATGTTTTGTCCTCAAAGCATAATCTGGAAACATCCCTGTTTTTGCATGTAATGCTTTCACCTAATGCTCTGTCTTTGCTGTTGTCATGGTTGAAGAAACGAAGCAGTGCAATCCTCAAAGAACAGAACAGAATTGTCGAATTGCTGAAGGTTCAGTCCACCCTAGTTTGATCTTTTGTGGAACTACTTATTTATAGGGTTCTGGGATTAGATCATATTGTATTGTGATCCCATGGATTACTGATATTTTGAGACCAAATCCAACTGAAATTGATCTTCAGAATGTAAGTCAAATATTGTCTTTGCTCAGAGCAATGCTGATACATTGATTAATTAAAATGCCGGCTCTTGAGATTAGAATGTCAAATTCAATAAGTTGTCCTTGTAACATGGTATTTCCTTATCATAATTTTAGAGTTCTCTTGATTCACTTTTGCTGTTATATCTTCTACATGCACTTGTATCACTCTTTTGATCTTCGAAATTTTATTAATAGAGACACCTGAATTTGCTAAGGTTTCTACATCCAACATTTGTACTTCAACGTCTGAAGATAGCCCTGATTCAACTGGATCATTCATTGTTTCCTTGTCAAAAAATGAATCTTTGTTGATAAATTGTTCTAGTGTTTCTTTTTGTCTTCTTTTCATTTTTTAACTTCTTGATTTCTGTGATCAAGCATTGACTATGATTTTTGAGATGAGAAATTTCTTCAATTTTCTCTAATAGATCTTTGTTGAAATCTGTTTGAGATCTTCATTTTTCTGTTGAAATTCCTCATGGAGTCATTGATATCTTGTTACTTCCAGTTTCAAATTATCAATATCTGTAATTAAAATCTTGTTTTGAACAAATAGGTTATGATTCATAAGATGAGAAATGTCTTCATCATTTTTGCTAAAACCTTATCAAGTCTTTTAAGATGATCCCACATCTTCTGTAATGACTTCGAATCAGCTATAAATACAATCTCAAGTAGTAGAGGAAGAAGTTGCAAGTAAGAAGAAGAGTCGGTCATTATCCTCGTCCTAGATAGGAATTGCAATAACCACCTTCAGAACTTGTTTGATAATGTCCCCTGGATAATGGTCTGGGTTGATGGGCACCATGGGGAGTGATTTGCAGTGGCTTTTGGATGTTACCACATTATCTTGAAGGATCACATCCGATACATCTTTCAAGTCTTAGTGGGGGAGTTTCGAACCTAGTAACAGGAATCGCGACTCAACTCGCGATTATTCCGAGTTTGACTCGGCTCGGCTGCTAAACGATCCGAGTCAGATCGTGGCAATTCAAACTCGGGTGCCCTCGATTTCAGCACAGATTGGGGTATTTACTCGGCTCGGCGAATTTGACCTGTGAGCCAACTGCCGGCTGCTTTAAAGCCTAGAATCCGCCCTTTTACGCCTGTTTTCCCTTATCTTTCTCCACGTGTTTTGGGGATTTTTTTCCCACCGTTTTCTCAACACTCTCGACACCGGTTCTGTGTGAGCAGTGAGCGCTCTCAACGCCGGTCTCTTTGTGAGCAGTCAGCACTCTCGACACCCGTCTCTCCGTGAGCAGTGAACAGTCTCAAGTCTCGACGCGGGCTCTGTGTGTGAGCACTCAGCAGAGATTGGGCGCTCCGGACTAGGGCAACGATATTTGTGTAGGCCCGTGGTATATTTGTGTGGCAGCCAACAGGAGGTCGACGCCAGTGGACTCGACGAAGACACCATCTACAGGACGTTCGAAGCTCGTCGCGATTTACAGGAACCCCCATCTTATGGACTATTGACTCATCTTATGGATGAGAGTTCATATATTTTATTGATATCTTTTGGATTGATGTATTGCAGTATATAGATATAGATAGGATTAACTATGGGGCCGCCGTTATGGCAGGGTGGCGGTCGGCTGTAGCCGTCCCCACGGTGGATCGACCCCGTGACCCTGTCAGATTTGGCGCTCTCGCATATTGAGCTGAAATATGACTATTTGAATATTTATGAAAAATGTTTTTTTAATTAAAAAGATAGGTATATATTTATTTTTTGTATATGACCACAACCAAATGTTAAGCAAACACATTTTTATTTGTCGCTTGAGATTTAGTAGACACTATACTGTGAAGATCCCACTAGGATCAAATATATACCATTACTTTTCTACTGTCCCGCTAGGATTAAATACATACCATTCCTTTTCTAATTCCAATTGGAACTAAAAAAGTTGATATATTTTCTTAATTGACTTGTAAAATGCCTTAATATTTTAGTCATTATAAAATAATATCCGTATCCCTTTAATCTTTTTATGTTTAATAATATAAAGTATACTGAAATAGTCGCGACCAAAGTATATAATGTCTTCTTTCAGTAACACGTCTTGCCATGCCACCTCAGAAGAAGCATTTGGATTCCAATGCTTTAACGATGTTTAAATCCCAATGCTTCGGTGACGGTTATACCCCCTCAAGGCGGGCCGTGGCAGATACTCGCCATAAACGTAGACTTTTCTCTTGAAACTTACATATACGCAACGTATGAGACAACGTGGAGAAGAAGAAAATGGTGGTTTCATAAAAAATTCCAGAACTTGGGCACAAGTTATTAGCAAGCCTGCTAATTTGGAGAAAAGAAAATAATCAAGCAACCAAGGAGACAACAATCAAGAAAAAGAAATCAAAGAAAGACAAGGCAGAGCATCAAACATAATAATTAAAGGGGTGAGAGATTATGGTAAGAATGAATGCACTCTCGAGCTTGCAAGTGACTTTCTAAAAGACAAGCTGCAGTGGCAAGGCCAAATTTGCCAAGCATGGAGGGTGGGTAATCCCAGTGAAGAGAGAACCAGGCCCACAAAAGTCATTATGTCAAGGGCACGTGACAAGCAAACTCTGCTAAGTAAGAAGCATTTCTTAAAGGGCTCTCGCTTTTTTCTAGAGGAAAACTTAACTATCATGCAGCAAGAGAAAAGAAGAGAAGAGTTGGCAAAGGTCAGAGCAGCAAGAGATGAGGGCAAAAAAGCATGGATACACAAAAGCAAAGCTGTTATTGCTGTTTTTGGTCCTCCTCCTAAAGCAAGACAACAAAACAGTAGTCAAGAAGTGACAGCAAACCCCATAGCAGAAAATATTACAAGAAGTCCAGGGTGAGCAAATTGGGGCGAAGACTCAAATTTGAGTCTTATATGCCAAAGCAAATAGCAATCAAGATCTACCCAGGTTCCCCTAAGCCTAGTATGTTGGAATTGCAAAGGCTACCCTTGGAGGCGTGGACCTGGGCTAGGGCCTATTGCGGAAGATAGGGACATAATATGTCTCTTGGAAACACATGAACATGTAGGGTGCAAGACACCTCTTTTTGAAAAGTATATGAAGATGGCAGTGTGGAACAAGGCGGCAAAAAATGGAAAAGGTCACGAAGGTATCATGGTCTTAGTGAAGAAAAAGAAAGACCGTTGCATCCAGCTAGAAAGGGAAGACTCAAATAAACAATTCATATGGTTTAAAATATCAAAAAATGGTCATGTCATTAGAACTGCAACATGCTACTTCGCCCCACAAGTTTCAAAAATTTACAAAAGGAGGGGGCTCGATCATAAAGATCCTTTTGCAACTTTAAAAAAGGATATTGTGGAGTATTCTCAGGTAGGTGAAGTCCTAGTAGGGGATTTCAACGCCAGGACTGCTAGTGAGCAAGCTAGCATTCTCTATCAGAAGGAAGATTCCAACCCTATTTGGCTTACGGAAGAAAGAAATCACCAATGGACAAGAATTTCAAAGGACAACAAAAGCTGCAACCTCTTTGGAGAACAGCTGCTTACCTTATGTGGGACTTTTGATTTAGTAATTTGCAATGGCTTGACTAGATGGGTAAATTCTGGTAATTTCACTTGCAATACTTACAATGGCGCAAGTGTGGTGGACTATGCAATTTGTTCACATGGCTTATGTGAGAAAATGGAGGAAGTTATGATCAGTGAACAACTCTAGGATTTAAAATCTGATCACAAACCGATCTATCTAAGTCTTTCTTGGACTGAAAAAAGCAACATTTTGGGACAAAAAATCAGCACACTCAACAACCTCCGACAAAGGGCAGAATTCTTTTGACTCAAGAAAACTATAATATCTTTAGGACAGCGATGGAGAAGCTTTGTAAGGAGGAAATTTCGTCTCAGGGCCTTAATAATCAACAACTAACTAATTTAATTCAAAGAGCACTCACAAAATGCAAAAGAGCAAAAAATAGGAAACTTGAAACAAATTGCTTCCCCGTTAATGCTTGGTTCGATGAGGAGTGCAAAAAAACAAGGAGAATGTGGAGAGATTTAAACCAAAAAGAAAAGGAATTAAAAGTTTATAAGCAGATTTTAAGAAAGAAAAAAGTGGATTTCATGGTCTCAAGGAGGGAAGAACTAATCTTCCTTGGGAAAAATAACCCCAAACTTTTCTGGAAAGAACTTCAAGCGAACAAGAAGCAAACCAAAAATAATATTACAGCGGACCAGTGGCTTGATTACGCAAGGCAACTTTATGAGCGGGATCCTAAGGCTGACCCCCCCCCCTTAGTCAACACCTCCACCATTATTAAGCTTTTCACTGTGCAAAAAATTGAGGTGAGAATTAAAAAGTTGGGTGCTGGAAAAGCCAAAGATTTAGTAGAACTTCAAGCAGAATATTTAAAGTGGGGTTCAAAAACTCTTGCACCTCATATTACAGAAATCTTCAACAACATCATTCAACAAGGATTCCCTACACATTGGACAACTAGCCTCGCAGTACCTCTTCTCAAGAGCGGAAATGTCAACGATCTCTCCAACTATAGGACCATAATGATAAACCCCTTGTTTGCAAAACTATTTGGAAGTATGCTTGAAAATAGAATTAACAAGTGGGCGGAAGAAAGGGGCAAGCGTGCTAAAGGACAAGCAGGTTTTAGACCTAAACATTCCACGGTGGATCACGGTATAACTTTAAGGCACATCACTGAAAAAGTGTGGGAGAATAAAGAGGAAGCCTTTTGTTGCTTTGTCGATTTCAAAAAAGCTTTTGACACGGTTCCTAGAGATAAGCTTTGGCACAGAATGGAGGAACTTGGGGTTCCTATACATCCTAGAGCAGCTGTCCATAGGCTATATGAGGAGGTCAAAGTCAAAATCAGAACGTCAGATGGTATCTCTGAAAGCTTCAGAAGTGATATCAGAGTCAAGCAAGGGTGCCCATTATCTCCTACCCTTTTTGGCTTGTATATTGACAAACTTGAAGAGTGGTTAAACTTAGAGGATGGGGATGGCGCCCTCGTGGGTGAGTTTCGTGATAAGGCTTCTTTTGTATGCAGATGACCTTATGCTGATTGCTAAGTCTGCTCTTGGTTTGCAAGAGCACTTGATTTCCCTTTAGCACTTTTGTAGATCAGTGGGGATGCAAGTAAATACTAGCAAGACAAAAGTGGTAGTTTTCTCTAGCAAAAGGAAACATAAACAACATAAGTTCTATTTTGAAAACAACACTCTTGAAGAAGTGGCAGATTACAAGTACCTCGGAATCGACTTCAATAAAAATCTGAGTTGGGAAAGTTGCAGAAAAAAAAGAACTATGGGAGGTTGGAAAGCGTTTTATGCTCTCCAAAATAGATGCAGAGAGGCAGAGCTATGGGATTGGAAAACTATGCAAACCCTTTTTGGGCTTTTAGTGATCCCGGTTGTTCTCTATGGTTGTGAAGTATGGGCCAGCAGTGCCTCGGACTTACAGTGGAAGCAAATAGAGAAGATTCAAAAACACATGATTACAAGCAAGTTCAAAATTAAGAGTTCAGTGCCATACGAGATCATGCTGAGTGAAATGGGGGTTGCTTCTATTGAAGCAATTGCTATGGTGCGGCTAATAAGATATCTAAAAAGAGTTGAGCAAATGGAAGAAGGTAGATGGGCCAACGCCGTCCTCAAAGACATATTGTGCAAAAGAAAGAAGACTTGGATGCGGCAAAATATTAAATGGCTTAGTAAATGGGATATATGCTTGAACATGTGCCCCACGAATAGTAAAGAGATAAAGGCTTTTGTTATCAATAAGTTCCACAAGCGAACTTGGGATAAAGAGTTAGGGAAAACGAAAAAGTACTATATTGAAGAGTTTAACCCTACATACAGTCAGCAGCAAAAGGCGTACATAGGGGCCAATATACCTTGGAAAGCCAAAATACTAATTGCTCAATTAAGAACTAATTCCCATCAACTCCGTTGCGAGACCAGGCGCTGAAAAAGGCCAAAAGAAGCTTGGGAAGAAAGAGTGTATTTTCTGCACCTCTGGTAAAGTGGAGACAGAAAAACATTTCATTTTGGAGTGTGAAGCCTTTAAGGACAGTAGGGACAGGTATGCAAGTGTCTTGGCAGATAAATCTTGGGATAATTTATTCAACGAGGGGACCGTGGAAAAATTGGGGGGGCATCATCAGGTTGAACAGGAAAAGGATTGAGATGCAGAAAACGCCATGTGAAGTGGTCTGTCCCATAGGCTATTTTTGGCCTCGTGGACGTTAAAATATTTCCTTCCTTCCTTCTCAATTCATGGAGGCGACTCTTCAATTAATGATTATTCCACTTGTTCAGCTAGTTATTGTCGAGATGGGATAGAGTTTACCTTTAATTTTTATACACTACAGAGTACTCAACGCACCTCCTTTTCGGGCTATTGTTCTATGGAGTTCGCAGGAAGGGTCATTGAATAACTCATCAGTCTTTGGCATACACCATATGTTATCCAATTACCAACAATTGTGTGTCTATTCATTGATGAATATGCTATGATTCACTTCTCTGATGTGAGTATACATAATGTTTGCATGGAGAACCTGCCATAAGACCAACTTGTAGCCTGCCATGGCTTATGTATAAAAACATGAAGGGAGGAAATGAAGATTTGAGGGAAATCAAAGCCAATAGTGAAAAAATTATTAGTAAGAATATGAATTTAAAAAAAAACAAAGCTGAGAACAATGTGAATAAAAGGTGCCCATGAGAACAAACATAATTACCCTATTCAGTGATGAATATTCTACGATTCACTTCTCTAATGTGAGTATAAATGTATAACGTTTGCATGGAGAACCTGCCATAAGACCAACTTGTAGCCTGCCATGGCTTACATATAAGAACTGAAAGGGAGGGAATGAAGATTTGAGGGAAATCAAACCGAAGAGTGAAAAAATTATTAGTAAGAACATGAATTTAAAAAAAACAAAGCTTAGAATAATGTGAGTAAAAGGTGCCCATGGGAACAAACAGAATTACCACTATATTTTGCTTTTCCTGTAAAGGAGTCTCCGGCATATCTTGTCCACCAAGGATTCTGTTCCAGAGATATCTAAATGCTAATAGAAGAGGATATCCATAAATGAAGCAGCTAAAAGCAAATCCAAACAGCCGCTTAAGTAATCTAGTCTCTTGCTTCTGGCGAGCTTGGACATTTCTTTCCGCCTCCATCTGCCATACCAAGTACCATGTTGATGCAGCAGTTTCTTCTGCAGCCTCAGGCCATGCCAATCCCAAAGCCGCTCGAATCTAAACAACCATATAGCATGCTCAGTTTCAGAGAACATTCAAGCACAAAACAAAACAAAAAAACTAACCAACACACCATATGAAAATTTTAACGCTGCTTACCGGCTGTGGAATAATGTACTCAATAATAGGGAAACCAACACAAACCATGAACTCTTCAATAATTTGATTGAGCTTGCCAAAGTACCAAATAACTGGTTCAGATATCACTCTCAACCAGATAAAACTTAAAACTTTAAAGGAAAGCTTTAATGGAACAAGAATTTGAGCTTTTAGACCCCATTCCTTAAATGGTATCGGCATAAACTCTATTTTGGTCGGAATCCCTGAAGTGACCATTTTCACAAAAAGCCCATCGAAGCCTCCAACTTCTTCAAAAAGAACATCAAATGCCTTCAACAGGTTACAGAACATATAAATGATAATGGTCAGAATGTGCGAGGACAAGAGTAAAATACAATATCATAATAAACTACCATAAAAAAATCAGATGCAAAAAGTGAAGACAAAATATAAATTTATACAACGAAGTTGAAAACATTTTCCTTTAATCCCTTTTCTTTGGTTTTCTGAGAAAACTCTATCATCATTTTGCCTTAACATAAAGCTATGCTGGAAATGCTTTTAATTTCTGAAGATAATTGAATACTCTCTCGCGAGAAATGCATAGAAAGGAACAGGTAGATGTAATGTACTATAATGAGTGATGAACGTCTTTCACAGAAAACTCATCATAGACAAAAGCATCAATAGAGCTTGAAATACATACCACGACATCAACATAATATTCTCTGTCATCACCCTTAAGAGCAATATACATCACAGCCCTGTCATGTCGAATACGTGCACGTCCTACTAGTTCTTTAGAAACTGCATATGAAGCAGCAAAAGGATCCATCTCCCATCTCTTTTCATTTTCATTATACCATGTTCTAGCCATCACTCTATCCCGATACAAAAGGATGCGCGCCTATCATTAAACCAATGTGTAACAAATGAAATTCTCAGTTCTTCATGCACAAGAAGGTAATTTTCTAACTAGTGTAAAAAACCGTGGCAGCTAAATTAGCTCTGCCCGAACAAAAACAAATGACACAAAATTATATTTTGTCCACAAGTGACCAAAATAGGTCAATAGGAGAATGAAGAACAATGTATGACAAGGGAAAAAGAAGGGCATATTCAAACTTTTACAAACTATGAAAGGCAACTGCAATGATGAGCATAACTAAAATAGTTATGTTGAACTCCAAAAATGGATAACAATCTCAGTATTTCCATTTTTTTTTTCTTTTCTTCATATTCATTTTATAAGGCATCAATAAACACTAAATATGGATAGTAGCAATAAAGACAACAATAAACAACAAATCTGGCGAGTAGCAATGTTATTAACTTGAATACCTACTATAAATTTTTCAATGTACCGAGTCTAAACAATATTATCTAAATTCCACACATCACAAGTAGAATCTAGATACATCTCGGGAATCCCTTCATATCTCACTGTTACCAACAAGTCAACATAGTTATTCCAGAGGAAGCATAATGATTCAACACCTGAGCATGTAGAAGGTCGCTATCTCTAATGTTTCACAAACAAGAAACCATGAAAGAAACAATTAGCATAATTACCTGTCTTTGAGCAACGTATTCTTTACCAAGTTCAACATCTTCTAGCAACTTTTTCTTGAGATTTGCCTTGGCTTCTTCACGCCACTTTTTCCATCCTTGAGCCATCTGAAAACTTGCAGCTCCAGGAACATTCACCTCTTTGTCACCAAAGAGCCATTTCAACTCCACTGGAGGTAAGCCTTTCACAACTTCCTCTTCTGGTGTTTTAACAAGTACAAGCTTCTCTTCTCCAACTTCCTTGAATCGATCTCTGATTAAATTGTCCAACTTTTCTTGCATCTCCCTTGATTTTTGTGAGTCTCTCTTTATGTGTTCCACTAGCTCTCTTTTTTCCTCATTCACAGGCAGTTGAGGTTCCTCCATATCCACAGCACTTGGCAAGAACCGTTGCTCCCAAATCTTTTTTCCTGCATATTCTAGATCCTTCTCAATCCTCTCCACAATTGACTCTTTTGTATAACCCTGATATTCTCTGCAATAGAAAATGCATGAAGAAAACATCATTCCAAGGAAATTAATAGCCTCATCTCAGAATAAAAGAAATGCAGACCAATTATGGAAACATATGCACAAAAATATACCCATGAAGAAAACGCCATCATAAGATAAGATAAGATGAGTTTATAAATGTCCAAACAAATGACCAAAAGTAGGTCGACAGGACTGCTCAGTACATAAGTGGCAATACAAAGAAGGAGTGTGAAGATCACTCCTATAAAAGCAAGAAACTAAACTGATCACTCTGATCTAAGAACAACTACATATTGTCAAAAGGAAATACAATGCTCTGCACCCAAGCTCATAAGGAAATCAATAACATCATCAGTAAACATCTAAGTCACCTGACACGAGGACACAAGACACGGAAGACAGGATAATACAAGTATCCAACACAGACAAGGAAACACACGGAATTAAGACAGGGGACATATATATATATATATATATATTCAAAATTATATATATATATATATAAAATATGGACGTTTAGATCCAAATTTTTGTAGAAACTAGAACATTCACAAATCACAATGCATATGTCAATGATAGACCTAACTGAAACCCCCATTAGCCGAAAGGGATAGGCCTCACTCACTATTGGAACAAGGGAAAAAGGCTGGTAATTGGCTTCCCCCGCCCCCACTAATAGATGCCTGCGAGAGGCATAAGAAAGACAACCAAAATAGGACTATTTCTATTTGATTAGATTACATGGGTTGGGGCCACACCCTATTATTATATTTTCCCATTACTAAGCACCCTTTATATTTTAGATTAGCCACTTACAATGATGATCCCACTTGGATTGAATGTCATGGGTAGGAATAGAAATAAGGGGTAACCTCCCCTATGTGAAATGAATTACCTTGTGATGTTTGTGGAATATGCCCCCACAGAATACTTATTGGTGTGCTCCCTGACTTGATTTGAGAGGTGTTATCACTTAACTTATAGCTGCCACAAAAGGAGATCCTATCCAAGATGGTAGAGGGGATAGGCAGCTAAAGAAATGACCCTAGAGAATCACGCTAACCGAAATGTAATTAGTTGTCACACCGAGCGAGATAACTCTTCACTTTAGGCCACACTGAGAGTGGGCCAAGGGGGAGACCCTGATCAATCCTTGAGGGAGAGATCTCTTGCTAGGAAACCAAATCTCAATCGTTTACAATCTAGCGTAAGGAGTTCTAGGGGAAAAGGTCTTAAGGTTTAGCCACACCCTAGATTCAGAGGCTTGCTAAAGGTAAAACGTTCAAAATGAGCAAGGGAACAAACGTTTCATTCAAAGAGGACTTGAATTGTTTAAAAGGATAACTTGGCTTTGAAAAGATCAGTGCTTGTGATGGGCAAAATGGAGTCTATGGTTATTAGCTTTCGGACTTCAAACTACAATAGCCCCTTAAATAATATTGACCCAAGATATCAAATGATGAAGGATTGAGGCTTGAATTTTAAACTCTAAAGATGATATCGATCCCCCTAGGTTCTCTTGTTAATGGATTTGAGTATGTCACATATAATTGATGCCAATAGTTGAAAGGAGTTTGGCCTTCAACCTATAGAGGAAAATTAAGAAAACTCCAATGAAAAGTAGCAATTTAAAACATGAAGTCTAATCGATCGACTTGGCTCGCAAGAGTTTGGCGTTGCGGGTAAGACAGGTCTCAAGAGTTTCAGGCTTGACTTCACAGTTAATAAGACACATCAGCCCATGCTCTTGACCCAAACACTCTGAAATGAGACACATCAAGCTTATGTCCCATCCAAGCCTTGAATGGTGTCATGTCTTCCAAGGCTTTGTGTGGCACTCTGTTCTGAACATATGCAACACAATTTATGGCCTCAACCCATAGTTTAGGAGACAAAGACTTAGCCTCCATCATGCAAGTAGCCATCTCCTTCAATGATCTATTCTTGCACTCTGCCACAACATTCTGCTGAGGTGTGTAAGGCACAAAATGTTGCATGTGAATGCCTTCCTCTTCACATAGCTGCTGCAAATCCTTATTGACATATTCTCTTCCATTATCAGTCCTTAGGACCTTGATCTTCCTCCCACTGAAGTTCTCAACAGAAGCTTTGAAAACTTTGAAAGTTTGGAAAACTTCAGATTTCAACTTGAGAAAGTATACCCAACAGTACCTTGAAAAATCATCAATGAAAGTTAGAACATACTTTGAGTTACCATAGGAGGGTGTGGGAAGAGGTCCTATCACATCTAAATGAACAAACTTGAGAGGTTGAGAAGCTCTCCTTGCCTTCCCCTTCTCAAAGTTGTGCTCTGCATGCTTCCCAACAATGCAACCCTTGCAGGTTCCTTTGGAAAATTTGATGCTTGGAATTCCTTCAACCATCTTTTCTCTGCTCAAGGCTTGAAGATATCTATAGTTGAGGTGTCCAAACCTCTCATGCCACAATCTACTGACCTCATTAGCATGTGACAGAAGCGCATTAGATGAAGAGTAAGGAAGAAAGTGTGAAAACTTGTACATTCTTGACTCATAATCTGCAACACCAACTGCAACCACTTTGCCAGTGTAAATTTTAGAAATTTCTACATCTTCTTGAGTGAATATCACTCTCTTGGCCGAACCAGTATGGGTCATTTGGTAAACAGAGAGGAGATTTGCTACAAGATCTGGCACATAAACACACTGTTGAAGTACCCATTGTCAAGATTGATCCTTCCAATGCCTTTTGTTGGGATCTCTGAGTCATCACCCATGAGAATAGAAGGACCACTGTAAGGTTCGAGAGCAGAGAAAGACTCTCTTCCAGAAGTCATGTGCCTTGAAGCACCTGAATCAATGATGGAGGAAGAGGAGGATTCAAAAGTACTAGCCATCAATGCATGGCATCTCTCCTTGTCTTCAAAATTCAAACCACCATCCTTCTTCTTTACACCATCTGGAAGAGGGATATTGTTCTTCTCTAGGAGATGCACCATCATGTCAATGGTCTTCTTCATGCATGCACTCTCAGGGTGCCAACCCTTGTGACAGTAAGTGCATTTCAACTTCTCCTTCTTCTTCCCTTTTCTTTGCTAGGATTCGAAACCCCTTCAGAAGATTTGGGATTGTCTTTGTCCTTCTTCTTCTCCTGTTGCTTCGAATCTTTGGCTTCTCTTCTTGCTTCGAATCTTTGGCCTTCTTCTTTGCCTCTGCTTGCTTCGAGTCACCAGCAGCAAGAACATGGTCTTTTGATGGCTTGATGGTGCCCATCTGGACCGATTTGTCTTGCTCTTAAGTAAGAGACTCCATGAAGTCTACCAAAGATGGCATCCTCCAGTTTTGAACTGTGAGCTTGGTGGAATGAAAGGTCGAAATAAACACTATATACTCAAGCCCCAACTTCGAAACTATGGACAAAATCAATTGCTCCTCCTTTTTGCCAATGCCACATTGCTTGAGCTGAAGAACCAAGGATTTAAACTTGGTGAAAAAGTCTTGAATGGTCTCAAAACTGCTAGAGCTCAGAGAGATCAACTCGTTCTCAAGCTGGTGGCCCCTCAACTCGTTAGTCTTCCCAAATAGTGACTCGAGCTTGAGCCAAACTTCATTTGGAGTAGTAAGACTATCTACATGAAACAAGAGGTATCTTGAGATACTGAAACAAAGCATGCCATACGCTTCATCCATCCTGTTGAAAAACTTGGACTTCTCAACAACAGAGTTCAGCTCATTTTCTTTCCCCATAGTAACTATGAAGAGACCCTTAGATATCAGCTGGATTACCATCTCGACCTTCCACTCAAAGTAGTTGAATGGAGTGAGCAAGGTGACATCAGACTGCTTCATTTTGTTGTTGCGCACATGGTGACAAAGAACCACTGAAACCTGCAAATGCAAACACTCAATCACTCAGAAGGAAATCCTAGATATCCAACTCAAACCCTACATTGACAGGGGGGACATTCAGGAGAGCGTAGTCTTGGTTCAAATGGAAGCTCCAAGAGCTCTGATACCATCTAAAATTCTAAACACAGCATGATCTACTAGCTAAGAATTTCCTCACTAGACAAGAATTTGGCTAAGTATGCATGAAAACAGTGTAAAAGAAGCACAATAACACAAACGAATGGTGCAAATTGATGATGTTTCTATTACTGTCCAACCCAAAATACTGTTGGGATCATCATCATACTACATTTGGAGAAAATCGTTATCCTTTGGAGGCATTCAAATGAGCTACAAGTGGCAGGCTTACATTGGACCCAAATCCCCCCTAGGTTGACCAATAGGCTCCCAAATCACCCCAAACGGCTACAAATGGCAGATTTGAACATTGGGATGGCATGAGTGGTCAATAATAATGGTGGCTTGTGAGTGGGGGAGAAAGTGGTGGAGTGGAGGTGGCATAAGATTGGCCAAAACTTCCAAAAAGAGGCAAAATGACCACATCCAATGCATGTGCGCCCCCCAGTCAAACCCAGATCCGTAAATTATGGGATGAGGAGCGCCCTAGAGTGTTAGTGGCCATAAATGAGGCACCTTATCCTCTAGTTGACTAAATGTGGGCGCCAATCTATGTGGAATTGATCATAATGTGCATAACAACCTTAGGCAACATCATTAACCTCGCTTGAACCAACAGTCATTAATAAAATCATGATGAGACTATGGTCCTAGGTGGTAATAATGTTCTAACATAATGGCTGGAAATTGTATGAGACAACTGGGTATTCATTCTGATAGCACAAAATTGCAACCATCAGAAACAAGGCATCCAACCTTAGATTGTGGGCTAAAGTATTTTCCATATCTGAATTTGTATGTTGTATTTCATTAGCATGCTCTCTAAATGGCAGATTTTTAGTGGAGCTGCCTAAATCCTTGCTTCTTGAGGGTAGCAAAGGGATTTTAAAAATTTTAATTGGCTGCCATATCCTCATGAAGACTACAACAGCCCTATCCATTGTTGGATAGAAGAGGCTTGCAACAATAACACATGTTATCCTTGGCATGATTGTGGTGCACTTGGCCATCTTCAAGCATTTGCTCCAAATTTCAGCCTTGAAGCAATGAGCATTCTAGCCTATGTTGTCTTGATGATGGATGTATCTGTATTTTGATTTGTGACCAAGCACAAGGGAAAGCTTCATGGTTTAGATGAGCTCATCAAGTGCTTGCATTAGATTTTTATTGCAGCTAGCATCCTTATTTTGGAATTTCACATGGGATCAAAGTTTCTCTAATTGAGAGGATATGAAGAGTTTATGGCAATAGTTGAATTGCCGGAAACAATTCTCAAGAACCAAGACTCGTAGTTAGAGGGTTTTAGAGGTAGTGTTTATCAAATTTGGGAGTTTGTAAGTCTGAGTTCAGAGACAGCATCAGCTCGACTCAAGTTCGAGGACAGATTCGAAGGTGCCTTGAATTTCCTATCATGGAAAGTCAATGTAACTCTTCTATTGAAAGAAAATGATCTCTGGGATATTGTCCAAACTGCAATAACTCCGTCAACGAATCTGCTAGATTTGGCAGTTCATAAGAAGAAAGAAGTGAGAACCAAGCTGATGATCATGGATGCTATAAAGGATCATTTGATCCCTCATATATCTGAGAAGAAGACAAGGAAGGAGATGTTCAATGCTCCAATTAGCCTTTACCAAAGTGAGAACATCAACAAGAAGATGATATTGTATAACATACTCGATCCATAGAGATAACCAAAACAAACATAGTTACCAGTCACCTGACAAAGGTCACACGGATTCATGATCAACTTGCAGCAATTGGGGAGAAGATTGAAGACAAAGAGTGAATTGGGCACTAAATGGATTCTCATCTCGATGGGAAACATTTGTCCAGGGTGTTTACGCTGAAGAGAATCTTCCCTCTTTTGAAAGACTGTGGGATGATTATATCTAGGAGGAGACTCGGATGGAGTCAAAGGCTAGAAAGCAAGGAGGCGACAGTGACCATGCCCTATTTGGTCAAACAAAGAAGGGCAGAGGTAAAGGACCCAGCATGGGTAAGATAAAGAGTGAGGATTCAACCTCGCAGTCGAGGAAGAAGGACTTGAGTAAAATCAAGTGCTTCATATGTCATAAGAACAACCATTATGCATCATGTCTAGACAAGAAGACGGGTGAAGGGGAGCAGTAGCAGAATCAGGTAAAAGCCTCTGTTGAAACTCAAATGAACTAGTTTTCCTCCAAGTCCAAGAAGGATTTCTCGATGGTATCTTGCTTTACTACCAACACAGTTCCAAGGAACACTTGGTATGTGGACAATGGGGCATCTAGGCATATGACATTGGCCCGGGGGTTATTTTCAAGTCTAAAATAACATTTCTAAAGAGTTCAAGTAGAGCTTGGTGATGATGCCAAGTATCTAGTAGAAGGGGCTGGTACCATTCCTTTCCAACTCCAGTCAGGTAACTCTTTAGATTTTGACCGTGTGTTGTTTGTTCCAAGTATCAGGAAGAACGTGCTTTCAGTTTCTGTCATGTAATGATGCCATGTATCCTGTAGAAGGGGTTGGTAGCATCCCTTTCCAGCTCGATTCAGATAGCTATTTTGACTTTGACCATGAGTTGTTTATTCCAGGTCTCAGGAAGAACTTGATTTCAGTTTATGTCAAGTAAGATAAGGGCTTTGTAGTAAAGTTCAAGAACCAACAAGTCCTTATAAGACCGAAGGATTCTAGTCCAGAATCAACTTAGGTGGTCATGTTAGGGAAGCCAACTTATACAGGGTATAAGGTGAACCTATTCGAGCCCTAGTTCATAACATGGACAACTTGTGTGAATTGTGGCACAAGAGGATGGGGCACCTACTCATAGTGCACTTCTTATTCTGAGGGAGATAGTCACAAATCTTCTAAAATTCAGCATTGAGCAGCACGGAATATGTAGAGGGTGTGCACTGGAAAGCATGCAAGGCTACTTTGCCAAGTAGCAAGCATAGGGCTAAGGGCATTCTAGACCTAGCGCATCTAGATGTATGTGGATCGATGTCAACAACATCAATCTTAGGAAGTATGCACTATGTTTACTTCATTGATGACTTCTCTCGTAAAACTTGGATCTACTTCCTGAAGACCAAGGATGAAGTCTTTTGCAAGTTTCAGGAGTTCAAATCTCTAGTTGAAAACAAGACATGGAAGAAGATCAAAGCTTTGAGATCGGACAATGGGAGTGAGTATACCTCCAAGGAGTTTGAGGGTTTATGGAAGGATGCAAGAATCAGAAGGGATTTTGTAACATACCCAGTCATCTCATTCAACCATGAAGACCACAGGGTACTTAAATCACGTATCCAAATTCAACTATGGCACCCAAATCGTTTTTCATAGTTCAATCAATTTGTTAGCGGAAATTAAATTTATATGATCGTCCAAATAACTTATGCATTCATTAAATATTACAGGCAATATCAAACATAAAACACACATGCCATGCCAAGCAATTCCATGCACTTAAACATTCACAAAACAGTAAAATAAACAACATGGAAACACCTATTTAATTCCATGGAATTTATACACAGTTAGAGACTTGTCTTTTAAATAAATTGTTCTCCAATTGGTTGTAGGTGAAGGATGTTCCTCCCAGCCATAGGCATTATCAAGCCATATGGAGCTATCAATCCACAAGGGCAAAGCTCTTCCCCAACCTTTACACAACTCAATCTCTCATGCAACCCAGTGGTGTAGAAACCCCCTCCACAGTTGTCCCAATCCTAAATTATCCTTCCCCATCAACCTGCACAACACTAGGAACAAACCCCCTTCTCTGAGCTAACAATCCCTTGAGCATCCTCTAGTTCATTACTAGCACTCCAGCACGGGCTGGACAGGAAGTCTCTGAATTGGGACTACATGGCACAAGCTGCAAGCGAGCTTACTCTCATGCACCAGTCTACCAAGGTCAATGGCATGGAAAATTCGAATTCACCAATGGCATCTCAGGTCCTCTCTCACAGGTACCAAACTCTAACAGTGCAAGGTGATGGCAAGAATGAGGAGAAATGAATTCATTCAAATGCATGAAGGAACAAACCCCTCCCAAGCTTGAATTCTTACTTTTATAAGCATATTTTAGATTTCCATGTGGCCACTCCACAAGGGACCACTTTTCCCCTCTTAATCCCCTCATAGGATAACTAAATCATGCTTTAATTAAAGCATGACTCTTAATCATGGTTTAGTAACTTGGTCTACATTGCTAAGGCTAGGGAAATAAACTTAAGCTCACTAAGGTCATTTTCCTTAACCCACTATCACTTCCCCACTTGTGGAACCATAGCCCCCCAATCTCTTCTTTGCCCTTCTTCCTTTGCAGCCATTAGAGATTTTATATTAATATCAAAATGTGCATATTTACAATGTCTTGGTCACCCTCGACCATTTGTTTTTGGCTTCAAGCCTTTTACATCAATATTTACAAATTTACATTACGGTGTCAAAACTGGGGTATTACAGAGTTGATTGTCTTGTAAAACCCACAGCAGAACGGGTTTGCAAAGCAAAAGAACCAATCCATCATAAGAGTTTATAAGGACATGATTCATGACCAGGATTTGCCAATATTTCTATGGGCATAAGCATGCAACACAACAGTCTACATCCAGAACAAGTGTCTTCACGAGATGTTGGAGGACAAGACACCAGAGGAGGAATCCATTGTTGTGAAGCCAAAAGTGAGTCATTTCTGCATCATTGATTGTCTAATTTATGTCCATATATCAGTAGAGAAGAGAACAAAGTTGGAGCCCTCCGACGAGAAGGGTTTGTTTATTGGTTAAATGAGACTTCAAAGGCCTACAAAGTCTTTATTCCAGAGCAAAGAAAGAAAATTGTAAGCAGGTTGAGGAAGACTTTGCATCCAGGAAGTCTCATAAGCCTATTATAGTGATTGAGGATGAGGAACAAAAAGCTCCAAAGGTTGAGCCAGGGTCACCAATGACTTCGAGTTTGGAGCAACAACCTTCAGGCATAGAGGAGGAGCAACCATCTCCTACTAGTTCTATTAGGAGACTTAGATGGTTCACTCAAACATTGAGGGATGCTCATGAGCATGTTAAGGCTCCTAGGAGCACATTCAGGGAGAGTAGACCTTTGAAGAAGTTTCCAAACTACATGGTGTTGATGAGCAGCATCATAGATCCTGAGCCTTCTAGTTTTAGGAGGCAACAGACCAACAGATTTGGAGGGATGCCATGGTGGAGGAGTACACTTGCATCATGAAGAATGATGTAAGGGCCATTGTACCTAGATCGGAGGGAAAATCAATAGTGAGTTCCAGGTAGCTCTACAAGATCAAGCATGCTGCAAATGGCAACATAAAGAAGTACAAAGCAAGGTTTGTGGCAAGAGGGTTTTCCTAGAAAGATGGAGTGGACTACGAGGAGACTTTTGCTCCAATTTCCAAGTACACTTCCATTAGAGCAGTGATGTCTTTAGTTTTCATTATGGGATGGAGGATACATCAGATGGATGTAAAGATAACTTTCCTCAATGGGATAATTGCGAAAGAAGTGTACATAGAGCAGCCTTAGGGCTTTGGGATCGGTGGGAAGGAGTCCCATGTTTGCAAGTTGAAAAGGACCTTGAATGGACTCAAGCAGGCACCGGGAGCATGGTATTCTATGATCAATGGATACCACCATTTTATGGGCTTCACCAAAAGTGAAGCAGATCTTAACTTATATTTTAAATTTATTGAAGTTGATCTGCATGTTTTGGTGTCATATGTAGATGACTTGTTTCTTATAGGTTCAAAGAAGCTCATTGCAGGGTGCAAGGTAGATATGGTAACTGAGTTCGAGATAAAGGACATCTGCATGATGCATTACTTCTTGGGGTTGTAGGTTTGGCAAAGACCAAGGGAAATTTTCCTTAGGCAAGGTAAGTATGCAATCGAGATCCATAAGAGGTTTCGGATGGAGAACTACAAACCTATGGCCACGCCTATGATCACTAGTCTAAAGAAGGTGACAACTTTAGATTCATATATGGTGGATCTCACTTTGCACAGGCAACTGATAGGTTCCTTGAAGTATCTAGTCAGATTCATATATGGTGGATCTCACTTTCCACAGGCAACTGATAGGTTCCTTGATGTATCTAATCAACACTAAGCCAAATATATGTTTTGCAATTTAACCTTGAGTCAATTCATGGTGGAGCCGAGGCAGGAGCATTGGGTAGCAAGAAAAGATGTGCTCAGAAACTTGAGGGGCGCAATGGAGTATGGCCTAAAGATATTTTGGAGATGGTGAGGTGAAGTTGCAAGGGTATACAGACTCAGAGTGGGCAAAGAGTGTATCAGACAGGACGAGCACCTCAGGTTGTTGCTTTAGCTTGGGATCGGTGATGATATCCTAGTTCAATAGGAAGTAGACTTTGTGGCACTCAGCTCAATAGAGGCAAAGTATATGGCAAGCAGTTCCACTAGTTGTGAGGCCATCTGGCTTCACAAATTGTTTGCAAGATTATTTGATTAAGAGTTGGATTCTATGATGAGTTATTGTAATAATCATTGTTGTATCAAACTCTCTAAGAATCCAATGTTTCATGACAGGTCCAAGCACATTGAACTCGGATATCACTTCATTCAAGACAAGATTCAAAAGGGAGTGGTAAAGCTCCAATATGTACCCACAAATTAGCAAGTTGTTGATATTCTGACCAGGCCCTTAGCAAAAGGAAAGTTTGAAGCATTCATAGACAAACTTGGAGTGGTGTGAAATTCCTTCCCTACTAAGAGGGAGTGTTGAAGAATGTAGCTCAAACAGGAACTTCTGCATGGGTTTAGTGTGGTGTGAATGTGCTAAAGTAGTTCAAGTTAATTCTATTTTGTAATTCACTTTACGAAAAAAGTGAAAGTCTTACATTTAGTTGATTGAATCTAATAAAGTGTATTTATACATTAGTGATTTAAAATTTAAAATTAATCTAAAATGTACATCTCACTGTGAGATTAGGGTTTTAGTAGATTAGGGTTTTAGCTAAAGTATAACGGTAGGTCAAGATAGAGTGTTAGGAAATAGATTTTGTCGGACAGCTGAACAATTGAGCTAGTTAAGTGACCAAAGGAGAGAAAGCAGCAACAAAAAGAAGAGGATCAACTAGCAACAAGCAAATCGAAGCATAGCCCATATGGTACAAATCCGTACAGTAGTCATACAACCATTGTTGATCTTCATTGCAAGTTTCTCAGCAGGCCTTACAGCTCAATTCAACGATAATTTGTTTATCGTGCAGTTGTTGGTTTTAAGCAGATTGCGGAGGTTTCCTTGTAAGTTTTGATTGAGTTAATGATAAGTTGATTTGAAGGAGAAAATCCTTATGCAAGTGTGTAATTTTTTATGCTTCCACTATTTGCTTTCCAACTCTTTGTGCGATTGTTGCTATTTGAAGTTTATTTTTTGTAATTAAATAACTTGCTTGTTTAGTTGTGAACATAAGGACAACAGTCACTGAGAGTTTGGAATTTTCACAACATCCCCACAAGGCATCTAAATGTTCTAACTGAACATCTTCAACCATCATTACTTCATTTTCACAACAATATTAGTCATACTTGTCATTTATAAAGCCCACGTCTAGGTCTGCATGATCACAGTTAAAATGATATCCATTACTCCATACAGTCCACCATTAATTAACTACTAAAGGAATAGTTAGGTTTAAGGCTTAAAAGGGCAAGGCACTACATCTTTCCTTTCCTTGCAAACGAGAATATAAGTATCTTTGGATAGTAACAAACTAGAGGAAGGCATAGATATTGTTTTAAACTTTTAACCTTTACAAAGGCCCTAGAACAATGCCTCTAACTTCTATTTTTCTCTTCCAACTAAATAAAGCTTGTATTAGTATATTATCCAAGATGACTTATATGTGGGGCCATCCAAGGATGTGATATACACTCCAAGAATTCCTAGAACTGAAAGCTAGGAATTAGATTGATATTGTTCCCACAAAATCCAATTCCAATGAGAGATGAGCACTACACTTTGCCCTACAAAGAATACTTATAATATATTACTACTCATAAATTTTATTACATTAACAACTATAGCACCAATTTGATTCGTCAACCCTTCCATTTCCTTACCAATAGGAATATAGGTATTTTTCTATAGTAGCAAACTAGAGAAAGGCATGGATCATTCGTTTAGCCTTTATGAAGGCCCTAGGATTAGTGTCTCTGAATTTCAATTTTCCCTACCAAGATTGTATTATCATGATATTCAAGACAACTTGTCTTTGGGGCAATCCAAGGATGTCATATGCATTCCAAGATGTCCTAGAACTAAAGGCTTGGAATTCAACCGACGCTATACCTATCAATTCCAATTCCAATGACAATTGAGCTCTACATTTTGCCCTTTAATAAACGGTTTTAATACATTACTACATGTAAGAAATTATTATACCAACCAAGGAGGACAACAAAGTTGACGAAATCAAGGTAGTGTTATAACCCCCAATAATGTTCAATTCCTCTAAGAAAAAGGTGGTCGACATGCTCCTAGAATGGAGCCCTTTGTAAGCGGTTGAGTAGTCATGGTCGCTAAGTCGTGTTGGGTGTTTGTGTGCCAAACAGTATAAATGATGTCACAACTCTTCATAGGTGGTGGATAATCTACACTTTAATAGAATTAAAGTAAGCTTTCTTGAGTTTCCAATAATTATTACACCAATAACTCTAGGACCCGTTTGCTTGATCATCTCTTTCATTTCCTTACAAATACGAATATAGATGTTTAGGATGACATAGATATTGGTCCAACCTTTATGAATACCCTAAATGGGTGCCTCCAAAACCCAATTTTCTCTACGAACTATGAAAAACTTATATTAACATTTTATTCAAGAAAACATGTCTATGGAACCATCCAAGGATGTCATATGCATTCAAGATATCCTAGAACTAAGGTCTTGGTCTCATCCAATGAAATACCTATCAAGTCCAATTCTAATGACGGTTGAACTCTAAACTCTACGAACTAGGACCAATAATTATTACACCAATAACTCTAGTACCAGTTTGCTTGATCATCTCTTTCATTTCCTTACAAATACGAATATAGATATTTTGGATGACAACCACTAGCCCCAATTGATGTAGCTCTTCCCATTGCATCCACATAGGAGGACTCTTCCCATGCTCTGAATGAGGCTGATAAGGCCACCAGATTTGTTGAACGAATCCAACACATCTTCCAACAGGTCCATGACATTTTGGAAAAAGCCAATACCAAGTACAAACAGCGACATGACCAGCATCAAGTTCCACACAAGTTCAAGGTGGGTGATAAGGTTTGGTTGCATTTGCAGAAAGAGAGGCTCACAAGACCCCATCGCAAGCTTCGTCCACTTCAATATGGGTCATACACCATCACTAAGGCAATTGGGAAGAATGCCTTCGAATTAAGCATTCCTCCATTCCTTGGCTTGCACCCAGTATTCAATGTGGAGCTCCTTCGCCCATATTTTCCAACATTGTTGGGCACATCAAATCTATGGTCCAACCTTTATGAATGCCCTAAATTGGTGCCTCCAAAACCCAATTTTCTCAACGAACTATGGAAAATTTATATTAGCATTTTATTCAAGAAAACATGTCTATGGAACCATCCAAGGATGTCATATGCATTCAAGATATCCTAGAACTAAAGTCTTGGAATTCAACCAATGAAATACCTATCAAGTCCAATTCTAATGACCACTGAACTCTAAACTCTACCCTTCAATGAATGCCCTAATGTGCTACTAAAAAAATTATAACACTAGCCAAGGGAGGACATTTGGTGAAATTACGGTTATGTTATAGCGTCCATAGGGTTCAATTCCCCAAAATACATGGTCAACACACTCCAACAAGAGAGTCGTTGATACGTGGATGAGTCATCATGGTCATTAAGTCGAGACAGGTCATTAAGTCGAGACAGGTGGCCACACACCAAATACTAAAACAATGTCCCAACTCTTGATAAGTGGTGGATACTTGACACTATAAATAAAATCAAAGGAAGCTTTCTTGAGTCTCCAAAAATTATTGCACCAACAAGTCTCTTTCATTTCTTTACGAATAGGAACATAGAAGTTTTTGGATAGTAACAATCGAGAGGAAGGCATAGATATTGGTTTAACCTTTACAAATGCCCTAGATCAATGGCTCCAAATTCCCATTTCCTCTACCAATTATGGAAAGCTTGTATTAGCATTTTATTCAAGAGAACTTCTCTACGAGGCCATTCAGGGATGTCGTATACATTCCAATGATATCCTAGAACTGAAGTTTCTTAGACCCATGAATGAGGAAATGAACCCTAGAAGAATCTACGAGGAATCAACTTTCAGGAGTGCCTCTGAACTAAGAGCAAGGGCTGACTCAGAGGATCTGGTAAACACGTCCTTATCCCATTCAGCAATTCACAGTTTCCCATTTTCCAAGCATTGTATCTCCATTGTGGCATTTGCTAATAGGTTTTTTATTGCTACGTATTTTACTTTTCACTGCATTTCAACCAGGACTATAGATAATATCTGTCTAGAACACAACTTTTTCATCCTTTATCAGCAGTCTACAAATGACTGATGTTAGTGACTTTGGAAGTTTACTCTTATCTCACCGGTAAAAAGCGATTTATTGAAATGTATATTTCTTTTCGTTGTGATTCGTTAAATGCACTTTAACCATCACAATAGACTACATCCTTGAAAACCACAACTATTTATTTTGATCGATGCAAGATGGTTTGCTCTGCCGACAAGCATACCTAAACCTCTAACCAGTACAAGTTGCCTAAGGCACAAATCCTCTGTTTGAGCTCCTAAATTCCCAATCTTGGCCTGGAAGTGTGTCTGACGAAGCTTATTTTAAGCATTAAAATCTCGGACATAAAAAGCTTTGCTAGAATTCAAGTAAAGTGATTTGAGTCATTCTAAGTTGGAAGATTAGCAAGCTCAAGTGAACCTTATTAGATGCATGCAATGAGTAACTAGAATTGAGAAAAACTTAATAGAGTATTGCGCTGAAAGCCTACCTTGCACGAGTCATCTTTCCCCCTTGCTGAATGAAGACATCAACATTTTCTCTGCTTTGCTCTTCGATAGCAGGAATTTCTTCGAAGGCAAGACGCAATCCCTCGATTTCCTTAACTAGCAAATCTGCCTCCAGCCTAGTGATTTTAGACCAAACGTCTCTGAACCGCTTCTCAGCCTCTCTAAGGTCATTTTCTCTCCTCTCTCTCAATTTTCGCATCTTTTCGTCTCTGGCTGTGGCTATTTCTGCTTGCTGCTTCGGCATTCTTTGAAGCTCTGTCTGAATAACCAAATAGGAGTCTGCGATGTTCTCAGCTTGTTTCAACAACTTTGTCTCTTCTCTTTTCATGCGTGCAAGACCTGCCTCCATATCGATTAAAGCTTTACTACGCAAGCTCTGACTTTTGGATCCGATCACCTCTAACGCCTCCCTTAGCTTCTGCATTTGAGTTTGCACCTTTGCATCTGTTTTATCATTATCCAATGCCCTAAGTTCCTCAAGCCTCTGCTCAACCATAGCAACTGTTTCAAGCAACTCCCGCTTATATGCAGAAATGTTGTTATTTCCCCTATTATTCTCCACATTTTCATTCCGAATATTATTTCCATTGGACACGGTGGCGATTGCAGGCGCTGCCCGTGCTTGCCCCTGCAGAGCTCTGTGAGGGGAAAAACCTAATGCTAAGAAAACTATTATCACGGCTGCTAATCTCCGGAATCCCTTGAGTACCGAAATTCCACCACTTCCATTGCTGTTGTAACTGTAAAAAGTCCTCTGGAGACATTTAATTACAGCTTCCGCCAGGGCTTTAAGACGATCTTTTGCACTCTTCGAGATTAAATAATTTGTCTCTTTTATTCCATTTAACAAGTTGAATGACCTGGGGCTGTGAAATTTGAGGTCGACTGAAACTCCATTGGAGCTCTTTCCCTGGGTTTTAGTGTGTTGGGAAAAAAATATAAACTCTGATGAATTTGTTATTCCAATGTGGTTATTTCTTCTCGTTCGGCCGTATCTTCCATGTGCGCTACTGAAGTAGAGTTGCCTTCGTGTTGCTGTTCTATGTTGAAGTAGATTCAGGCGTCCTTTCAAGTTTTGGACCTTGGGGTTGGCCTGCCTCCATTCAAAATTCCCACAGCAGCATTGTGAAGCAGTGTTCAGGGATTTTATCTCCATGGACTCTTTTGTCTAGAAACTGCCTGAAGCATTCATATGCTCTACTCAAACCCGTGCGGGCATTGGAAGAGAGGAATGTTATCCTTCCTGTCCATTTATATCGAAAATGAGGCAGTGATAATTTCGATTTTGCCGTTTCCTCTTACATTTTTTAATGTTGATTTATGCATCGCTCAGATTTGACATAAATGAGGTATCACAAGTAGTTTGATACTTAATTTTGTTTTTTCTTAATGCGTTCGATTTTTTATAATTTACATCAATTAAATTAACTGATCTTTTATAATTTACATCAGTTAAATTAACTTCATTCTGCCGAGAGGAAAGGGACTCTAAGGTGGGGAATTATCCTGAAACGGGATGGAGGAGCAAACCCTTGAGGGAACTGAACCCCGTAAACCCTTGTTAGGGTTTTCATAAATATTCTTGATGTAGTAGCAACCATGGAGTTAAGTTCTTCTACATTGGAGAACCTAGTACCAACCATGTTAAAAAGTGTGAATAGTTTTGCATTTTTCTTTTTTGGGGGTTTTTTCTTACATCTGATGTGGCTTGGTCTCTCATTCGTTTATGAGTGAGGATTTACAGATCGAGGTTTTCTTTTTAGGTTTTAGTTTAGCAGGAGGTTGAACCTCATTCGTCTTTTGTTGCTTGTGGGGTCTGTGGATGGTACAAGTGTATCTGGGCTAGGTGGCATTATTGGTGGATTTCATTTCTTAATGCATTCACATGGGGCATCTAACTAGTGTTCCTTTTTGTTAGTTGGATACTAATCAGCCTGACATGAGGCCAAGTGGTGATGTCTCGATCAAGATACAAAATTCTTACATTGAAAACCTTCCTCATCAAAATTTGGAAAATGTTGGTTGTCCAAATTCCAGTGATGTGCATGGTGTGGCAAATCCATTCGGAGGCTCATCAGGGTCTCAGGAAAGGAACAAGCTAGGGTTTCAAGGGGAGGTCAGAGAGCGGAACAAAGATGAACGGCCTGAGGCTCCATAAGGGGTGGTTGATCGCAGGAAAAACACTATTGGATAGATGAGATCGCGGACGAGAACTCGTAGACAATTAAAATCCTTCAAGGTTAAAACTGGGAAGGAATTGTTAGTGCTTGGTCAAGATGTGAATATGGACCGTGTGGAAAGCTATTCATGGAGAGCTTTGGTTGGGAGGTTGGAGTACATTAAAATGAACAAGGTGGAACTGATTAAATGGGTGGCTGAGACTTGGTGGTCGGAGATAGGGTACAGTTCGAAAATCAGCATTTTACCTAATGGCTGGTTATGATTCCTATTTGTATCAATTGAACATGCACAATAAATGCTTAACGGGTTTTGGGTAATAGGAAAGGTTTCTCTTGTTCTCAACAGATAACACTCTGGTTTTAATCCTTTGAAGGAAAAGATCATTAAACGCCACCTCTGGTTACTGCTCCCTGGCTTTCCACTTCAACTTTGGACAAAAAACATATTTGTGGCACTGGCGAATAAATTAGGGAAATACATTTCTCTGGATGAAAAAATGCTACATTTTGAGGTAAGCGAATGGCTTCTATATTGGTGGAATTTGATGTATCTATGGGTTTGTCGGAGGATGTGGAGATTATATAGGGTAAATGGAGATTTTTGCAGCATCTGGACTACTTGCATGTTCCATTTTGATGTCAACGTTGCAGACGCATTGGCCATCATAGGGACAAATGCCCAAGGTTGATGTATTATCCAGTGGAGGAAAACGATGATGGGGTTACTGGCCTAGATTCAAATTCTTATGGTCCTTCTGTTAATATTGAAGGAGATGGTGTGCTTCTGACTATCATTGTGGCACAAATGGATCCTATTTCAGCCTCAACAGTGGAAATTCTGGACTCTAACATTGGTAAGTTGAATCCCTCCTCCCCTACACCATATGAAGGTTTATCATATGTTGAATTAAACTATATAAATCCATTGAAAACTATTGTGATAGAAAGTCGATGTATGGGGTTTCTGGCATAGGGCTTGGTCTTTAGTCTTTTTTCCTTGTAGAAAATAAGGGTGGGAATCTGGTTCCTTCTTTAGAACAACCTTATGTAGACCATCCATTAGGTTCAAACAATGTTGACTTGTTATATGTTAAGGGTGGAGATTTTTTGGTCTCGGCCATCAAAGATGGTTCTTACCATGTTTCGGGTCAACACTCTTCCATTCCGGTCTGTAAGTGAAATGGGAATGAGAGGACTACCATTGATAGAATTGTTGGGGGTTCTATATGTACACCACAACAAGACAGTGGAGGAGTTTTTAGGGAGTCCCCACCAATTTTAGGGGAAGACCCCGATAGTCCTTCTACCTTTAAAGAATTATCATCTAAGACTCATCTTCAGATATATTTGAATGTGCCCTCCTCTAAGACGGATGTTATACTTGTTAACTCTATCTACCACCAAAATGTAACCATTTGTAGGAGAAACAACAAAAAAAGGGGTCAATCTAAAACTGGATATGTTGAAGATTCTAATAATCAGGACTACATACCCTTTCCTCTAGATTGAAGGATGCTTCACCATACTGTGTGTCAAATGTTTCAAATTCTGCTTCTCAGGCCCTTAGAGAGCATGCACCCATGAAAAAGGGTGATAAACGATTATAATGTCCTTTAACATCGGAGGTATTGGGGGAACCTCAAAGTTTCAACCCCTCTAGAGATTATTTGAAAAACAAAACTTGATACCGTCTTAATACAAGAAACTATGAGCTTGGACATTAAAGCATGTGAGACCTTCCTGAAACTCTTACCAGGATGGGAAGCTTGTGCAATTGACACTGTGGATCTATCAGGGGGAGGGACTACTGTCTATATGGAACCCTCGAGTCTCGTACTTAAAATATTTTCATACTTATGCGGGTATATTGATGGAGGGTAGAGTCAAAGTAATTGATCAGTCGTTGAGAAACATTAATTGTTATGGCCCTTATAAGGAGTGCCATATTTTATGGGATATTGTGGATTCCAGTTTGTTATTAAGATATTCCATACTTATGTTAGCCAGGGATCTCAATTTCACGATGAATGCATCTGAAATCGGGGGGTGTTGTTCTAGATTAGACCCTCTCTTAGATTATTTTCACCAGCTACTTCAAAGATCACAGATGCAGGATATTCTTCCTTCCAAGATATGTCCAACCTGGAAAAATGGTAGGGGAGGTGGAGCAAGGTTATATAAGAGACTAGATAGATTTATGATGGTTGAGGCACTAGCAAGTTCGTTGAGCAAATATAGGTCATGGGTCACTAACTCCTCAATATCTGACCATTTGCATATTTGTCTCAAAATTGATGGAGATCGTGTGTATCACAATTACCCTTTTATATTCAACCATTTTGGATAGGTGATGAAGAATTATGTTATTTGGTTAGAGCAAATTGGAATGATTTTGAGGTGAACCAAGAGACCGGTGCCATGGATAGACCAACTTTAAAGCTTAAAAGTCTGAAAATAATGGTTGTGAAGTGGGAAAAGGAAAAGAAACTTAAATCAATTCAAGATCTTATAGGTATTGAGCAAAAACTAGAAAGAATTTATGAAGATAATACGTTGGATGAATGTTCTATGGAGGATAAGGGACTTTTGACTTATCTGGAAAGTAAAAATGAAAAGTTGTTGAAGGAGGAGGAGGAGACCTAGAGATTGAAAAGTAGGGTCATTTGACTATCCCAAGGGGTTAACAACATTAAGTTTTTCCATAAATATGCTAATTATCAGAAGAAGAAAAAATAAAAATAATAATAGTAATAATAAAAAATTTAAAAATATCTTAATAGTATATGGGATTTGAAAGATGAAAATGGTGTTTGGGTCCCTACTCAGAGTGATTTAGAGAAAATCGTTGTGGAGTATTTTGCTAAACATTTCAACAATTTTGGGAACTCTAATATTGCTTCGCAGCTTAGGATGATCATACATCATCCTGCATTTTTTCCAGAAGCTGAAAGTCTGCACATTGGGAGAGTTGTTACTCTAATGGAAATTGAAAAAGTTTTAGAACATTTTGCCAAGGACAAAAATCATGGTCCATATGGTTGGCCTGTTGAATTTTGATAGAATTCTTTGATTTGTTGGAGAATGATCTTTTGGAGGTGGTAAAATAGTCTAGGATTCAAGGGTTTGTATCAAGTGCATTAAATTTTACCTTTATCTCTCTCATTCCCAAATGTGATAAACCTGAAACTTTTGCATATTACAAGTCTACATCTCTTTGCAACCTTGTATATAAGATCATCACTAAGATCAACTCCAATAGAATCAAACCTAAATTGGAGGAAGTGATGACTAAAGAGCACTTTGGTTTCATAGCAAATGGATAAATTCTAGATGTCATTGGAGTTACTCAGGACTATCTATACTCCATCAATACCAAAAGGTTGGATGCACTTATACTCAATATGGATATAGTTAAGGCTTATGATAGGGTAAATTGGGTATTCCTAAGGTTGTTGCTTCTTCATATTAGTCTTTTGTTGGAAGTTACAAACTAGGTTATGGCATGGGTTTCCTCTGCTTGTTTTGTTGTGCTTATAAATGCCTCTCCTACCAAGTTCTTTAAGTGCTCCAGGGGGCTCAGGTAGGGCTGCCCACTCTCCCCATTATTTTTCTTGTTGGTAATTGAAGTACTCAGCGGAATGATTAGTGATGCTAGGAAAGATGGCAGGTTAACTGGTATCAAAATAACAATTGCACAGTATATTACCCATTTACCCTTTTTGATGATGTGGTTTTATTTGGTAGAGGTACTATGGATGAGTGGAATACTTTCTCAGAGATTATTTCACTTTTTTGTGCAACTATTGGAATGGAGGTGAGTACTAATAAGTCTTATTTCCTTCAGAATGTTATAGATGAAGAGTCTTTTGCTCATATTACTGCTTTGTTCCCTTATAAAGCTGGAAATATTAAATGTGGTATAAAATATCTAGGATACCATTTGAAGCCTAACAACTATAAGGTTGTTGTATGGATGTGATTGGTTAAGAAAAAAGAAAAAGACCTGGCAATTGGTGCTATAGGTTCTTATCCTTTGGTGGCAGGCTCACCTTGATTATATTTGTGTTAGTTGGAATATCGGTTTATTGTTTTTCATTAGCAAAAGTACTCAATACTATACTGAAGTTGATTAGACATAAAATGTTTGCACTACAAGGAAAATACCTTGTAGCGAAGGTCATAGCGGATGTTTTTAGTGTTGCAAGATTGACAAAAATTGTCAAAAAAACCTCTACTACGACCTCCGCCAATGGTAGCGGATGTTTTCAGAGGTCATAATGAATACAATTTATAACTAAAAACTACTCGGCAACTGAAGGTTTTAACGGAGGTTATTTTATCGGTGGGCACAACTGAATTTACGCGCCCCGGTGCGTTTCTTACTTGGATGCACCGGTGTTGTATGACTAGAACATACCCATCGATGCACTCAACCAGAACAAGCACCCGAAAGAATCAAATTTCAATGTCGCACCAATGCTTTAGTATAGAATATACGCATTGGTGCGTTGGTACAACATAAACGCACCGGTGCAATATTTCATATCATACACACTATACATTTTTCCATTATTTTTAAATTTAACGGTGCAGTACATTTATCAGGTTGCACCGATGCATTTCATACACAAATGCACCGATGCATTTAATACTAGAATGCACTGATGCTTACAAATTATCAACATGATCTGGTGCAGTTCAACACATAAAACGCACCACCAAGCTTAAAAATTAAAAACCGGTGGGCATAAGCTTTGATCATTCTCGGTGCGTATAAGCAATCTACATGCACCGGTGCGATTCATAAAATAAAACGCACCGGTGCTTAATGTTATAAACGCATCACTTTGCAATTGTAGTTTGTATGCAATGGTAGTATAGGAGCCCCGGTGCGACATATATTAGTAAACGCATCGAATCTGATTCTTTGAAGAATATCTACTGATATTTGATTCAAATATATATATTATATTTTTTATCTTTTTAATTCCATTATTCATCTTAAATTGAAATATTTGTTTATAGTAAAATTCATTTCAATTTTAATTATTGAAATTGTTTGTTTTGATTAATTTCTTATATAATAGATGTAAGAATCTATTGTAATATTTAATCATCCATACATTTAATTACCAATGTACCATTTACGACTGCTGTATGGCACCGAAGAATTTACTTTTGCTCCATTTTGAATGAAAATACACATTTTTTTCTTGGAAAAAAAATACCAATGTACCATTTCACATGTAACATTTGACAATAATATATCATTTCACATGTAATATACCAATGTACCATTTCATATGTAAAGTTTAATTTATTATATATCAATAAGAGTGCCTTTGCCATACAGAATACGACAACATAGAGACAACAATAATCAAAATGTCAACATGCATGTAATTATTGTTACACTTATTTGTAACTCGTCTTTGAATTTAGACACTATGTCCAATGCATTATTATACAAAATGTTTGATTTTCACTGACAATTATTTCAAAATATACAAGCTACAACAACTTGCATTAACATCAAAATTAAATACAAAGCATCATTCTTCACTGGAATTGCTATCGGTGCTTGAGCCACTTGCATCAATTGGGGTTATATGGACAAATGTTTTTTTGATTGGATCGATTGTTTTCCTCTTCTTCAGCTTCCATCTACAAACATAAAAATAAAGTATATTGGGTGTATCTACATTACCAATGGGAATAATGAAAAATATATAGATAGTACACATTAATGTAAATTGAAAAGTGACATACCATAGAAATAATCAACTCATGGATGATACACATTCTCTCAAAACCAAATCTCATGACTTTTATCAACAAGTATTATGTTGGATCCACTTCATACTTTGTTTCCTGCAAGTGTTATACCCCGTCACAAATCATAGATTTAATATAAAAGTTTTTTTGTTGTTTTATTAATTATAAAATGAGAGAAGTAAAACAACATAGAGACTTACAAAATCCATAATTAATTTCTGATACGCCAACATATACTCGCAACCCTTGCTCAACTCAATGTCAATCAATTCTTCCGATGGCTCCTCTTTGTATGTTAACACTTGTTTGAAGGCATGCAAGGAGTGCCAGCGAAAAAAAATTAAAAAAAAAATTAAATATACCAATCACAACCACTACGAAATCTTTATTTCTTACAACGAAATAAAAAATACTCACAAACTTTGCTATCAACTCCTTTTTTCCTTGTCATCATGTCTTGTGTGCTGACTGGGTTCCATTTTCTTTTCTTTCTGCAACAAAACAATTGAAAATTAATATTTAATGTTGAATTAATTAATGAAATGTATAACATAAACCTAAAACCAATGATTTCATACATTTGAAGCACATTGTTGTTGAGATGGCTCATCCTACGATGCAATTATGTCTATCTCCTTGTACACTTTCTTGGACATCCCTATTGGCACATTTCACATATCACCTTATTCATCCCTTTGGATTCTCATAATCTTCCTGAAAATGTAAAATGACATTAAACTATTTTTCTGTTGATATGAAAAATAAATATGACATAATTAAAATTATTGAATGAATGACGCTTTGTAATAGTTTTATATACATATTCTACATAGGCATGTTTAGGAATATTACCTCTTGAATTATTCTTTTGTTGTTGTTGTTGTATGTTTTTGCTATTGCAAGCCTGACAAGTCTCATTGACCATTGCTCTGGGAACGCCTCTTGTAGTTTACATATGACCTGATTATTTTAATTATTTGATTGGTTTATGTATTGTAAGTGAAAAGCACGTTTGTACGTTCTTTCCACTAAATCCCTCGTAGTATTATAAAATTATTTTCCCCTTCTATTAACTTCCAGCGCCACTCCAAATGAGCTAAGGACCAATTGATCATCATTTGCATATTCCATAATTATTTTTTTCTTATGACGACATTGACTTATGTTACTGTCAGTCACTGCATAACATTCATCTTATGTGAATTACGTTATTTTAAACATATTAGTGAATATTATTAATTAAGTAGATTATTACTCAAATTTCAATAAATAATTCATATTGACTTATTGTTTATTCACTTGATTCATTCATTTGCAACTTTTCCATCAATGTTTTACGCTCTTCGGGACTTAGTTTGTTAAGAATCTTATCGAGCTTCCTCATTTTGTGGCTATGCATGTCACACATTAACCAATACATATTAGTTAACTTTACAAATAATTCAAACAAATTAATTTAAATACATAAATTAATTAAAAGCACTTGCCTTCTTCGTAATTCTCGATGTGCTCTCATCATGTTGATTAAAGTTGTTGTTCATTGAACTCATAGCATGCATTTTCTATTAATAAACAACATGTACCATTAAATAAATAAGCTATCAATATATTATACAAAGAAATTATAGACCTTCAAAATACGATAAAAAATATATTAAAAAGAATAAATCTGAATTTGGTGCACTTATATACACGACACACCCCGGTGCGTAAGTAACAACACTGCACCGATGTGTTAAATTAAATAGGTCGCACCAGGAACATAGAGTCGAGATACGAAAATTGACTTTTTCATTTTTTTTAAATAATAAAAAAAATGACGCGATGCATGTCATATCCGGTGCATTATAGTAAATGCAACGCACCGTGAACATAGAACTGAGACATGAAAAGCGACTTTTGTGTTTTTATAAAATAATTAAAAATGATGCGACGTAGGTCATGCCTTGTGCGTTATGTCGATGGATGCACCGATGTGTTCCGGTAATAGAAACGCACTGATTTTGATGCATGCTTTAAAAAAAAAAATTGACAAGGACAACATGGTTACGGTTCGACCAAGAAAGTGGCCCCATATCACCCTACGCTTTCTATATATAATCACAAGCTCAGTAAATCCAAAATCCGTAAAAAGTAAAATCGTAAGTCTGTATAACATTAAAGGGATTTAAACCCTAATGAAAAATTTGGCAGACACATAAATAAAAAAGAAGTAGCAAGAAAATAATGGTTGCAACATTGAAAGTAAGTATGAAGTTTTATTTTTCTAAATCTAGTTAAACTATAAATAAGGTTATAAGATTTACAGTAATATTTACATGCTTGAAATTTCTATTATGCAGGGTTTTTGTTTGATTCACCATACCTAACAAATTTCAAGCCTCAGAACTCCTTCAAGTTGCTCCAAACTCCTTCCACGTAAGTCTCTCTTTCAGAAATCTCCCATTAAAATTTCGGCAAAACAGTGAGTTAATGTTTAGGTTTTTGGCTTTTAAACACTATTTAGATTTACTTTTCGAACATAAAATTGTCGCCCTTGTAAGGGTTTGTGCGATTTTTTTAAATGTTGATTTTTGGCATTTTCTATGCGTCGGTTGTCAGATCGCACCGGTGCATACTTATGTAAAACACACCGTCTTTTAAATAATTTAAAAACCCATACGACGGTCCGTGTAATGTTAGGACGCACTGGTGCACTTATCTGTAGGAAACGCACCATAATGAATTATTTTGTAAAAATGCATGTAGAAATATCTAATACCAAATGTAGCGGATATTTTCCTCCGTGGAGGATTTTGCAGATATTCTTTAACAATGCATTTATATTCATTACGCACCGGTGCATTGGGTTTATGTTAGCGCACTAGTGCGTTTATGTATGAATAAACACACCGGTTTATGTAAATTCTTTGTTTTTTTGTGTCTACTCAAAATTATATATTCATACCAAATGTTTTACTATTTAACTACACCAATTACAATATTTCATGGTATATATATGTTGATTGTTGATTTGGCTCAATTGCATGAAGAAAAAATTGTAGTATCAAATGGATAATTCTTCAGATTCCAGCTCATACCATCTTGTTCAAAGTTCGACGAGTTCTCCCATTCCATCCCCAGTAAGTTTAGGTTTTATTTATTGTTTGACTACTTATTTGAATTAATGTTACTTATCCATGTGAATCTGAATATTGATTTATTATATATTGCAGGATCACGATTCGGGTTCGAGTTCAAATGCACAAGACATTCCACCTGTTTCAAAACGTCGTAAGCTCTTATCAGGAGCAAGATACTGCAAGCAGTTTGTGGATGAAAATGGGCAGCCGCTTTACCCCGCCAATTGTAACATGCCATCTTCAAGCTGCCATCCTAGTTCATCGACGGTAATTCGTCACGAGTTGGAACTCTTTTATGACACCCCAGTAGTTTGTGGTTGTTCAAAATGTCAAGGGTTGAAGGAGAACCCTTGACGTTTCACACTCACCCATTACACCAATGATAGATTACCTAATGCCGATGATATAACACCCCCTACTGCAATAAAAAATCCAATAGGTGATATAGAAAAGATACGTAGGAACACTTCCCTATGCTCATTTTTTTAAAAGTTGGACGCCAAAACAACTATGTCTATCCTAAATTGACGAATCCCTCGGCTTATGTTCAGTCATCTGAAATTTATAGTGATCCAAAGTATGATATGAATGCCACCCAACCCATCTCTACTAGAATATCCAAAAAGTTGCATGAGTTGAGACCAAAACTGTCCAAGTACATACCAAGGTCCATCCAATTGTTGGAGGGCGGCGATGATTTATCCCCTCCTGTGAATTTTCAAAGTAAATATCAAACTTCTTACAACCGTGCTTTTTATGGCGCTTGGTCGTCCTCTCTACCTATTCCTGATGTTGGAACTAAATTCTCCTTTTGTGGTAATCGTATTATGATTACCAAGTCTAATATAGATTTTGAAAATCTTGGGTTGTTTATCATTTCACATGTACTTGTTCCTCCCAAAAATTCAGTAGCACTTATGCCATTTTGTGGTCCTATCTATTATCGATCTGATTACTTGAATATTGTTAAAAACAAGCACAACATTTCCATGTATAGTATGTGCATGAATGGTTATGTTTGTGAAAACTTTAACAGGAATAACCTATTGTATATAGATGGTCATCCACACACTCATGGGAACATTGCAGGGTTCATAAATAGTTCTAGGTGCTCTTTATTTTCTCCAAATTGTTCATTTGAGGAACACTCCAATGACCAAGAGTTCTTTATGAAAAAGAAAGCATCCGAATTTGTTGTTGTACATGCAATACATAATTTGTCTCCTGGTGACGAATTGTTAATAAACTACAACTTCCATAGACCACCAACCGCTCATCAGAGATGCCTTGCATTGGGATTACCTTTAGACGTTCCCTTGGGGTGTAAGACAAACAAACATTGATTAATTGTATTTGTTAATTTTCGATGGATTCATATTAATGTATTGCCTAGTTTGAAATTATGTTTGATAAATTGTTAATTTAATTTATAAATTCAATTTGACAATGTGTTGCTCAATTTTAAATTTTCATATTTAATGTGGAATTGATGTTAATTTATCGCTCAATCTGAATGTCTGCTTTATAAATTGTTTGCAACTTAACACTTTCTACTGCAAGTGATTCTCGTGCTTCTATAATAAATTTTTTCTATAATGCAATATCAAACCAATTGCATTGTGCTTACTAACATCAATCATGTCATGTTCAATATTTTTGAAATCAATATTTTGATGATGAGCGACCTACCTACAATATTTCGTTGCACTCCAGTACAATGTCAAATCGAGAGAATGCTGAAAAAAAGCGCAACTTGGAGAGGAAGCATACCGAGCATGGTTGAATCAACCACCTATTCAATTTCCACTGTGTCTATCCTCACAAATCAGGAATGCCTATAGTAATCGTAGTTCTTCACATGTTGGCAATGGAGGCAATGAAGTCGAGGTTGGTATGGACGAGTTATTACGACAAAGGAGTGCCATGTATGCAATGTTTTTTTTTAACAAGAACGAGTAATGAGCTTTTATATAAAAATAAGCAGGAGTTTACAAAATTCTCGGGAAGACTGATCCAGAGATAAATGGATTTCCAGTTCTTCTTTTACATCATTATCTGAACAATACCGAACATGAAAAGAGCTCAAAAAGAGAGAGCTATAGATCCTAACAAACTGGCCTAAGATTAGTATACATAAGCAAGTCATAAGCTGGAAAAGAGAGGCCTAAAACAAAGGAGTTCAAACTGTTTCTCCAACAGACTTATCCAGAAGACCTATTATATCAAAAATCTGATACATTAACAAAAAGGGAAAACCAAGAAAAGTGTTAGTAAACCTAGGAACCAATTGAATTGACTACTGCTGATTAAGGTCCATCTGTTGGCTTCCAGCTGCATCCATCTGTCCTTTGAGCTCCACGTTGATCTTCTTGATGTCTGAGTTCAGGCTATCAATTTTGGCTTCAATTCTCTTAGTTGTTCCAAGCAATTCCGAGACATTGTCGTCCATATTTGTAGAAGAGACCGCCTACTATGCAATTTTATTCCCATTGGCACGGACCTCCGAGACCGTGACTTGAAGCATGGTGTAGAGATGGGAAAGGGCTCATTTTTGCTCAGAGTTATCCCCTTTGAGCTTACGCAGCTGAATTTCCAATTCTTTCAAGTATGTGAAGAACCTGCAACAATTAATTGATAAAATGCACAATATATGAGATCACAAAATATTTTTATTGATCGCAGGACACTTCAAGGGGGCAACCTCCTTTAAGCAAGCTCAATACAAAATAACTTCACGGTACCTTCATTGGTCTCAACACAAACTTATTTACTAAGTCTAGGCGCCAATACCATGTGTCAATAAAAACCATGAGCCATACAAACTATGGATCAACAATTACTACGGGACGACTTACAAAGCATATGCATCCAACAACAATAATACAAACTATGGATCAACAAATACTACGGGACAACTTACAAAGCATATGCATACAACAAAAATATACTAACAAACTAAATAGAAGGGTTGACATGGGTTCCTAACATCCCCTCCCTCTTAGAAAAAGGTTTTTCCTCAAAGCTTGAGATGTGGAAATTGTTGCTGAATCTGAAGGAGTGGTTCCCATGTAGCATCTTCTGGTTGCATGTCGTGCCACTGAATTACGACCTCTGAGATAGAGTGAGAGAGAAGCTGACGAGTGCGCTTATTGAGGACGACCTCCGACTCCAAAAGGATGGATCCTTCATTATCCAGTTCGGGTAAAATAGTTTGTCCTCTGATGTTAGTGCCAAGAACTTTCTTCATACAAGAGACATGAAATACAAGATGAATGCGGGAAGAAGGAGGAAGTTCCAATTTATAAGCAACGGACCCAATCTTCTGAAGAATCTTATATGGACCATAGAACTTTGGAGCAAGCTTATGACACCCTTTGAGTTTCAGGGAGGATTGCTTGTAAGGCCGGAGACGAAGAAAAACCATATCACCTGCTTGAAAAGTGCGCTCATAATGGTGTTGATCGACTTGTTACTTCATGCAATTTCTTGCCCTGTGAAGATTGTCCCACAAAATGCAAAGAATTTGATCACGGTTCCGAAGGACCGTGTCAACTTCCTGAACTAGTGAACAGCTGGGGCTGTATGGAAGAAGAATGGGCGGTGCCTGACCATAGACTGCTTCATATGGAGTCATTTTAGAGGTAGTGTGGTAAGAGGTATTGTACCACCATTCAGCTAGAGGGAGCCACTTTGCCCACTAATGTTGTTGTTCAGAGGTGAAGCAACGAAGATAAGTTTCCAAGCATTTATTGATAATTTCAGTCTGACCATCTGTCTGTGGGTGATACCCTAAACTCATCTTCAGTTTGGTGCCAGTTTGGCGAAATAATTCTTGCCAAAAATGACTGGTGAAAGTCGCATCACGATTCGAGACAATGGAAGAAGGGATTCCATGAAGGCAAAAAATTTGGTCCAGGAAAATTTGAGCGACTGAGGAGGCTGTATAGGGATGGCTGAGAGCACAAAAATGACTATATTTGGAGAGGTGATCAATGACAACCAAAATCACTACCTTCCCACCAGATTTAGGGAGCCCTTCAATGAAATCCATAGAAATAAATGTCCAAATACATGTAGGTTCGGGCAATCCCGAAGGGAGTGTAGTTTCACCCTTATTACGCTGGCAGGTATCACATTCAGCCACCATCTATTGAATTGTCCTTTTCATTCCCTGCCAAAAGAAGTTACGCCATGCCCGCTCATACGTTTTGAGGAACCCAGAGTGCCCGACCGATGGAGAAGCATGGAGTTCATAGAAGACATCCTATTGAAGATCTGTGCGCTGGGGAAGCACCAGACGACCCTTGTATATCAGGGATGCACCATCCCAAGTGTAATGTGGTACAACAGAAGGGTTGTTGGCCAAGCGTTGGATGATTTGAGATAATGAAGAGTCATTGACATAGCCCTGTTGAATAGATTGCAACCAATTTGGAACATGCATAGAAATAGCTAAAAGAGAACCGTGGTCATCAAATGTGCGAGAAAGAGCACCCGCCACAATATTGTCCTTACCCTTCTTGTAAGTGATCTCATAGTCATAACCCATGAGTTTGCTAACCCATTTATGTTGTGTTGGGGAGGATACACGTTGTTCTAGGAAATATTTCAGACTCTGGTGATCAGTTTTGATGCAAAAATGATTCCCTAATAGGTACGGTCACCACTTCTGGATTGCATGCAAAATAACCATCATTTCCTTCTCATATGTAGAGGTAGCTCAATTCTTACCTGAAAGGGTTTTGCTGGTGAACACAATGGGGTGTTCATCTTGAAGGAGAACAACACCAAGTCCATTGCCGCAAGCATCACTCTCGATAGTGAAGGGATTGGAAAAATTGGGCATAGCTAGAACAGGTGTAGTACACATAGCTTGTTTCAATTTGGAAAATGCACACTCAGTAGCAGGTGTCCATGTAAAAGCATCATTTTTCAATAGAGTAGTTAATGGAGCTGCAATCTTCCCATAATCCTTGACAAACTTGCGGTAGTAACCAGTCAACCCCAAAAAACCACGAAGGATATTGATTGTCTAAGGATGCGGCCAATTGGTCATGGAAGCGATTTTGGTAGGATCAAAACGAACCCCTTGTGTTGAAATAATGTGCCCGAGATACTCTACTTCCTTCTGTCCAAAAACACATTTAGACTGTTTAGCGTGGAGATGATGGTCAGAGAAAAGTTGCATTACAAGATCTAGATGTTGGAGATGTTCAACCCATGTTTTATTGTAGGTGAGGATATCCTCAAAGAAGACCATAATGAATTTCCATAAGTAGGGCCAAAATATTTTATTCATTAAGGATTGGAATGTGGAAGGAGCATTAGTGAGGCCAAAGGGCATGACCAAAAACTCATAGTGGTCGTCATGTGTGCAAAAAGCTGTTTTAGGGATATCATCCTCATGAACCCGAATTTGATGATACCTAGAACGAAGATCCAACTTGGAGAAAAATTGAGCACCATGAAGCTCATCAAGAAGCTCATCAACAACAAGAATTGGAAACTTATCCTTGATTGTGAGGTGATTAAGTGCTCGGAATTCAATGCATAGGCTCCATGACCCCTCTTTTTTGCAGACAAGAAGAACTGGTGAAGAAAAGGAACTAGTGCTTGGGCGAATAATACCTTGCTTCAGTAAGTCTCGAACGAGCATTTCAATCTCTGTTTTTTGGTGAAATGGGTAGAGATATGGCCTGATGTTGGGAGGAACGCTTCTAGGAAGGACAAGAATATGATGGTCCTCTGGCCGTGAAGGTGGCAATCCCACTGGTCCAACAAAGACACCTGTATATCGATCTAGAATTTGTTGTAGATCCAAAGGAGTAGTGAAGATCGTTGAGGGTTGCATATGAATGGAATGGAGCTTAGCGATGACACCATGTGAATTATTCTTAAGGAGTTTTTCTATGCGATGTGAACTGATGATGCTGAGCGACCCTAGTTGTAAGCCTGTCAATGTGTGTTTTTTTCCATTGGGTGAAAACTGCATCCAAACTTCAGCAAAATTCCATAGGATGGGGCCAAGTGTGCGTAGCCATTGAGCACCCAAAACCACATCACATCCGCTTAAGGTCAAGGCAAACATGTCAGAGCGTAGGTTATAATCTCCCATAGAGATACACACATTGCGACACTTCCCTTTGCAAGTTAAGGTGCCCCCATTGGCAACCATGACTTCAAAGTTGGAGCAAGGATGGACAAAACAATCAGCTTGTTTGGCGATCCGAGGGTCAATGAAGTTATGAGTGCTACCAGAATCAATGAGCATTGTAAGAGGAAGCTTCTTGAAGTAACCCCTGACCCACATTGTTTGGGGGGTGGTGATTCTGGCTAAAGCATGGAGAGATATCTCTGGGTGGTCGTCCCGAGATGGAGGGTCAATAGGCGGCTCCTGAATGTCGACCTGATCATCTATTGTATCTGGATTTCTTCACCAATTTCAGAGGCAGGTGAAGAATCCACGTCCAAGAGATAGAGATTTTGTTGAACACATCTATGTCCCCGAGTGAATTTCTCATCACAATTATAGTAAAGCCCTTTTTATCTGCGTTCCTACATCTCTGTTTTAGACAAATGCTTGACAGGAGTCGGTCGAGGAGCTGGCGAGATGGGAGCTTGTTGAGAACCCATATTTCAGAAGGGAACAAAAGTGGGTTTGGAGCGTTGTTGGGACGCAATTTTGTCTTCTGCCAACTTAGCCAACCCCAGGGCTTCCATCATTGTGTTGGGATATAACATTTGGACCTCAGAGCGGATTACATCCTTTAGACCACTGATAAAACAACTCCGGTAGAAGTCATCAGGCAATCCTTTGGTGTGGTTGGCTAGTTTCTCAAATTCGGTTTGATACTCTCTCACAGTGCCAATTTGGCGAAGTTTAGTGAGGGCTCCTGTGAAGTCATCAAAATCACTAGGACCAAATCGTTGCAAAAGGAGCTAGCAAAAAGCTGACCATTTTGGCTCTTCATGAGCCTTGATGTACCAACGGTACCATTGAAGAGCTTCCTGTTCCAAATGAAAGGATGCAAGTGGAACTTTGTTGACATCAAAAGTATTATGCAGATTAAAATACTGTTCTGCACGATAGATCCATTCAGTCAGATCAGTACCATTGAAGCGAGGAAAATCAAGCTTCAGACCACGAAAATTGCTGGAATAAGAGAACCCATTGTCTGATGAAGACTCGAACTATCGTTTGTTGTTCATGGTTGAATGCTTAAGACGAAGGTCGAGAAATTTTTAATCTAGATCCTGGAGTTTGGTTTGGATGGCTGCAAGTGCTTCCTTCGTGGTTTTTGCTCCTGCGCGGGTGACAACCATATCCAGGAGTTCTTTTTTTTGAGTGGGTAGAAAAACAAAAACAGAAACTGTTTCAGTAAAGGAAAACCTGGATTTGGGAAAAAACATTATGGGTAATTTGGGTTTGACTAGGTTTTGGACACTTTCGAATGGACAAGGAAGCATAAAGGGAGGATTTTAGAAGCGGGGTGAAAGAATGAGAAAATTTGTCAGAGAGGGACAAAGAAGCAGAAATAGGAAAGGAACTTTGTGGTAAAATTTGAAGGCGATTGGGTGAAAGTTGAAGAAGTTATGAGAAACCCTAAAAATAGACAAATGTGGGATTTCTAGCTTTGGGAAGTGGAATTTGGGATAGGGTCCCCAGGAATGAAATATGCAGAATGGGATTACAGGGGTGTTAGGGAAGTTTCAAGGGAAACAGAGTGAAAAAGGGAGATATGGCGAAGAAGGGATCGAAAACAGATGGATCTGCAATGACGCGGAAGAGATCGGCAACAAACGGATCTGCAACGACGCGGAAGTGATCGGCAACAGTTTTGGACAGAGAAAATTTATGATTTATCAGCTGAAAATAGATATGGACCCCAGGTATGCTCGACTGCCTAACGGTTTAGGGGATTCACTCGGCCACTAATGCTGTTTGACAGCTTGCGTATTGGGGAAGTACCCCTCATTCCACAGCTTAGGTAAAACTAATAACCACTTTGCCACAAACGACAGCTCTTGGTTTACCTCACGGGTGGGAACTAGTCAATCAGGTAGGGGTCGTTGCCCTTTTTGCTGGCAGGTCCTCTCAATGGGCCAGCTACTTCAGGGTTCCTGTGGTAGTCCCCATAATGAGTTTTAGGGCTTATGCCCAAGTAATTCCCACAATTAAGCGGATAGGGATTATTCTCAGATCCGAACTTGCAATAGGTGCAAAAAAAATATTTTGGCAGAAATTTCACCCAGAGAGCCCAAGAAAGTGCTCTGATACCAGATGTGAAGAACCTACAACAATTAATTGATAAAATGCACAATATATGAGATCACAGAATATTTTTATTGATCATAGGCCACTTCGAGGGGGCAACCTCCTTTGAGCAAGCTCAATACAAAATAACTTCACGGTACCTTCATTGGTCTCAACACAAACTTATATACAAATTCTAGGCGCCAATACCATGGGTCAATACCATGTGTCAATACAAACCATGGGCCAATACAAACTATGGATCAACAATTACTACGGGACGAATTACAAATCATATGCGTCCAACAACAAAAATACAAACTATGGATCAACAAATACTACGGGACGACTTACAAAGCATATGCGTCCAACAACAATATACTAACAAAGTAAATAGAAGGGTTGACATGGGTTCCTAACATGTTTGCACTTCATCAAGGAGACTAGCGAATCCCAGCTCCAGAGCCGGACCGTTTTCAGAGTTTTCAACAGGGAGGTTCCAATGCTTGCCCATCGCCAATACCGCATCCTTACAGTGCTCGTGGAGTGCTTGCTAGACCTTGATAGTGCCTTCAAATTCTGTTCCCTATCCAGCTTTCCTCGCGAAAGGAAGCTTTAGAAAGCTTGTTCGCCCAGCTCCTTCAGGAATGTGCTTCTTGCACCGAAGACATTTCAATGAGTCGACTGTAGCATCACCGATCAATCCAACAGAATTATCCATTGTGGCTAGGCAGCGAGAACCCCAAATAAAATGATGGTGAAGAGAGAACCTACGAGCAGTAGTAAGGTTGTCTATGTCCAGGCAGCGAAGATCCCAACATAAATGATAGCAGAGGAGGAACCTGTGAACAATATAAGGGTTGGCTCTGCCCCAAGCCCTCTGAAACATTAAATTCAAGCTGCTAGCTAGCTGTGACAAGTGTGAGACCGCATGCGTCAAGGGGACGCGCAGAGGATCCACAGGGAGGGGGTCGATCATCTTGGGGATCGTGGATCCTAAATTGAAACATTTCCTAGCCAAGGGGAAGTGATACACCCTAGTATTAAGGTGGCGAGAATGAACCTGTAAAGTCATGCGAGGGATAAGAAATTAGGGGACCCAAATGTTCCCTTGCATCTGGTTGTTAATGACCATAGTTCCGCAATCCAAACCAGCTCCAACATTGGCCATTGCATTGACATGTTGATTATTGGGCCTCAACAAGTGTATGAAGTTGATAGAATTGAATTATTTGACTAAGTATTTTAGAAAGTAATGATACTGAGAGGTAGGTTTTTTGCAAGCCTTTTCCAAGTTCCTGGCCTCCCTGATGACCATCATTGAATCGCCAAAGACCACCAGATATTCGACTTCAGTCTTTCGTGCTAACTCCAGGGCTTTGATCAAGGTAAGCCATTCAGCCCCATTGTTGGTCTTTCTGCCAATGCCCCATGCAAATTCTTTCAGCTTGTTTCCATCGGAGTTGTAGAGGACTCCCCTCGCACCAGCCAACCCGGGTGCCATGTATGCAATGTTGTTCCATACATTCTAGGATAATGAGCTAGGGGATGATGCTCATATTATTGAAGCCTTCTTTGAAAGCCTTAAACCGGCTTCCACCACACCTCTATTTGGATCTGGTCGGTCAAATTCTACACAATTGGGGACACCAATGTTACTATACAACTTGAAAGCAAAGTATAGTTGAGAGAAAAATGGTGTTCTTTTAATTAACTATTTGTTTTTCTTCTTATTAAAGATTTGATATTTGTCATTGTAAAGTGAGCTATTGTCAACAAATTAAAAATCTTAAATGATACACTGATAGGTCATATTCATGTTCATATAATTTAGATTTTCTTTTTGTGATGTTTATAAACATGATACTATGACAAATTATACAACCAACATAAATCGTATAGCTAGTTGTCACAACTTCATCCATTATCAATACAAAATTCATAAAAATATTTAATTCAATGATATTTTTTATTTAATTATATTATGTAAACATAAACATATCATCATTAATATCATTGTCACCATCTAACAAACATAAAAATAAACACCATCATACCATCATTAACATAAAGCTAATAAAAATAAGCATGAAAGTACCATCATAAACATTATGTTACTGCATATTCATCTTACACACATATGATCTAACAATAACATGTAACAAAACACAAGTTCAAGTTTCTAACAAAATGAACATCATCGAACCTGACCTAACATACACAAGTACATTACTATATATATATCAAAATGATGAAAAATGTCAGATATACATGTCTAGTCCACCTTCGGAACCATATCATCATCACTATATGTTGATCCACTAGATGTATCTGCACCTACAGTGGTAGAGCTAGAGGCATGATCAATACCTATACTAGTAAATAATCTATAATGTAGATCAATAGGAAAGACATCTCTAGGAATCTGGTTCATACCACCCGATCTGACCATCATCTCCAAAGCCGAGGGTAATAGTGGATGAGGATCATGGGGAGCTGATGGATCAATAGAGGCTGGTCGGTCGGATAGGTATAAAGTATCAGATATTGGATCCATCGAAGGAGGGGGAGGTGGAAGAGACGATGAATGAGGTGATGGAGGGCATGGTGGAGGAGGGGGTGGATGAGATGTCGAATGTGGAGGAGTAGGAAGTGGAGGTGTAGTGGATGTGGAGGTTTCCCCACCAGTTAAAGCAGCTGATGGAGAAGGAGGTGAAATAGGAGGCTGAGGATCTCCGCTCTCATCAGACGATGAACTACCATGACGTATGACATCTAAAAGAATGCAAGCACCAACAATGTGTTGCATCAATATCCTCATAGCAAGAGGAATCATCCTCCATACCTCAACGTATCAGTCCTGCCTTTAAATCTCAATGGCAGGATCACGCCAAACCCCTCGATCCGCTAATAATCTGGCCAGCCTATCTGCAATATCCTGTCTAGACCTCTTCTCTGGTCTCCGTCGAAGGTCAGGTCTGGCTATATGAGGCACCTCTGGCTAATCATGTATCTCTATGTCCTAATCCTCATCGTCCCGTGGCATACGAGGCCCCACATCACCATCAAATGTGCCAATATTTGTAAAATATATAGTACACAATAATAATTAGACAATTTCATTAAACATGAATATACTAATTTAAAACATATTTTGCCTTAAGTATAAAGAAAATAAAATGAAAATATATTAAATTAAACATAATGCTAAATTTACCTATATGATCAGGTGGCTCGTCCCGAGTGAAGAAGATGTTGGTACACCCTCTCCAATCCAACCCCGCATATGGATATGCAACCATATCTAATTGAGGTTGGTCCTCACCGCCTATCACGTCAAGCACATCTACAGTGATCCTCGCAGGAAACTCTAGCTTCCCCCTCTTAAGCATCATCTGCCCCCACATGCGCATACGCACATCTGTAATCAACCTAGGAAGGCGTCGGTCAAAATATGGCCTAGTCGCCGAAAATATCTCAAAAAATAGACAAAACAACTCTGAACTGAAGGGGAAGTCCCCCCTCCTGTCAATACACGCACGACATCGACTGAGAACATAACAAAACTATCATCAAAAAATAGCAGACCACCTAATGCATCTAGGTTTTGAACTAAAGAATCAACATAATATAATAAAGGGAAGCTAATGGGTTTCCCATCAGTGGTGTAATGCGCGATAGTTGTCACCAACAAAGAGAGGCACCTCACATCCTCTCTACCAAAAGCAACAATGGAAAGCTGCCCACCGCTGACCTGAAACGAACAATGCTCAAGGATGTTGTGATCAACATAGCTCTGAACATATACTAGCTGAGTTGCTACTACAACTCCAGCTGGAACCTCAGGGAACTGAGGAAGGTCCTCACCTCTCCTAGAGATCCCGGTGATAAAGTAAATTTCCTCCTAAGTGTGCTGGAACCACTCATCGGGACCAATTCGAAAGGCTTGCCTATGATTATCCCATCATGCGATCAACTGGGCCAGGAACGTATTGTTCCCCTTGAGTGATGTCACCTCCTCATAGAACCTTAGGATGCAGACAACTCTCAAGAGGTGTCTAGTCTAAGGCGTAATGGGACGAGGGTATAAATCTCTCTCCCTCTCCTTGGCCTCCCACTCTCTACGGAAGTTATAATGACCTACTTGTGCCTCGCGCTGTTGCTGTGCCTCGTGGAAATCACATCTATGTTTCACATATAATATAAGTCGGTCTCATAAGCATACATATAAAATAATTATAACAAGATTATATCTAGTAAAATTAAATATTAAACTTTTTCCAAAAAAAGAAAACCGTTGCAGCATAAGTATTAGAAAATGGTGCTCTTATATACTGATGGCACCAAAAAGCAGTGTGCTACAATATTTATGCCGCACTGCTTCTTATATATCCAAAATTTTAATTTGAACTAAACGGTGCGCCTAAATCTTATTAACGCGCTGAGTTTAAAAAATAAATAATTTATTTGAAATATATTCACGGTGCGCCTATGTCAGGTCATCGCACCATACACCGGTGCCTTGACGTGACATAGGAGCACCATTAGTCGTGTGTTCATGGGTTTATAAAAAGCGTCAACGGTGCGGCTATGTTAAGTAATTGCTCTGATAGGGGTGCGATGATGTGACATAAGTGCACCATATAAACTATTAAAACTTTTAATATATAAATACTGCTGTGTTTACTAAAGTTAATGGCACCAACAATCCGGTGCTCTTTAATTTATAATGCACCGGTAAGGGTTTTAATAATTTTAAAGAGCAACGATGTTTATGAATTTTTATTTTTTTGAAAACGTGAGAATGGTGCGCTTAATGCACATCACTGCATCGACAAACGGTGCTATGCCATGACATAAGCACACCATATAAATGATTATGAATTTTCAATGTACCAATACCAGTGTTATAGACAATAACAAGCTCCGGGATTCCAGTGCCCTTGATTGTACTAAACGCACCAGTATCTATGAGAATTTTGTGTTTTATGAGGTGTATCAACATTGCAATTATGCCACATCATTGCATCGATATCCGATGCGCAAGAGTTACATAAGTGCACCATTTACACGTTTATTATTATTTTTAAATTATACGGTTATCGGTGTGTGTATTACACTTAATGGCACTGAAATGTCAGCACTCTAAAATGTGTAACACACCGGTTACCATTTGTGGGTTTTTTTTTTTTTTTTTTTTTTTTTTTTTTTTTTTTTGGAGCGGTGCGTTCGAGTCGTTCAGCTCGCACTATTGATGGTGCGCCCTATAAAATTTTACAGGGCACACTGTCAGCGGTGCGAGCCGAACGACTCAAACGCACTGCACACTTTTTTTTTTTTTAAATAGGTGCATTTCAAGTTGAATTTTAAAAATTAAATTGTGAACTAAGAAACATTTTACTTATTGAACGACGCATCAGGTAGGCATATTGGCGATGTATGGGAAATTTGAATTTTTCCAAAACGATTTGGAAAAATTCAAACTAACTGTAACAACCAATAGAGGACACGGATGCTTCCACATGGACCACAGATGTCAGGGCGTCCAGGTGTGTGAAGGGTAGCACCGGTGCAGAGGGTCTCAGATGCACTAAAGTGCGTAAAAATGAGTTTTCAGCCGTGGTAATTTTTTTTATTAAACCTTGTACCGTTGCGCTTGACATAAGCATGCACCGGTGCATTCTACAGTCAAGAGCACCAGAATGAGCCGATGCTAGAATAAAATAATATTTTTTAATAAAATAACAAAATAATTCTATTTTTAATAAAATAACAAAATAATTCTATTTTTAATAAAATACTTTTCGGTGCGTTTGGTTTATGATACCTCACCGAGGCATCTATAGTCTTTAGCGCACTGGGAATGGTTTTAAAATGTTTTGTCGATTATAAAATTATATTTTTTTATTTTCAATAAATGGAATGGTGGTGCGTTATGGTCTTCATAATTCACCGTGGCGTCTAACGGCGAACACACCATTGTTAACCTTTTGAGATATTTTTTTAAGAAAATAGATTATTATATTTCATAAATAATGTTCGGTGCATTAGGTTAGATACGACGCACCTGGGCAGTTATCATTAATGAACGCATCGAGTTTAGTATTTTACTTAAATATTTTATTTTTTAAATAAAAGAGTATGCAGTGCAGTGGTTTCTACTAAATGCACCGGTTCAGTTGTATGTGATGGAACGCACCGCTATGGTTATTTGGAAAATATTTTGTTTGATAATGATGTTTTATGGTCGCAATACGTCAAATTAGGACGCCCCGGTGAACGCATTGGTGCGATTAGGTAATAAACACATTGAAATAAAAACTTCCGCTAAAACCTTCGACTGTTTCCTCCGCTACTAACCTCCGCTAGAAACGAATGTTTGGGCTCTTTTGGGAGGAGCATACACTGTAACCTTCGCTAAAGGGCCTTTTCCTTGTAGTGTTAATTTCCTCTTGTCTAGGAATGCTCGATGTGAGAAGATACATTTGGTAAGATGGGACATAATTTATCTTCCAAAGGCCATGGGTGGATGGGATATTAAGAATTTACATTAGTTTGGTCTTGCTCTATGCTTAAAGAGTTTCTAGCGAGGATTATTTGGAACAAGATTATGGAGTACTATACTTCAAGCAAAATATCTAAAAAACAAGCCGCTAGCTCATTGGATCAAGGATCCTACAAAATCTGTCAAGGGTATATCTAATTTTTGGAATGGACTTGCTCAAGCTCTTCCAGGGTTGACTAATTACCTAACTTGGAGAAAGGGTGATGGGTCACAAGTTCTTTTAGGAGTGGATCCTTTTATTAGAGGGGAGGAGACATGTGTTGTCTTCACCTGTCAGAGAGTATCTTGCAAAATTTGGATTCTATACTTTGTATCGGATTAAGAGACCCAACTGGATGAGAAATACATGGTCCTATTCATTACTTTTAGAAGATCTGGGTTTAGGAGGACAATGGGCAGAGGAATGGACTACATTTATGTTAATTTTTTTATCATTAATTCATAATTGTAGTACTTGAAATCAATAAACAATCATAAACATAAGCATTCACATATGACACATAATTTTACCCTAGGGAAACCCTCTATGACTTGAGGGAGAAAACCCCAACAAAACCTTCCTTAGTATATTGATAGATAACAGAGAATGTATTTTACATCAAGCACCCTCAGTGCCAATTACAGAGCAAGAGAAAGATATATAAAGAAGAGAAACTCAAAAGAATAATTCTCCAGTCAACCAATTCACTAATATTCGTCACATGCACAAATTCCCTTGAATAGAATTCACTCCAACCTTGGAGACATCAATCTTGCATGAGAAAAGGCACCATACATCTCATGCAAGACCTTTAATTCTGAGTATTGACTTTAGGATGAACTCTACCTTTAACTGAATGTTATCCCACTTAGTTAGGTGGCTAACTTAAGTGTTGGCATGCAAGTATCGCAACTCAAGTGTTGTATTTTAGTTTAGCACAAGTGCCATCTTTTAGTTCAACACAAGTGTCATCATGCAAAACACTTTGTTAACTGGATCTTCTTTGTTGTCACTTAGTTAACTCTTTTAACTAAAGTATTTCTTGTTAACATCACTGAAGTGATAAAATCGAGTTCTCCTTTAATCGACTGAAGTCTTCTTTGTTAGTATCGTTGGAGTTTAAAAATTTGAATTCTCTCTTATTTAATTTATCATTGAAACACACAAATTGAATTCTATCTTGTCTTATCACATCTTATCTTTATCTCTTGTCTTATCTGCATGGTCCACATGTGCCAACTTAATTAATTATTATATCAAATATACTAAGGAGATTTTCCCAATGATGTTATCATCTTGTTCTACTATCATTCCAAGTGGTTATATGCTAAAGTAATTCACTCTAGAGGTGGTCAGTCTCTAGAGAAGACTTAATAGATCAACCATGGTTAGTAGTACATCACACACCATTCATGATTCGACATGCAAATCATCACCTCGACACATGAGGATCTATCTTGACACAAAAGACCTTAGCCTTAACTAACAAGATTGTACAACATCATCATTTCGACATACACAACACTTACCTCAACACATGATGCTTATCCTTTCTTCAATTCACCTCAAGATTCTTCTCCAAGTTTCTTGAGTCCAAATCAAGCTCCTATAAGGCACTACCTCGACAGACGAGGCTCACTCTTGACACACAAGATTGACTTGGAAAATGACTCATGATGTTGTAATTTTAACGCTCCCTCTCAGCGAGGGAGGCATTCTATGCCATGCCAAGCTTGTCTCAAAAGTACCTATACTTTGTCATGGATAGAGGCTTAGTCAAAATATCTGTTATCTGCTCACAAGTATCAATGCACTAAAGTCTTATGGCACATCTCTCTGCACCATGTCTTTGATGTAGTGGTACTTCATCTCAATGCATTTTGATCTGTCATGAAACACAGGGTTTTATGAGATATTAATGCAACTATGATTGTTAGAGAGGATGACAGTGGACTCAAGCTTCTCACTAAAAAACCCAACAAGTAGCTTCCTAAGACACACAACTTCTCGGCAGGTAGTACTAGCTGCAATATACTCTACTTCTGTATTACTTTGGGCTACAAAGCCTTGCTTCCTGCTGGACCAAGAGATCATAGCTGATCCCAAGCTAAAACAAAATCCTGATGTACTCTTTCAGTCCACAATGCTACCACCCCAGTCAGAGTTAGCATATCCAAGTAGCATTACTCCTCCACTAGAAGCATATCCGAGTCCATAAGAAATAGTACCTCGAAGGTATCTAAGCACATGCTTGGTAGAAATCCAATGTCTATGTCTTGGATCAGACATGAACTAACTCAAGATACTCACTCCATAACATATGTCTGGTATACTATGTATCAAATACATCAAGGAACCAATGAGCTGTCTATACATGGTAGGATCTACTAGATCTGATTCGAAATATGACTCATGCAGTTTATTCAAATTAGAAACCATTGTTGTAGACATGGATTATAATCCATCCTACCAAACTTGCGCAACACATCAACCATATACTTTCCTTGTGAAAGAAATATCTCATCTTTCCTTTGCCAAAATTCCAGACCAAGAAAGTAGTGTATAATACCCAAGTCTTTCATTTTGAACTCATAAGTGACCTCCCTCTTGCACCGAGCTATCTGTTGTTCCTCTCAAGTAAGGAACAAGTCATCAACATAGAGAACCAAGATCAGAGGTTGGTTCTTCAGAACCTTGAAGTACATGTTGGGGTTAGCTTCACTTTTGGAGAAGCCCAATCTCTGAAGATAGCTGTCAATCCTTGAATACCAAGCCCTCGGGGCCTGCTTAAGCCCATACAAGGCTTTCTCAAGTTTGCATACATGGGAATCCTTCCTATGAACTACAAACCCCTCAGGTTGTTGTATGTATACTTCTTCCTCAACTTCACCATTGAGAAAGGTAGTATTCACATCCATCTAGTGAAGTTTCCACGCCATAACTAAAGCAAGTGAAATTATTACTCAAATAGTAGTGTAGCTGGCCACAAGAATGAATGTCTCCTCATAGTCTATCCCTTCTTTCTGTGAAAAACCATGGGCCACAAATCTTGCTTTATACTTTTCAATACTACCATTAGCTACATATTTGATTTTATAAAGCCACTTGGAGGTTACTATTGACTTCCCTTCAGGTTTATGAACCACTTCCCACACATCATTCTTCATGATGGATTTGTATTCTTCCACCATGGCATATTTCCATACTTGTTGTTTAGCAGTTGTTAGTGCTAAAACCAACCTATCTAATTTTTTTGCATCTTGGGCCCAATTTTAAGATTATGTTGCACATATGTCATTTTATTCGAAGATTGCATAGGTGTTTTTCTATGTTTTGGTTCTCAAAATCATCTTTGTTCAATAGTTTTACCATTATGTAGCAAAATGTTGAAGTTCTATGTGTATTAGCGCTACAAAATGAATTTTCATTCTTCAACGAAAATTCAATCTGGCTTATATACAGGTGCTGCAGAATGAGCCCATATTCTTCAGTATGCTACATAATGAGCTTCAATTCCGTAGCAAAATGTTATTTTGGCAATATTCAGGCACTGAAGAATCATCATTAATCATGTAGCGAAGGATTAATTTTGTTGGTGTGAAGTTGTTGCAGAATTTCATCAAAGTTGAAAGAATGCATATTGCATTAAAACTTCCAACCTCCTTTGAAATCAGTGATCATGGCCATCAACCTATGTGAAAGATAAGTTCATGTTTAAAAATATCTACCAACTGTCAATTCCTGACATTATTCCAGGAAGTGAATTTCAAGATCAATTTCCAGTTGAACCATAAAGAATTAATCAAAATGGTTAAAAACCCACTTCCGAAATGGGTCGATTTATTCTAAATTAGGCATTTTTCAAATTTTCACAACGGTTTAAGAGAAAATTTCCTCTGTTCAAGATGTAATTTCCCATAATGTTTTTATGACTGTTTTTCACATGCCCAATCATCACTCCACGTGAACGCCTAGTTATATTCAACGTAGATCAGATAAGGAAAATGGCAAATGTCAGATTTTGAGGGATCTAATTCATCCAAATCTTCTCAAATTAGTAAAGGAGAAGTCCATTCCATATTTGAAGGGATTCAAATAGCAATTTCAAGCAGTATTTGAGCATTCAAAGGTACATGCAGCAGAGCATTTTAGACAACAGTGAAAGTTTGAGATTATTTTAAATTCCACCAAATCAGGGACATCATAGTTTTCAAGACAATGATTAGCATAGTAAATGGAATCAAGAGTAGATCAAATCCGTTCTCAATTTCTAGAAGTATATTAGGATTTTGTTTCATTTTTAGCTTTATGAATAATTCATATTCCTAAAAGTTTGCAATAAACTAGAACTTTGTAATTTATTATAAATTCTATCATTTGAAATGTATTATGGGGGTTCTTCCTTCGGGAAGTTGGAAGAGAGTGCTCACAAGGAATCTTTGCTATATACTTTTTGAACTTCTAATACAACAGTAAGCTATTATGTTCAATTATCAACCACTTAATGGTTAGACTATGTACTTTCTATTATGTTTTTCTCTCCTATTCAAAAGCAGAATGATTTATGTTATGCATCGAATCTCTTTTATGTTTCAGGTTGATTGCAGTAAAGGCTTTGTTGTTGATTACCTGTGACATAAGAGATATTTTTGAATCTTTGGTTCTTGGCTTTAAACGGTGTTTTAAGTTTAATAACATCACCTTAGGAATGTGTGGCTGTCATTCCCATGATTCTTGTTCTTCCTTTCTTCTTTACCTTATCTCCATGATGGTCTAAACTATAAGTGGAATGCCAATGATTCATGAAGTCTTGCGCCATGTATTAGAGAGACCAAAGTTTGGTTTTCAGATTCTTTAATCCTTTGTGACCACATTCCTCAACCTACTTCATAAAACCAATTTTATCAACCTTTTACACAAAGCTATCCCAAGCTCAAGATGTGCTAAACTTGCCCTTCAAGCAGTCAAAGGACAACTTTTAGCGCTAACATCTTTTGGTGCCATTGATGGGGAGTAGAGGTACGAGACATTCATCCTTAAATGTACTACAAAGAATAGAATCAATTCTTGATGGTGAACAAGGATTGGTGATAGAAGTGACTGTAATCTTTCACCTGGAGGCTCCACTAGTCAAAGAATCCACCGACGAATTCACTGATCTAGAATGACGAGAGCTATGGATTCTATCTTAGGTTGGATGTTTGCACCTTTTGATTTTTCAACTATTCATGGATTCCCTAATGTTGTACCTCCCGTTGATGAATGGAAAGGTCGGCTTCCCAAGTTCAAAGAAGTTAAAGAGGATAATCATGCAGAGCACTTGTTTGAATTTCATGAACATATGCATATGATGAACATTCAACATGAGGATGTGTTTATGAAGTTATTTATGTTTTCATTGGAGTGAGATGCTCGTGAGTGGTATAGATATCTACCTCCTACTATTTCTTCATTGCATGGATTTCATGCAACATTTCATCATCATTGCAAAAAGTTTTATCAAGCTGATCTTCTTTTTGAAAATTGTCGTGAGGATTTCGAAATGTATGTTCAGCATGCAATAGGATGTTCTTCCAATTGTAAGACTGTAAGAGATGTTTATGTTGAAGAATCATATGCATCCATCTCTTCTTCTCTGGTCTTGAAAGAATATTCAGTAGGTTTCTTTAATGGTAAGGATGCTGGCAATAATGCATTTGTCATTGTACCATATTTTTCTAGTAATAATTTCCATGACAAATCTTCCGTTATGAATTTTTATGAAGATCATATTGTTCATGTATATATTTTTTCTTCTTCTGAAAATCATCATGAAACCAAGATCCCTGAATATCACAATTCAGAAATTATTAATGATCATCCTGTATATGATAAGTGTGAAGCTGATGAAGGCAAGGATGCTGATCTTTTTAATATTTTATCAGAAGTTTCTGACATATGTTGTTTTAATAAAGTTGTTGAATAGTCATTGGGTACTGTTAGAGATTCATATAGAATTTTAAATGTCCATGAGGATCAACCTCATTGTAATAGGAATATGCCTACTCCTTTAGAAATTTCTGAGAAACAAGAGGAGGCTTTTCAGGATGTCTTTAATTATGCAGTTGTTGAAGATATTTTTAGGACATTTTTTCTAATCTGCCTATTTATGATGAATATGTTGATCCTGATTTTATTGGAACAATGATTGAAATACCTGATGTATAATGTGTTGATGATAGAGCTAATTGTAGTCAGACTATAGAATTTTTTGACATTATATTAGAAGTTCCTAATAGTTATGGCTATGATGAATTTGTTGCTCAAAATTTTTATGAATACCTACCTGTTTTTTATGAGTATGAGGATGATTTAAAGAGAAGGTTTTTTGAATAAGCCCATGTGGAATTATACAACATCAAGCCTGTTTATGACAACAATGATCCATTGCAAGGTAGCAAGGGAGATGAAGATGAGGTATCAGAGCAGTCCACAAAGTCTTCTTCTCCACCAATTTTTCAGCAGCAATTTATAGAAATTTGTGAACCTTTGGTTGTTATTCTTGGACTAGAAGTAAAGAAGAGCAACAATAGATCAGTGACAACTGAAGATACTCAAAGACAGTCCATTCATTTCAAGCAGTAAGAAGAGGTATTCTCTCATATTTTTGTGATTTTGTGCCAACCAATTCAGAGGAGTTTCTTTATCCTTTTGATGACCTTGTAGCGAGTTACATGGAGTTGAATTGGGGTCATAATTCTGGTATTTTTGACTTCACAAAGAGATAATGTCAAAGCTGTAAGTATGGCCTATTAGTTCATCTATTTTTATATTATTCACTTTCTTCAACCATATGTGGAAGAAAGCTTCAAATAGTTAATAAGATGCTTGATTGGCTACATTGGAAATATTATATTACTTGATCAAACAGTGGATTAATTAGTGTAGAGAATTGTACATAAATAAGATCGCTTCTTCGAGTATTTGTTTTTTAGTTTGATGAAGTGTGTGGTAGATCAACCATTATAAGACTCCGTATACTAATGGAGGCACTGGTACAAAGTAGCTTCAGTTTGGTTTTGGTTTGCTGAGCAGTTTGAGTTTGCAGTATTGTGATGAGCATGGATGCTTTCAGAACATGATGAAATTTGTAGATTACAAGTTCATGAAATGGTTGAAGGCACAAGTCTACACGTTCTTAGCACTTCACAGGGAAGTTTTATCCCCAGATGGAGCTAGTGTTAGTGCTAAAACCAACCTATCTATTTTTTTTGCATCTTAGGCCCAGTTTTAAGATTTTGTTGTGCATATGTCAGTGTATCAGAAGATTACATAGGTGTTTTTCTATGTTTTGGTTCTCAAAATCATATTTGTTCAATATTTTTACCATTCTGTAGCAAAATGTTGAAGTTCTATGTGCATCAGTGCTATATAGTGAATTTTCATTCTTCAACGAAAATTCAATTTGGATTATATACAAGTGCTGCAGAATGAACCCTTATTCTTCAGTACGCTACAAAATGAGATTCAATTCCATATCAGAAGGTTATTTTGGTAATATTCAGGCGCTGAAGAATTAGAATTAATCATGTAGCGAAGGATTAATTTTGTTGGTGTGAAGTTGTTGCAGAATTTCATCAAAGTTGAAAGAATGCATATTACATTAAAACGTCCCAACTCCTTTGAAATCAATGATCATGGCCATCAACCTATGTTAAAGAGAAGTCCATGGTTAAAAATATCTGCTAGCTATCAATTCCCGTCATTATTCTAGGAAGTGAATTTCAAGATTGATTTCCAGCTGAACCGTAAAGAATTAATCAAAATGGTTAAAAACCCACTTCTGAAATGGGTCAATTTAGTTTGTTTAGGTGCAGTTTTCAAATTTTTACAATGGTTTAAGAGAAAATTTCCTCTGTTCATGATGAAATTTCCCAGAATGTTGTTATGACCGATTTTCAGACGCTTAGTCATCACTCCACGTGGAAACCAAATTATATTCAACGTAGATCAGATAAGGAAAATGACAAATCTCATATTTTGAGGGATCTAATTCATCCAAATCTTCTCAAATCAGTAAAGGAGCGGTCCATTCCATATTTGAAGGGATTCAAATAGTAATTTGAAGCAGTATTCGAGTATTCAAAGGTACATGCAGCAAAGCATTTTATACAACAATAAAAGTTTGAGATTATTTTAAATTCCACCAAATCAGGTACAAACCATATTTCATGACAAAGATCAATACAATAAATGGAATCAGGAGTCAATCAAATCAGTTCTCAATTTCTAGCAATAAATTAGGATTTTGTTTCATTTTTAGTTTTATGAATAATTTATATTCCTAAAAGTTTAGAATAACTTAGAACTTTGTAATTTATTATAAATTCCATCATTTGAAATGTATTGTGGGGGTTATTCCTTCGGGTTATTCCATCACAAGGAAGCTTTTCTTTATACATTTTGAACTTATAATGCAACAATGAGCTTTTATGTTCAATGATAAGCCGCTTAATGGTTAGAATGTGTACTTTATGTTATGTTTTTCTCTCCTATTCAAAAGCAGAATGATTTATGTTATGCATCAAATCTCTTTTATGTTTAAGCTTGATTGCAATAAAGGCTTTCGTGTTGATTACCTATAACTTACGAGCTATTTTTGAATCTTTGGTTCTTAAGTTTAAACAATGTTTTAAGTTTAAGAACATCACCTCAGGAATGTGTGGCTTCCTTTCCCATGATTCTTGTTCTTCCTTTCTTCTTTACCTTACCTCCATGATTGTCTAACCTATAAGTGGAATGCCAATGATTCATGAAGTCTTTCTCCATGTATTAGAGACACCAAATTTTGATTTTCAGATTGTTTAATCCTTTGTGACTGCATTCCTCAACCTACTTCATAAAACCAATTTTATCAACATTTTACACAAAGCTATCCCAAGCTCAAGATGTGCTAAACTTGCCCTTCAAGTAGCCAAAGGACAACTTTTAGTGCTAACAACAATTTCTTCATATGGGGTGGGTTCTGAATCACTAATATGACTCATTTGAGATACATATATTGCATATCATTCAGGTCTCTTTCGCTCTCTGGATGTGCCAGATGGTGCTCCATACTTTCATGCCTCTTGCAAAATATCTCAACACCATGTAGATATCCTCTTAGTAGGAGGTTCATCAAGAGATATTTCTATCAGGTCTACTATCTCTTCAGGATCAAGTGGATCTGTAGGCTCTTTTGAATTCTCCCCCTCAACATCTGAAAGGGGAGAATCGTAAGCTGGATCCTCCATCATGGGAGTATAATGCTCCTCCATATCTAAATCACACTGAAGTTCTTTGGAGTGCTTGAATGCAGCCTCTTCATGAAATGTAATATCTCTGCTGACTTCAATGTTTCTTTGTCATGGAATATAGATTCTATAAGCTTTGGAGGATTCATTATATCCTTCCTTTCTTTCCAGATGGCTCCATCTTTGTCCTCTTCTCTTTTGGTACATGAATGTAGACAGGACAACTGAAAATATTCAAGTGTTCAACATCTAGTTTTTCACCAGTGAAAACTTCTTCAGGAGTCTTTTCTCCCAGGATAGCATGAGGAATTTTGTTCTGTATATAAACAACAGTGCTGGAGGCTTCTGCCCATAAGGAAGTGGCCAGATCTTGATCACACATCATAACTTTTGAAGCCTCACAGATTGTTCTATTTTTTCTTTCAACAACCCCATTCTATTGGGGGTTGTAATGTACAATAATTTGTCTTCTTATTCCTACATCTCGACAGAATTCATTGAAATCATAAGACTCGAACTCTCCTCCATTATCAGATCTCAAATCACGAATGTGATTTCCAGTAATATTCTCAACTAGTGCTTTAAATTCTTGAAACTTGTTGAAAGTTTCACTCTTTGCCTTCAGAAAATAGATCCAAGACTTGCGAGAGAAGTCATCTATGAACAACACATAGTACAAATAACCACTCAAGGATGGTGCTGACATAGGACCACATAGATCATAATGAATTGAGTCAAGGATACCTTTGGATCTTTTGGTACTACTATCAAAACTCTTCTTGACGTTCTTTCCAAGAGCGCAACCTCTACAAACACTATCATATTCAGATTTAAACATACGCATATCTTTTACCATCTTCTACAATCCAGGTAGTTCTTTTAAATGGAGATGACCAAGCCTCCTATGCTACAATTCACAAGGAATGATGTGTCATGGATCATGGCTTGAATGAGCTTTCGAGGAACTTTGTAGAGACCTCCCTCTCTAACTCCAATTACAGATGCAGATTTCAATTCTGCATGCTTAGGCCACATGAGCGCTTTATTGTCCATAAAGATTACTCCGAATCCTTTATATTATAGAACCAAAAAAAATAGGAGGTTCTTCTTCAATCCGGGAACAAACATGATTTCATAAACATGCAACACATCTCCTGAATCCAACTGAAAAGAAGTGGATCCAACTTCTTGGATAAAAAAGGTGGTATTATCTCCAAGCTCCATCTGACAGGAGAACTTCTTTTCCTTTAGATATGTGATAACACTCCTATGTATAGTCATGTTCTTGGATGCGACACTATCTAACAGCCATGTCTTAGCACTAGTGGTAATGGATCGAGATAGGGTTGAGACAAGATAGTATTCCTTCCTCGTCTCCTGATCATCGAAATAATTCTTTCTTGTAGGTTCATCTTCTAAAGCAATAAAAGCATGAAACCTACCCTTGAACTTTCCTCTTTGCTTTCCACGTCATTCTCTTGCATAGTGGCCCTTCTTATTGCAATTGAAACATTTAAATTTAGACTTATCAAAGTTCTTGTGATCATTTTTCTTTTGATGAGAAAACTTCTTATGAGAAAAATATTTATTTCTTCTCTTCATCCGTGCCGCAAGAGAAAGGTTCTCTTCCTTGGAGGAAGTATATTTGCTTTGGATTCACCCTTCTTCTTGTAGGCAATCATGCCATAGTCTCTCAAAATTTGGTTTCACTTCTTGACCATTTACTGTATCCATGAATGTCTCCCATGAATATGGAAGGCCATCGACAACAGTTTGTATGAGGTCACCATCATCAACCGTTACACCAATGCTCATGAGTTGATCTCTTACTTGAGAGATCTTTTTGAAGAAAGAAGAAAAAGCTCCGTCCTTCTCCATCTTCAGATTACGAATCTTATTCTTCAATGCTCTCTTCCGACTTGGTGCCTTCTTCTCATAAATATTGGTCAAAGTGTCGAATAATTCATTTGCAGTCTTCAATTGAGTAATCACGAGCATCAAATTGTCTTTCACCGAATCATAAATGATCCTCTTTTCTTTGGCTTGATTCTTCTTGAATTTGGTGCGCCCTGCATTAGTAGTAGTCTCTTCAATAACAACAGATACATAGCCATCCATATCATGCTCTTCTAGGATATTTAGAATCCCAACCTTCCAAGTATTGAATTTCGAAGTTCCTTCAAGTCAGTCTTATGGTTTTACTGATATTGAAGCCATAAAGTTTTCAAGTACTATGCACATTCAGGATCTACGTAGGATCAAGCTTGATTGTTGAACTTAGCTCTTTCATGCCCCGAGCTCTGATACCATGTTAATTTTTTTATCTTTAATTCGAAATCGCAGTAGTACTTGAAATCAATAAACAGTCATAAACATAAGCATTCACATATGACATATAAATTTACCATGGGGAAACCCTCTATGACTTGAGGGAGAAAACCCCAACAAAACCTTCCTTAGTATATCGATAGATAACAGAGAATGTCTTTTAAATCAAGCACCCCCGGTGCTAATTACAGAGCAAGAGAAAGATAGATAAATGGAAACTCAGAAGAATAATTATGCACTCAACCAATTCGCTAATGTTGGTCACATGCACAAATTGACTTCAATAGAATTTGATCCAACCTTGGAGACATCAATATTGCATGAACAAAGGTGCCATACATCTCATGCAACAACTTTAACTCCGAGTATTGACTTTATAATGAAACTCACCCTTTCGCTGAATGCTATCCCATTTAGTGAGGTGGCTAACTTAAGTGTCATCATCCAAGTGTAGCAACTCAAGTGTCGTCTTTTAGTTCAACACAAGTGTCGTCATGCAAAACACTTAGTTAACTATATATTCTTTGTTGTCACTTAGTTAAATATTTTAACTGAATTATTTCTTGTTAAGATCACTGAAGTGATCAAATCGAGTTCTCCTTTAATTGACTGAAGTCTTCTTTGTTTTTTTTTCCTTGGAAAAAGTCGTAATTTTATTTCAAAAAATATGAAAAAAATTACATTTTGCACATGTAGTAGAATCACTAAGATCCCTACATTGTCACTTATTTACGGTCCCATATTAACATCATATCTGGTGTCCCAAACATAAAACAAAACTATGTATACGGCTGTCCATACAACCCGCATATATCCAATTACATATAAACAATTACTGTCACAGAAATGAGATAAAGTGTCCAGCGCTGGTCGACATAAAACAAATCAATGTATACTGCTGTCCATACAGCCCGCATATATCCAATTACAAATAAACAAATACTGTAACAGAATTGAGAGAACGTGTCCATCGTTGGTCAAACAAAAGCTGAGCTATTGCTCAATTCCGTGCCTCAAAATCTTCATGAAAAGGTCTGTGATAAAAACTGTAGGTGCCCTCAGGTGAGTGAATAGTAATCCTCCAAGTGCCAAATGCTAAGTGCTGCTGCGTCGCTTCTTTGGAAAGCAGATCGACCATCCCATTCCTCTCCCTGTAGACATGTGTAAATGTAATTTGATTAAATGACTGCTTTAACCGGATCACCTCCTCCAGGATAGGTAAGAGTACCATCACATAACAATTTGTGATCTCCTTTGCCCATTCGATAACTAACATGGAGTCGCCAAAGATCTGTAAAGATAGACATCCTTGTTCAAGTGCAAATAACATCAGCAGCCTGAGAGACATAAGTTCATCATAGTTATTTGATCCCCTCCCCAAACCAGCCACGATATGAAAGTAATGGGACTCAGTTTTGAAAAGGACTCCCCCCCCTCCACACGCCGTTTGTTGGTCTATTGAAGCTCCATCAAAATAAGCCCACGGCATGGATTTATCAATCAATTCCACACACACAGGTCGAGTTCTATTCACTTGGACAGGTGCCTTGAAGTGTTGGATAACTGCCACAACTTGTGCCACTACTTTCTCCATCGGAACCCTGCAATCTTGAAAGATGATCATATTTCTGGTAATCCAGATGCCCCAGGCGAAAATACAAGGGAAAGCCCAGATGGATGAGGTCTTTTAAAATGCCCACCACAATTGGAACGCTTCATGAACACTCTCTCCCTGCCACCTCACATTGAGATCCAGAAATTTGCAAACATCAACCCAAACTGCCTGAGAATACCGACAATGTACAAAAAGATGAGAAATAGGCTCTTCCGCATCCCTACAAAGTGGACAGAACCCCAGACCCAGGATGAAACGTTTTTGCAGGATGTCCCAGGTTGGAGCCTTATTTTCCAGAATAGCCCAGAAGAGTATTTTTGCTTTGGCCGGACACTTTAACTTCCACAGATATTTCCACCACCACACCAATCCCCTGTTATGTACATCCACATTCAGCTAGATATATCCATTCTTTGGGGAGTATATTCCAGAGGGATGATGATCCCAGATAAGTTCATCAATCCTATTGGTCAGTCTGATATTCGAATGTCTTAAGATCCGGAGAAAATTCGCCCAAGCCCCATGCATTTCTCCAGGGATCTCAAGTCGCTGTGCAGAGATCCACCCCTGATGCCAAAGAGTAGATGATCCCGGATCCTCTATATCAGCCAGGAAATGACAACCTCTAGCTGCCAAAAAATTCCTCAATTCCACATGAAGGACATGACCTCCCCTATAGCCAACCCAAGGGTCCAGTCCTATACGAATAAGGCGCCCATTTCCAATCCTCCACACTAATCCAGAGCCTACCAAATGAAAATGCTGCACCACCGCTTTCCAAACCACAGAGCAGTTTGTCCTCGACTTATTGCCCAGCCTGATCCATTCGAGTAGAGTTAGAGGGGCAATATACTTATGATATACCACTCTAGTCCAGAGACTCTGAGTATGAATAAGTCGCCACGACACCTTGGCCCCCAAGGCTTTTGCAACCAGAAATATATTCTTTAACCCCCATCCTCCCAGTGCTTTTGGGACCGCAATTTTTTTCCATCTGACCCACACCAACGCTCGTTTGTCACACTTACCCTTCCAAAGAAAAGCAAAACACAATCGACGGATCTGATCCAATACTCCTTTGGGGATCCAAGCTAGAGACAGCCAATACACCGGAATGGCTTCCAAAACTGATTTAATAAGAACCAGCCTCCCTGCCCGAGAGAGCCATTTATGACTCCATCCATGTAGGCGCTATTCTAATTTAGCTAATAACCAGTATCAATCAGCCTTCAGATAAGCATTTGGTTTCAAGTGAACGCCAAGGTACTTTAAACCATCATCAATATCCAATGTCCTGTAAGGTAGTCTGAGTGCCATACTAAGAATCTCCTGCTCGGTTAAATGCGAACATGTGATTGAAGACTTGTCAATATTCACTAACATACCCGCTGCTACTTGCACTAAATTGAGACCTTCAACCACCTTATCAATATCCTATCTTGTGCCATCACAAAATATCAGAATGTCATCAACAAAAAGGAGATGTGTAATATACAATACCTGAGAAATGGATATGCCTCGAAAGGAACCATCAGCTTTTGCTTTCAGTATAAAACGACCGAGGCCTTCAACAACAAGGAGAAACAGCAGTGGAGAGAGTGGGCATCCCTGTCGTAGGCCCCTTCCTGCTTGGAAGAATGGACTGGCAGAACCATTGATCAGTACAACAAAGCTCACCGTAGTGATGCAGGCCATAATCCATCTGATAAATTCGTAGCAGAAACCCAGGTGAGTTAGAAGCATCCGGATATAGAGCCAACTAACCCTATCAAATGCTTTTGAGAGATCAATCTTAATCACAACACCCTTTTGTTTCTACACTTTCAGAGTGTGTAATCCTTCCTGGGCAACACCGATGGCCTCATGAATTTTTCGACCTTCCAAGAAACCGAATTGCTCACAAGAGATATGCTGAGACAGTATATTCTTGAGTCTCCTCGCCATAACCTTAGAGATGATCTTATAGATACAATTGCAAAGAGAGATAGGTCTGAATTCATCAAAACTGTCAGGCTTGTCCGCTTTTGGAATAAGAGCAATAAAGGTCGAGTTAAAAGGACCATGTACAAACCCAGCCTTTCGCGATTCTTCCACCACATTCAATAATTCCTCCTCGAAGAAGTCATAGAATCCCAAGAAGAATTCTATAGGCCGGCCATCTGGCCTAGGGATTTTATCTTTTTGAAAGGAATGCATTACCAGCGAAAGCTCAATCGGCAACACTTCCTCCATCAACAGTCGATTTTCTTCCTCCCCCACAAAACGAGGGAAAAGCTGAGTCACACGTATAACCTCAGCAATAGAGGCCCCAGGTTGTGCAATGAATAAATC